>OY723322.1:632200-990753 GCA_963210315.1 Rhynchopus euleeides | reverse complement strand
GGGAAACACAAAACAACGCAGCAGGGTGAAAAAAATAAAGAAGAAAAAGAGTGGTCGATCTACGTTTATGCAACGATTGTTGTCGAATCGATGGCCCAAAATCAAAAAGAGATGGAGGGAAGAGGGTTGGCACAGGCGGGAAGAGGAACCCCGAACGAATCAGATGCAGCGGCTGGGTCCCCAGCTGCCGCCCACCCAAACCCGAACCCACTCCAATACCAAGTCCTTCATCACTCCCGCTTCTGACAGATCCTAGCTTACTTTCGCCCATCACTCAAGACAGAGAGTCAGGAAAAAGCGGACGCAACGGACAACTGAGACAGATACAGATAGACACGACAAAGGCTAGCGGATTGGCATCGCTTTTCAAAAGACACCACCACAGCAGCTTGCTGCCGCAAGAGCCGAGATGGTGGGGTGCGCTGGTACTCCTTGCAAAATACAAAAGACGACAAAGAAAAAATACAAGGGGTCAGCAAAAAAAAGGAATGAAAACAAGCAACTTCGTGTGTAACCCCGACTGCCCCCCCCCCCCCACACCCCATGACGCACTCACTCTTTGCCAGAAGGCTGTTTGACTCAAAAGAATTCTGTACTCCCACCCCCACCTCCCCCAACCCCCTGCCTGCCCTTCCACTTTCCCCCACTCCCACAGCTGCCTCTCAAATATCCCACCCCCCCCCCCCCCCTAGGGGGGGTCAAATGGGGGTGACAAACACGATTTTTCAAAAAACCGGCGCAGAGGCCCCAAAGCCCCCGTAAACCCTCCAAACCCCCCCAGATCGGTCCGGAAACCCATCGAACCCCACTTTTCCACCATTCCGGGCACCTCAGGTGCCCGAATTGGGGTACCTAAATTTTGTGCCACCGTTTGGTACCGGACAGTGCCACTGTGTGGGAGGTTGGAAAAGAAAATGCCCCAACACACCACATCTGAGGGTTGCAATGCATGTTGCTTGCCAACCACGTCATCCGGTGGGTGTCAGGCGCTATGTAGGTGGCATGAGCCAGGTCTTCGATGTGTTCTGGCTTGTATATGTACCTCCCTGCCTGCGGCACAGGCACTGCCTTTGTCCCCCACACCAGCCACAGAGAGCGTATTGTACTCGGTCCACGGTTGCTGATTCATTGTGATGCGTTGTATCCTCGAGTGAACGTCACACACTAGTGGCACCACCACCCGCCATCCGAGAGCTGTATTGACTTTGCGCCCTTCCGTTGCATTCACCTCGCCACGCATATTGCACCGTTCAGTACCAGTGCTCTTGGGCCAGGCAAAGTAGACCGCAGCAACTACCAATTCTGGCACAATGGGTACCACGACAGCGCACTTCGTGTGTTCCCGGAATGTACAGCTCGTGTTGCAACAGTCGTTGTCAACACATCCCGGTTGTGGAGCACTGCTGCACAGGAATCACACGACCATCTGGACTTGTTCCGTACCTACAGGCAGCCTCCCGGTGCATGGTGGCAGGGAGGTACATATACAAGCCAGAACTCATCGAAGACCTGGCTAATGCCACCTACATAGCGCCTGACACCCACCGGATGACGTGGTTGGCAAGCAACATGCATTGCAACCCTCAGATGTGGTGTGTTGGGGCATTTTCTTTTCCAACCTCCCACACAGTG
Organism: Rhynchopus euleeides; assembly: GCA_963210315.1. Classification (NCBI taxonomy): domain Eukaryota; phylum Euglenozoa; class Diplonemea; order Diplonemida; family Diplonemidae; genus Rhynchopus; species Rhynchopus euleeides. The sequence goes on along the minus strand of OY723322.1, from coordinate 989,121 downwards.
GCACTGTCCGGTACCAAACGGTGGCACAAAATTTAGGTACCCCAATTCGGGCACCTGAGGTGCCCGGAATGGTGGAAAAGTGGGGTTCGATGGGTTTCCGGACCGATCTGGGGGGGTTTGGAGGGTTTACGGGGGCTTTGGGGCCTCTGCGCCGGTTTTTTGAAAAATCGTGTTTGTCCACGTAAAAGGGTGGCATTTGACCCCCCCTAACCCCCCCCCCCTCCCCACGAGAAACAGAGGTGTCGGGACTCGCTCTGTTTCTGCATCGTGACACAGACAGGTTATCTCTTTGCTGCGGCAAACGCACCGATTCCACTGATCTGTTAGGTAAAGCTCCGAAATTGCTACGACCCCCCTTCCCCTTCATTCCCCTCCCCCCCCCCGCTCCTCAAAAAAAACCCTTTGCCCCTGTCTTCCACCCCCTCTTCACGCAGACACACGCAACGAGGCGAAAGAGAGGGGCACAAGGCTCGAAATGCTCTTTGAAAGCTCTTTTGACAACGTAGTACAGCGCGAAGACCTGTATTTCTTTCTCAGATGATTTGCAGGCAACTCGCGGGCTGCAAGCCCCACAGTTGCACCGTGGGTGTAGCTCACACACTCTTTTGATGATAATAACGTTTCCATTTTGATTTTTGATGGATTCTTTGATATTTTTTTTGACGAGCAGCATCACTCCGTGATGCGAGAGGATGGTTTTCCCCATCATTTTTCTCTATCTCTACTTCTGTTGTGCTGGCGGCAGAAGCCCGAAGGAGCAAGGCTATTCAGAATCACGCCCTCGTTGTTTGCTTTTCTTGGGGGGAGGATGGGGATGTCGTGGGATGCATCACAAGCTAGGCTCGATCTGTCCATTGACACCCCCCCCCCCCCATCTCCGAGCAAGACATGGGGTTCACACCCCCCCTCCCCCACACCGACGGCATGCCGTTGTGTTCCCTCGATCAGTGAAAATCAAATGGGCCAATGAAATAAAAGAAGAAGGGCGAAAAAATAGGAATAAACCCGGCAGGGGAGACGGGGTGTGATGGGGGGGGTGTGAGGATGGGGCGCCCCATCACCGTGGAGGAGGAAGGGGCCAAACTAAAGGGCCAGTCAACCCCCACTCCTCCTCCCAGCCCCCCTCCACCCAACCACCAACACCACACACAAAGCACACACCGCGGAAAATATTTCAGACAAAGAAACCTTTGTCAAAGGCATTTGCTGTCCCACCATCTCCTCCTCCCTTCAGAGAATCAGAGAGCAGGCTTCTTGCCAGGCCAATTCTCCCCTGCCCGGTCCGAGGGGGATGCATTTGAACGCGGAATCCGCGAGGTCCCCTGGGCACACCTGTCGAGACTGGGGAGAATGCGCGTCGTTGTGGATGTGGTTGGGGGGAGCTCCATCGCATCTCTGTCATACACAACACCTCCCTTATCACGGGATGAGAGGCCCAGACAGCTCCCCCTGCCTGCTGTATGCAGGGACCCCAGAGGCCCTTTGTAACCCCGGGACAGAGATGTGCTCCTCCGCAATGCTGCTGCGGGCTGCAACGGCTTCCGGCATGTCAGCTCAGGGCTCGAACACCGCTGCGGAAGGGGGAGAGGTGCATCCGCTGCAGGCGGGCTGACACACGAGACCAACCCACCCCCTTGCACTTCGCTGACAAACGGATGCCGGCAGAGCTGCGAGACAGTCCACCGATCCGCAGGGTTCCTCAGCAAACAGCAGTGCAGGAAGGCACACCCCCCGTCACCCACCCCTTCCGGGATGTCGTAGGGGTCCTGCAGGTTCGCAATGTGGAACATCGCCTCGTGCTGGGCCCTGAAGCGGCGCGACAAGGGGGGTGCGCCTGTCAGCATCTCCACCACCGTGATTCCGAGGGACCAGACGTCTGTCGGGAGGCCGTAGGCTGTTCCGTTAATCATCTCAGGTGCCATGTACCATAGGGTCCCTGCGAGGGTTCGCATCTCCTCAATGGAAAGGCCACACCTCTCCTTGCTGCTGTTGAAGTCTGCGAGTTTGATATGCCCCGAGGATTTATCCAGCAGCACGTTCTCCCCCTTGATGTCCCGGTGGGCGATGTTGCGCGCATGCAGGTATTCCAGACCCCTGCAGATCTGCCGGGTGTAGATCTTCGCGGCCTTCTCCGGAAAACCGTTCCCCCCCAGCTCGCGGATGACGGAGGAAATCGACCCACCTGACACAAGCTCCATATAAATCCTGACGCTATGCCCACACCTCTCCGCCGCGATATACTGCACGATATGAGGGTGGTGCAGCTTCTTCATGAGCATCACCTCCGTTGTGATCTTCTCAACCTGCTTGTCGGTATCCGGGCCGTCCGTCACGGCAAAACTCACCTCCTTCATTGCGACGAACCTCCCGGTCTCCGTGTCATACGCCTCGTAGACAGACCCGAAGGCGCCCTTCCCCAGCATGGTCTCCGTTTTGAGAAAACGCTTCTTCGCGGGACCCCCGCTGCTCGGAGAGCCCCCCCTGGCGGAGTCACGCGACGCGATCTTCCTCCTCTCCTTCACATCCAACTCCCGGGCGTGGCTCACGATCCTGCTGTATTTATCCTTCTCCCTCCCTATCCCCCGCCGTTCCGCAGACTCCTCTTGGGACACCGCATCGCGCGCCCCTTCCTCCTCCTCCACCACAGGAAGCACGGCCCCACCACCCAGCGGGCTGAGGAGGGTGCAGGACTCTAGCATCCAGTCGCGCATAAGGGGTTTTATTCCTTCGCGAGACCCGGGCTTGCTGCCTTCGGAGGTTGCAGCCGCAGCCGCAGCCGCGGTGCTCGGGGGGAGCTGAGGCACCGGGGAGGGGGCGCCGCTGGAGGGGCGGGAGGCGGGCCCATCCTCCCCAGGCTGCGCAGGGGCAGGTTCCGCGCGCTTCTTCTTCTTCCTCCTGCGCGTGGTGCCCGCGCCTTCCGCCCCCTCCCCCTGGGATGGGATCGACCCGGTGGTGCCAGGCCTGTGGCTGCCGCCCTCCCCGTCAGGGCTTCCAGGCGGTGGCGGGGGTGGGAGGGGTCGCCCCCCCGCGGACCCCGGGGCACTCGGCAGCATCGCGGGCTGCTGGTCGAGCGGGGATTCCCTCCGGAGCGACGGGCGACCCCCGTTGAGATTCGGCGGAGGTGATGGTTGTTTCGGAAGCGCAGTCTCCCCTTCAGGGGCTTTTTCCATTGAGCTGAGGCGATGGGGAGAAAGGAAGGAGGAAGCTTGACTTTTTTATTCCAGAGGCGAGAAGTGGGGGGTTTTTTTGCGTGTGGGGGGGGGGGGGGAACCGCAGAGGAGGAGGAAGAGAGGAGGGTGTAGGGCCTCAATAGGAGAGGGGGGGGGGGAGAGATGTAAAATCACCCCCACGGGGGCCACCAGAGAGAGAAAAGAAGCTCTGGAATCGAGGAAAATAAATAAGAAAAGCCGAAAGGGGCTGTGTGTGCGGTGTCGGGGGAGGATGAGGAGGAGGAGAAAGAGAGGGGGGGGGGTGTATGACACAAAAGGGTGGAAACCCTGTGTGAAGAACTTGGTACCCCACACTCCTCCCACCCCACACACACACACACACACCCGCCCCAACGGCGCACCGCCCCCTTCCCTTCCCTCAGCTGCTTTCCCAGCCCGCGAGCGGGGGGGGGGGGGGAGGGATACCTGTGTGAGTGGTGTCTCAGGGGTGGCTCTGCTGTCAGCAAAGTGGCTTTGAAATGACGCTGAAGTGTAGGCAAGCTTTGGGGGGGGGGGGGTGGTGCGACCCGGCGATCGATTTTGCTGTTCCGGCAGAACACTCTCATGGCAGATGGCGCGTTGGGCCAGCTGTATTGGTTCCATTTTTTTTTCTCTCGGCTTTCACACACCCCCTTGCTGGACGGAGGGGGTGTTCGCCTTGGGAAGATACAGGATGCACGGGCGGTTGCCTGTATGGCCCAGAGCTGGGGGTAATTTTGGCATCATCACTCAGCGCACACACTGGTTTTGGAAAGCATCAGTTGTTACTTACGGTGCAGCCCAGCTACCTACTCCTTCAATTCCAGAGGAACGCACACCAGCCGCTCTGCCTCGGAAGCCCAAGCACTGCAGAGCTCTGAACCCGAAGCCAGAGGGGTTCGAGTGGGGGTACACACGCACAGTAAATCAACGCCTGTTTTTGGATTCAGACCAGCTGGGCGGCCCCATTCAGTTTTTTGTTTCGCACGCGACAAAGACGAGTTGCACGAAGGAGTGGAATGAAAAGTAACAGAGAAAGAGAATGCCAGAACCGAGAGGCAACATGGGCATCAAACGAAGTGCAGGTGGCCCCCAACTAGTCAAGCGTAAGCCGCATGTCGTCTCGGGAATTGCCAGGATTTTTGTTCAAACTGCTCCCTGGGCTGCTTCTTCTCGTCGTGTCAGCGGGTTTGACGATAGTCAGGAATTCCACCAGGAAAAATCAGGACAGGAGGACTGCTGCAAACCCTACTGCTGTATCAAACAAAAAGCATGCGTGGCTTGTATCGGGTGTTGAGTGGAATGTCTGGAGAGAGTGCCCACACTCCACTGATTCAGCAGGGTTGTTCTTGGCATGACCCGCAGCTCTCGAAGTGGGCAAAACACTACGGTTTCAAACCACGCCATGCACATCATAAACTCCTTTGGCTTGCACCCTTCGCAAAAGAAATCATGTTGGACCCAACAGCAGGCATGCACGGACGTGAGATGATTCAAAACGGGGCACATAGAGAAGCAACAAACAAGGCAAGCAAGCAGGACATTTTCAATGTGGGGTTTCAATGCCTAGAACAGGCACACTCACACAGAGAGGACGATGTGAAACGAGAATATGAACACGCACCGCCGGCACTATCGACGGGTTCAGCCCGAGCCTCTTGGTTCCAACATGCATGAGCTAGCACCGCTGGTAGGCGGGCAGCATGCTATGGCAAGGGGCCCGCATTCCTCGTATCCAGCTCTTTCGGATCTGCCTTCGGACCTTTTCGTGTGGTGTGGGAGGGGCGGAGATTTTTAAGATCTCAGCCAGGTTGCTCCTTTGTGCGGACGACCCACCTGACAACACAGCACATGCCATAAGATACAGACCCTGCTTCTTTTGAGTTCTTGCTGGATGAGTGCCAGCCACGACCCCCCCTCCCCTCCAGGGGTGTAAATAAGGCCGACTCCCGACTCCCGACTCGCGCCGGATTTTTTGGGATTGGGAGGGTTGCCTTGCTTCCCTTAGGGAATGTGCGGTATTAGGCACCCCATGGCCAAAATGACCCCACTGCGATCCGCACAGACTCCAAATATTCAAAAGAAAGGGTTTTTGGAACACCCGAGGAGGGGGGGTCCCGATGGGTGGGTGGGTGTGTGGGGGTCCCGCTGGGTGGGACATGGTGTGTGCCTCCCAGTCATCTTCTTCATTACCGGTCTCTGAACTGGGGTGAGTTCATTGCCAAACCACTGCTGTGAATACGGCGCCCCTTTCCCGCCCCTTTTGCCAGATCCTGGCAGCTCCCAAGAAGAGTTGTGTTCCGCCCCCATCAGGTGGTTGAGCATACCGCAGCGCACACGTGCACAACCACACACACTCCACACAGATGCGTCACACATGTGACGCAACTGTTGCGACACAAAACATGCCTCAGGTAGAGGCAGTAGTGTTTGACTCACAGCCAACATAGCTCTCAGTGGGGCCGTGGATGGTGTGGATGCATCCATGCATGCATCCACGGCATCCAGGGATGCCCGAAAATGTCAAAAAATGGATTTTCGATTTGGCATACAGGCATTCATCCACTGCAGGCAGGCCTGCATGCAGGGCTTCGGAGCTCCAGGCTGTGTGTGGATGCATCCACAAAATTTGTGGATGCATGCGCTGCATGCACGGGAAATACTGAGAGCTATGCAGCCAAATACTGCTGCCGTGAGTGAGGTGCTCGCAGCGTGTGGGGCGCTGCGGGCGAAGTGGGGGGTTGGCTGGGACAGCCAACATGGCGCTGTGCGTCGCGTGCTTCTTCGCGGACCACCTCGCACGCGGGAAGACCCCGCAAGCGCCGAGTCAGTCCGCCCTGACCGAATGGTGGGCGACTGCTGGAGGGTCCATGGGACTCTCCACGGCAGAGGTGGCCGTACTACAGGATGCGTGCAGGATTGAGTAGGGTTTGAGACCGCCCGTCCCCCCCAGCCCCCCACCCCAGGTACCTTAGGTGACTGTAAATAACCGACTCCCGACTCCCGACTCCTGACCCCCAAACCTTATTTACAGCCCTGCTCCCCTCCCCTCCCTGCCTGGCCTTGCCCTTTTGTGCTCTTGGCAACGCGCTGGGAGTCTGGTCCCACACCGCGCCCCATTTGTTGATTTCATCGATTCCAAAACAAATAGAGGGTGGTTCCCCGTAAAAACATCATCAATCCCACCAAGGGGACGGGCGGTGCCGTGTTAAAAAAAGACTTGAGTAAGACGACAAGACACATAATCTCACTGACGGTATTGTGCTGATGCAACACGAGAGCTATGAGGCACGGTGGTTGTGCCAGCTGAGAGCTGTCCATAAACGAGGCCCCGAGACAGGGCAGTTGAGGGAATACAGAATTTCTTTTGCAGAAACGAAACGGATCAATACGCGTCCCCAATCTCACGGACGGGTGCCAACAAATTTTTGAAAGAGAGGCCGTGGCCTGCGCGCGTCCTGTCGGTCTGTGGCTGCTTGGCGGGGCTAGCGCACAGGTACTACTTCTGCTTCGACAGGCTCTGAGAACGACTTGTTCTGTCAATTCCAATGCCTCTCTTCACGACTCAGCGGGATCGACCCGGAGTGGAAGTCACCCAATTCACTCTTCAGGTGATCGGTCCGAAGCGTTGGAACAAAATCGCGTAAAATATAACCACCCCCACACCCACCCGCCAAGGTGGAGAGCGGGGGTGGCTTCAGTAGCTGCATTATCGAAGTCTTGTTTTCGAAGTTTCGCCAGACCACTACCTAGGAATAATTTGAGAAGATCGATGGATGGTTTTTCTGTTCTCCCCGCCAGATTTATTTTGCCGGGTTTTCAGAATTTCTTTTCAGTATTTTCGAACGAGAAAGAGATAAACGGGGAACGGGGGGCAGCACACGGCACTGCGGGTCTCCCACCCTCGGGGAAACTACACCTTTTCGGCACTAGTCGGAGCAGGAGCAGGATAGGTCCCAGACACCCTCCAACTGCCGCTCCCAGACCCCCACCTTGGGGGGTCGGAGGCCCACCGTGCAGCACAATGTATCTCGCCCTAACACACACACACCCATGCCCCTGACGATGGATTTCAAAAATAGCCCCACAGTCAACTCTATAGAGGCGATGCCCGACGTGCGTAACTTTGACAGGTCACAACACCGCATTTATACGAGACATGAGGGGGAAAACGAACTGCTAGACGGAGGGGAAGCGAAAGACTATGGGGAGAGAGAGAGGAACAGAGAGGCAGCAGAAGAAGCAGGCGAAACAGCAAAAAAAAAAAAAGAAACCCAGCAACCAAAAAACAAAAGACCGGAGCCCAGCAGCACAGCACACTTCTGTCGAGGTGCCGTGCTAAGGCAGATAACCAACCAGACTAACCATCACACTACAACACTCACACTACACCCCCTCCACTCTCGTCTAAACAGGTCATCCCCCGGGACGATCTCCACTTTCGGTCACATTTGACACAAATAAAACCCTAACACACCTCCCACGCATGCCTCAATCGAAACGATATACCACATCAAGGCACGCAAACACAACCTCCCGCCTCTCTTCCTTCTGACACCCCCTCTGGGCCAACCTTCCCGTTCCAGCCACCTCATGTGAAGAACCTTCCAAAAGGCGACGGAGGCATCGGCGGGAGCTGCGCGGCTGGCGCCACCTGCGGAGAGAACCCGCTGTGCGCGTGAGTTTGCTGCGTGAGGTAGCCGCCACCCCCAGCCACCGCCCTCCCCGGGCTCCCATGCCGGGGAGACGAGAGGTGGCTCCGCTGCCCACGCTGGCTCGAGGCGAGCTGCGCCCCGCCACCAGGCATGCGCGCACCCAGCACGCTCACACCCACGACCCCCCCTGTTGCGCCGTGTGGCGCCAGAACAGGAGTCGCCAGGTCGGTGAGGCGCGGGTTCTGCTGCTGCATGTCAGCCAACACCCCACGCATAGACGGCGCATCCGCCGACCTGGGGGACCCCCGTGTCGTCGCAGGGGAGAAGTGCACCTCCTCCTCCTCCTCAAGCCCCTCCGATTCGAACAGCGCCGGGGCGGACTCCAGGGCCAGCAGGGGCTCCGACCCGTCCCCCGCACCCCCACCTGACGCTGCCCCGCCCAGCCCCAGCCGCCCCACCAGGGGCAGGGAGGACCTGCCGGACCTTGCGTACCCCGATCCGGACTTGGGGGAGCTCGCAGCGGAGGCGCCGCAGTCGTCCTGTAGGAGGGATGCGGCCAGCGGGTCCCCTCCCCCGTCGCTGCCCCCGCGGGATGCAGCCTTCTGGGGGAGGGAGACGGGGGTCATCTGGTGGTCTGCCCCAGCCTCGGGGTCCGCAGCCTCGCCCTCTCCGGCGGATTCAGATTCGGAACTGTTTGCGCCCGCCTTCTTCTTCTTCCCCCCGGCAGGGCGGAAGAGGCACCAGGCGAGGAGGGCAAGACACCCCACCAGCAGGAGGCACTGCCCCGCGATAATCGCCAGGATCAGCCACAGCGGGACGCCGTCATCTTCGGGTGATGGGGTGCCCGCCTCGGGTGCGGCCTTCACAGCATCCGCCTTGCATGCGACAACACGGGGCTGCCACGCACCCCCTGCGCACTGCGCATGAGGGCAGGTGTGCCCCTCCGCCTTGAAGAAGCAGGACCCCAGGTGGGGCACAGCACCCCCGCGGGCACAGCCCGCCCCGCTGGGGGTGGAGGCCAGGCCAGCAGAGGAGCCCTCCTCCACAACACGGATCGTGTCGAAATCGCAGGTGTCCGGGGCGCAGGCGGTGGTGCCTCCGGAATCCCACAGCCCCTCGGAGCAGACAAGCGACTGGCAGGTGTGTCCTGCGAGGCGGACCAAGCAGGATCCCCCACTGGGGACGGCACCTCCGGCGGCACACCCCGCGCCTGCGAAGGTGTGGTTCTCCAAGGCGTGACCCAGGCTGCCGGAGCGGAGGGAGTCGAAGGGGCAGGAGGCTGCTGCACAGCGCACGCTGTCTGTCCACACCCCGTTGGCGCAGGTTGCGGTGCCGCAGGACCATCCCCGGTTGAGGGACATGAATCCGCATGTTGTCCCGGCGGCAACAAGCCCCAGAGAGCAGTTGTGCGGAATGGCATGCGAGGGCCGCGTCAGATCCCCCGCATTGCACATCTTAGGCGTGCACTTCGGCACCTCGTTGTCCCACACCCCCTGGGTGCAGACGGAGTGCTCGCAGTCGTGCCCCTCGCGGACAAACATGCAGCCATAGAGAGGATCGCTCGCCACACTACCTCCTGCCTGGCACCCCCTGCCAAACGGGGTGGCCCCAGCAGGCACCTGCAGGGTGTTGAAACTGCAGGAGAGTGCGCCGCAGCCCACGTCGTGGCGGTTCCACTGCCCCTCGGTGCAGGTCGCCTCCTCGCAGTCGTGCCCGTCCTTAGTGAAGGCGCACGTCTCCCCTGAGGGGACTGTCCCGCCGAACCTGCACCCCGCCCCGGTGGCGGATGCGTCGGAGGGACGCCTCAGCTGGTCGAAGGGGCAGGCCCGAGGGGTGCATCTCGGGAAAGCCCCCCCCGACTCCCACATGCTGATGGTGTCCCACATGCCGTCGCTGCAGATAATGGCGCCGCATACGTGGCCCGCATGGGAGTAGACACAGGAGGCCCTGTGGACAACGGTGCCCCCGGGGAAGCAGCCCACGCCGCTGGGGGTTGCCCCCGGCACGGTGTGGATGGAGGCGAAGGCGCAGGGCGCGGCGGTTGGGGCGGGCGTAGCGGGGGCGGGGGTGGGCGGCAGGCGTGTCGCGGGCGCGCCAGGGGCGGCCGTCTCAAGAGGGGGCCCGGGGGGTGACTGTGTGGGTGGTGCGGCGGGGAACTCCACGTCGATGACGTTGAAGAAGCTTGTTGCGGTGTCGCCGATGTCCCACACAGCGAGGATGACGTGGTAGCCTGCGCGCTGTGGAACGGTGCAGGTGTGCTCCTCGCGTGAGGAAGGGGCGCGCATGCCTCCGTCGACAGAGCAAAATGGGGAAGCGTCGAAGCTGCCACGCCCCAGCTGCCGGTTTGCATCCCAGCCCCGCTGTGTGATGTAGTATGAAAATGACTTGGTGCTGCGGGGTGCCCGGAAGAACCATGCGAAGGTGCGCTGCCCAGGCGACAGGGGTGACGCCACCCACCTGTCAGCCGACTGCTGGTTGAGAGGGGCGAAGCGCTGCACGCCAGCCGATGCGATGCTGCCGTCGGCGGGCCAGGCATCCGGCCCCTCCAGGGCAAAGGGCTCATACATCACATCCCCGCAGTTGGCGTTCTGCTGGGAGGCACACAGGGAGGCGCGGGAGGGCGGCACAGCGACCTGGCCCTCGGCAGAAGTGGACACAGGGGGTGCAGGCGATCTCGGTGAAGCTGTAGGGACAGGTGTCGGCGGTGTCGGTGTAGGTGGGGCGACCGTGGGAGGGGTCAGCGGTGTGGGTGTGTCGGGGGCTGGTGTCGTAGGTGCGTCAGTCTCCGGGAGAGGGAGCTTGATGTCGATGACGTTGTAGAAGGTGGTGGGGCCGTCGACGTCCCACAGAGCAAGGATGACGTGGTAACCCGTCCGGTCAGGGATGGTGCAGGTGTGCTCCACAGTCACAGGGGGTGTCTCCATCATCCCGTCAACCTCGCAGAAGGGCGTCAGGTCGAAGGAGTTCCGCGAGAGTGCAGCGTTGGGGTTCCACCCGTCCTTCGTGATGTAGTATTCGAACCCCACAGTGGTGACAGGTGTCTGGAAGAACCACACAAGAGTGGTCGGTCCGGGGATCACGTCAATCGCATTCCAGCGTGATTCCGTCTGCTCGTCCAGCTGGCTGAACCTGGCAACGCCTGCCGAAGCGATGCTGCCGTCAGCAGGGCCTGCTGTGGGCCACCCGTCGGGGCCCTCCAAGAAGCCTGCCTGGGTGGCAGCATCCCCGCAGTTTATGTTGTCCGACGCGGCGCACAGCTCCCCACGTGAGGGCGGGGACACGACGTGGCCGACAGGGGCCTGCGGCGAAGGCGTCTCCGGCACCGCCGTTGGCGGCGCAGGCGTCGCCGGGAAGGGAGACGTCATGTTCACATCCAGCACGTTGTAGAAGCTTTGGCCATCACCCCCGACATCCCACACTGCGAGGATCACGTGGTACCCCGACCGCTGCGGGAGGTTGCACGTGTGGTCCACCACCAGATCGGGTGTCTCCATCTTCCCATCCACCACACAGAAGGGCGTCGGGTCGAAGGAATCACGTGCGAGGGCCGCACTGGTGTCCCACCCGTCCTTCGTCAGGTAGTAGCGGAAGTCCTTCGTCGGTGCCGGGGACTGTATGAACCAGGTGAGCGTGTTCTCCCCAGGCAGGACCGACAGGGCAAACCACCTGGCCTCTCCTGCCTCATCCAGGGCACTGTACTCCGCCACGCCTGCCGACGCGATGCTGCCATCTGCAGGACCAGCGGCAGGCCACCCGTCAGGGCCCTGCAAGCTGCCCTGCTTGCCCTGCACCGCAGGGCAGTTCTTGTTCTCACCGACAGAGCACAGCTCGACCCGCGAGGGCGGTGCAATGACGTACCCAGATGGGGGTGCCTGCGGGGCAGGCGTGGGCACCGTGTCTGGCAGCTTCAGATCCAGCACGTTGTACATGCTGTTCGGCCCCTCAAAGTCCCACACGGCAAGCACCACATGATACCCCGTCTGTGCGGGCACCGTGCAGGTGTGCTCGACCAACACCTCCGGCAGGCCCATCCCCCCGTCCACCTCGCAGAAGGGCGTCAGCTCGAAGGAGTCACGTGAGAGTGCTGCGTTGGGATCCCACCCCACCTTCGTCATGTAGTATTTGAAGTCCACGGTGGGGGCCGGTGTCTGGATCAGCCAGGTGAATGTCTTCTCCCCCGGCACGGCTGCAACCGAGAACCAGCGCGATGCAGTCTGCTCGTCGAGCGGGTCGAACCGGGTGTCCATAGCTGACGCGATGTTGGCATCAGCAGGGCCTGCGGTGGGCCACCCATCCGGACCCTCGATGTCGCCGGGCTCAGAGACAGCATCCCCGCAGTTGGCATTGTCGCCACCAGAGCAGAGCTCGCCCCGGGAGGGCGGCGACACGACATGCCCACGCGCATCGATCTGCGGGGCGGGCGTTGGGGCCGGCGTGTCGGGTGCAGGGGTATCCGGCACGGCTGTCGGCGGGGGCATGGGCTTCACGTTGAGGTCCAGCACGTTGTAGAAGCTGAAGGCACCGCTGACATCCCACACCCCCAGGACCACGTGGTACCCAGTGCGGGCAGGGAGATCGCATGTGTGGTCCACCACCATGTTGGGTGTCTCCATCTTCCCATCCACCTCGCAGAAGGGCGTCAGGTCGAAGGAGTCCCGCGAGAGTGCGGCGTTGGGGTTCCACCCGTCCTTCGTCATAAAGTACTTGAACCCCACAGTCGGTTCGGGCGTCCGGAAGAACCATGTGAATTGGCGGGTTCCGGGGAGGGTGTCTGTGGCGAACCACCGCGTCTCTGTCTGCTCGTTGAGCTCTGAGTACAACGCGAGGCCGGCAGAGGCGATGCTGCCGTCAACAGGGCCTCCTGCAGGGAAGCCACTGGGCCCCGCCAGGGCGTGTGGCTCGAAGCTGACAACCCCGCAGTCAGTGTTGTCGGAGACAGCGCACAGCTCTGCACGCGAGGGTGGTGCGACCATGTGGCCCTCTGCGGTGACAGCAGGTGTGGTGGGCGGTGCGGCTGTCGCAGCAGCCGGGGCCTGCGTGTCTGTCGAAGGTGCGGCGGTATCCGGTGCGTCTGTCTCCGGGACAGGGACAGGCAGTTTCATGTCGATGATGTTGTAGAAGGTGGTGGGGCCGTCGACGTCCCACAGAGCAAGGATGACGTGGTAACCCGTCCGGTCAGGGATGGTGCAGGTGTGCTCCGCAGTCACAGGGGGTGTCTCCATCCTTCCATCCACCTCGCAGAAGGGCGTCAGGTCGAAGGAGTTCCGTGAGAGTGCAGCGTTGGGGTTCCACCCGTCCTTCGTGATGTAGTATTTGAACCCCACAGTGGTGACAGGCGTCTCAAAGAACCACACAAATGTGCTCGATCCGGGGATACCATCCAGGGCACTCCAGCGTGATTCCGTCTGCTCGTCCAGCTGGCTGAACCTGTCAACGCCTGCCGAAGCGATGCTGCCGTCCTCAGGGCCTGCTGTGGGCCACCCGTCGGGTCCCTCAAGAAGGCCAGGTTGGTTTGCAGCATTATCGCAGTTAGTGTTGTCTGCCACAGCACACAGCTCGGCACGAGAGGGTGGTGCAATCACGTGCCCAACAGCGCCAGACGGGGGTCCCCCAGCGGGCACAGGTGTCGGCGGTGCCTCTGTCGGCGGGGCGACCGTCGGAGGGATCGGCGGTGACTGTGTGTCGGGGGCTGGTGTATTCGGTGCACCCGTCTCCTGGACAGGCGGCTTGATGTCGATGACGTTGTAGAAGGTGGTGGGGCCGTCGACGTCCCACAGAGCAAGGATGACGTGGTAACCTGTCCGGTCAGGGATGGTGCAGGTGTGCTCCACAGTCACAGGGGGTGTCTCCATCATCCCGTCAACCTCGCAGAAGGGCGTCAGGTCGAAGGAGTTCCGTGAGAGTGCAGCGTTGGGGTTCCACCCGTCCTTCGTGATGTAGTATTCGAACCCCACAGTGGTGACAGGTGTCTGGAAGAACCAGACGAAGACGGTCTCACCAGGGGGGACACCCAACTGCGTCCACCGTGTTTCCGTCTGCTCGTCCAGCTGGCCGAACCTGGCAACTCCTGCCGAAGCGATGCTGCCGTCAGCAGGGCCTGCTGTGGGCCACCCGTCGGGGCCCTCCAAGAAGCCAGCCTGGGTGACAGCATCCCCACAGTCTGTGTTGTCCGACACGGCGCACAGTTCCCCACGTGAGGGCGGGGACACGACGTGGCCGACACCAGACTGCAGCGGCGAAGGCGTGCCAGGTGCCCCTGTCGGCGGCGCAGGGGCCGGCGGTGCCGTCACCGTCACGTCAATAACGCTGTAGATGCTGTTCTCCGTCTCGCCCAGATCCCACACCGATAGCACCACGTGGTACCCAGGGGTCCGCTCGGGCACAGTGCAGGCGTGTTCCGCAACTTGCTCAGGGGTCTCCATTCTCCCATCCACATCACAGAAGGGCGTGGTGTCGAAGGCAGCACGGGACAGCGGGGCTGAGGGATCCCACCCGTCTACTGTCATATAATACTTGAAAGACGCCGTCACCGTCGAGGTCTCCAGAAACCACGCAAAGTTAACTGCCCCTGGGGCGAGCTCCACCTTCTGCCACCGATCCTCATTCTGCTCGTCAAGCGAGGCGAACCGTGGGTTGCCCCCCGACGCGATGCTGCCATCCGGCGGGCCGTCAGCCCCTGGGAACCCATCAGGGCCTTCCACGAGGCCGGGGAAAAAGGCGACCTCTCCACACCCTACGTTGTCGCCCACAGCGCAGATCTCGGAGCGCGACATCGGCCCGACGACGTGCCCCTTTGCCTGGAAGGTCGGCGGCGGCACAGCACCGGCAGGCATGGTCACATCCACAACATTGTAGATGCTGGTGTCGACATCAGCCACATCCCACACAGCAAGCAGCACGTGGTACCCCCCGGACTGCCTCTCCGGAACAACGCAGGTGTGGTCGACGACAGAATCCGGCACAGCACCCCCAGAATCCACCTCGCAGAAGGGGGTGCTCTCAAAGGAGTCACGCGTCAGGGGCGACTCTGGGTCCCACCCATCCTTTGAAATGTAATACTTGAACCCCACAGAAGCCGCCGGGTTTTCGAAAAACCACGTGAAGGTGTTGTCCCCCGGATTGATCCGAATCTTGAACCACCTATCCCCAGCCTGCACATCTAGCTCCCCAAACCTCGTGGTCCCGGCAGACGCGATCTGCCCGTCGGGGGGCCCGGCTGCGGGCCAGCCATCCGGCCCCTCTACCTTGGAGGGCTCCCTTGCAACATCCCCGCAGTTCTTATTGTCATCGAACGCGCAGAGCTCGACACGCGACGCGGGCACGATGAGCTGCCCACCGGCCGACACAATCCCCCCACCGGTCGGCGGCGCCGACCCGATGTTAACATCGATCACATTGTAGAAGGCTGTCGGCCCGTCGATATCCCACACAGCCAGGACCACATGATACCCCGTCCTCTCCGGGATCGTGCAGTCGTTATCCACGACCACATCCCCAGGGGTGTTCCCACCCGCATCCGCCTCGCAGAAAGGCGTGCCGCCGAACGAGGCACGTGAGAGGGGCGAGTTCCGATCCCAGCCCTCCTCCGTGATGTAGTACGACCACGACTGGGTGGGGACAGGGTTTTGGAGGAACCACGTGAAGACGAAGGGGCCTGGCTGGAGGGAGGTGGAGGACCAGCGTGTTTCCGTCTGCTCGTCCAGCTGGCTGAACCTGGCAACGCCTGCCGAAGCGATGCTGCCGTCCGCAGGGCCTGCAGCGGGCCACCCGTCGGGTCCCTCCAGCGAAAATGGCTCTGAAGCGATATCGCCGCAGTTGGTGTTGTCATCGCTGCTGCAGCGCTCCCCGCGTGAGAGGGGGTTCACTACATGCCCCGAGCCTGACACCCCGCCGGCGTGCAGCAGAATGGCGCATGCACAGAGCACGGCGGGGAGTGTGCTGCCGGTGGCGTGGGGGGGAGCGCGCATCGCAGGTCCACGGGGCTCTGCTCTGCTTCCTCGCCGCATAGATCTCAGCAGCACACCGTCAACATATAAGCCTCGGCGGTGCAGGGCAGCTGCTCGGCAGGTGGGTGGGGGGGGAAATGTAAGGTGGTTGGGGAGGAGGGGGAGAGAGAGAGTCAATCTCCCTAGATTCGTACTGGAGGGGGGCGGGGGATGGGGGGGGGGGGAAGAAAATGGGGAGGGGGGGGGGGTGATAAATAGAGACACCCACCTGATTTGTGATGGCGTTGGGGTTGGGTGGGATGAGTGGTGGTCGCACTGTTGTTGCTGAACAACCCGGTGGAGTGACGCAGTGGGGATGTGTGGATACCACATTGTTGTGACCCGACTACCCGGCATGTGCCTGACAGTTGTGGGGTGGCACAGATGCTGAACAAGACAGGTGTAGCCGGAGGCCCTCATACCACTACTCTCTCTCTACAGGCTGTGCCTAAGATCGATTACCACGACGCGGGTGGGGGTGGCGAGGGAGGGACGAGATGGGGGGAGAGGGTGTATGGCAGATCGGTACAACGCATGGCCTTCTTCTTATCAGGCTTGGCTATCGGTGTGCATCACTGCACCGCACTCACTACTTTGCCATTGCTGCACCCTACACTGTTCGGTTGGTGAGAGCACTGCGAATCAACGAAGCCACAGTGAATGAAGCGGGAGGGGCAGAGGCGGGGTGGATTGCCTCCCGCAGGGCGAATCGACATAGAAAACGCGGCAACACACCGCCGCATACTTGAGAAAGAAACATGATTGTTTGTGGTTCTTTGAAGAGGAACACCGACCGTGCGCAAAGCTGGGTGTGTTGGAACCGCTGCATGTGCCTGGTGCATGCCACACGCAGCCTGCTTTTCCTTCCATACAAACCGCGCACAGAATGTGCAATGCGCTTGGCCCCAAGCACTCGCGAAACCTAGACAAAGCAACAACATTTTCATCGGTGCCCCTTCGCTCTAAAGTGCAGAAAGAGAGACGCGCCCCTAACAGAATAGGGTACACCCACACCACCACACCACCACACAGGCACAGCTCGGCAGAGAGAAGCGAACTGTCGCCCACCCCACCACCCCCCCCCACCTCCCCCATTAGATTTGTTCATGCGATGCGATAGCGATGCCCCCCATTGCATGCGTGGGCACAACTGCGTGTGATTTCTGTCCGTCAACACCGCGTGAGTGCATCAAAGGGTGGCTATCGGGGATAGATCAAGGGTTGCAGCGTGCACCCTTCCGTGGATACCCGATACCAAGAGCCCTGCACCCCGCCCCCCACTACTGGAGGGCGGGGCACCGGGGGAAGCAGTGGGAGAATGGGAATGCCGGGGCAACACAGAAGAACGCTCGCAGCAGGCAGGGTGATGCTGGGTGCAGTCTGCCTCTGCCTGGGAGTGGCTAATAACGCTGCTGTGTCGTGCCCTCAAGCAAAACACCCAGCAAAACTCAGAAAAGTGAGTTTCTACTCTACTTTGGTGGTGTCGCCAAAACCGCCTCACATGGTGCCCACCGGCGGCAGCACACACATTGTTGCGAGATACCGGTCGGCATTGTGCCCACAGCAGAAGAAAGGGGGGCGGGGGCAATCGAGATCGCAGATCGTCGGCGTTTATCAGGAGGCCAGCCCCAACGAGGGGGGGGGGGGGGTAACTCCGGATTGGCACGCCGTATTTTCCTTTTCTCGTTGCCCCCCCCCCTCCGTTCCCTCCGTTCCACACCCCCCCCCACCCCCCACACCCACCCTCCCCTTACAGAGATAAACGAAGGATGCTTATTGAGAAACAGATTTCAGAGCGGGGCAGAACCCTGCTCCAGTGAACACTGGGAGAAACCACTTGGCGCAAGGCTGGCAGCTTTGCGTGAGACTTGCCCTGCTCTCGACAGGGGGGTGTCGAAAGAGCGCCAGAGACAAAGGGCGATCGTTCTTCTGCGCCTTTTGGTGCTGGCTCCAGCAACCTCCTGAGTTTCACTGGGAGGCGCGGCGGAAGGGCGGTGTGCCCCATCGGGGGTGGAGCTATTCCCAACCCGACAAACCCCGGCAGGATGGGTTGCACTCCGCTTCACCACTGAGGAAATGTGCTGCGAGCAGGCATAGGGTAGATGCCTCTCGTTCTTCCTCTTTCCAGCGTTGTCACCGCTGGTTTGTCACCCAGTCGGGGCGAGCCGCCACAAAAGGGGGTCTTGATCCGTTGAGCTGTGGGGGCACCGCTCACTCCCCCGTGCGGACGGATGCAAGGCTTTCGAGCTCTGTCTGGTTGACGTTGACTGTCGCGGCCACGTGCGCCACCGACGACGCTTCGGTTGCCTCCAGAGGGTGGGTCCAGCAATATGCAGCGGACACCACAGGGCCCAGCCCGATCATCCAACCCAGGAAGGTCACGAATGGAGGTTCCGAGACATCGCCTGTCTTCTTTGAACCGTCGGCGATGGTCCTGTTTGAGTGGGTGGGGTTTGGAATAATGGAGTGGAACAGTGGAAAGAAAAAGCACTGCTGGCCTCAGCCATACCTGATGAAGTTCACCGCCAGGAGTGCAGTGCAGAAGGGGATGGTGACGTATTTGAGGAGGAAGAACCAGCCAGGCTGGATGTGGCGCTTGCAGAGGGTGAGGAACTCGCGGGAGAACCGGTCCTGCCCGTAGAAGAACAGCACAGCGATGCACTCGAAGATGACGACGATGAGGAGGAGGAAGGTAGCGGACCAGTCGTTTGTCCAAGAGAACCAGTAGATGCCTGCGTCTGTTGCGTAGATCATGCCGCAGCAGAGCCCTGCAAAGCACAGCACCGCAGCGAGATGCTCCTGCGGGATCTTCATCTTCATGTCCTTCACGAGTGTGAGGATAACTTCGACAGTCGCAAACTCGCTGTCGACCCCCAAGCAGAACATCATTGCGAAGAAGCACATGCAGAAGAACTGCGGCGCAGGCAGCAGGCTCAGCCCAGCAGGGTAGGCGATGAACGCCAGACCCAGCCCATCCTTTGTCACCGATTCGACAGAGGTGCCGGAGGCATGTGCCAGATGCCCCAGGATAGAGAACACGCCGAATCCAGCAAAGAAGCTCGTGAAGGCGTTAATTGCCGGCACCTGCGGAAGCGGAGAAATGCATGGGGGGGGGGGGGGGGGGCGCATGCTGCGAAACGGCTGCCGTGAAAAGATGATTCAGGTTTAGTGGTGTGCCAAGCCTCGTCACATCGAGCGCAGTCATAACCCATTCAGGACTGAAACAAACGGGCATACCATGATGGCATCTTGCACGACGTTCTCATCCCTCGGGTTATACGACCCATAAGTGATGAGAGAACCAAACCCTGTCCCGAGCGAGAAGAAAATCTGGTTTGCAGCAGCGATCCACACATCGGGGTCGCCGAGTTTGCTCCTGAGGGAGTGGTGGTGGGTGGTAGGCGCTGGCGGTGCAGAAGCGGCGGAGGGGTGACGCCCCAGAGCCGGGGGGGGAATCCCAGACCCACCCACCCACCAACCCTACATGGATTGCACAGGGCGCAACACACCGCTGAATCTGGGCTGGGGGGGGGGGGGGGGGGGGGGGAGGCGAGGGCGCTGACCCGACGCAACAGAAGAATCATTCCCACCTATCCCCACCCCCTCCCCACAACACATACATGTCAGGCGTCAGATAGAAACGGATGCCCTCTCCCGCCCCTTCGAGGGTGATGCCCCTGAAGAACAGCACCACCAGCAGCACGTAGGGCAGGGTCGCCGTGACGTACACCACCTTCCCGCTGCTCTGGATCCCCTTCCGGATACAGAGGAAGATGATCACCCATGCCAGCACCAGGCACAGCACCATGCCCCAGTTGAACCGGTTCACATCGTAGTACCCTGTGGACTGATCCAAGGCATTCACCTCCCAGAAGTGCTCTGCGTTTGATATCAGGTCCTTTGGATCCTTCGCACTCCAAGGGAGCTCTGCCCTGAAGCACCAGAAGAAGTAGTAGAGGGACCACGCGATCACCACATTGTAATACAGGGCAACCGAAGCGCTGACAAAGATGCTGAGGTAGCCTATCCACCTCAGCCGGCTGTCGATGTGGCAGAGGGAGTGGTATGTCCCCCTCCGGAACAGCTGCCCTATCGCCAGCTCCAGGAGGAACACCGGCGCGCCGAGCGCCACAAGCGCAATCAGGTAGGGGACAAGGAAGGTACCTCCCCCGTTCATATAGCACAGGTAGGGGAAGCGCCACACATTGCCCAGGCCAACGGCATATCCGACTGTGGTCAGGAGGAACTCGATGCGCTTTCCAAACGTCTCCCGCTCGTCTGCGTCGTAGATAATGGAGGGCTGTCTGCTGAGGGTGTACGGCGAGTCAGGCTGTGAGCCGAGAGTGTCGGCATCTGCGTCAGCATCAAGGCCGATGAGCCTCTCCTCGAGCTCAGGGCTCGCAGCCTGGGATGGCATCACAGGAGGCTAAGAGGGGAGAAGGGGGTGGTGGCGGTGGTGGCGCGGCCACAACACACACGCCCCACCCCACGCGCCCCCGCCCTGTTGATCACCGTTGTTGTGGCACCTCGGTGCCCTGTCTCCGTGCCGTTTTGTTCGCGTGTGCCAATGCTGCTGCCGTGAAAGGCGCAGAGGGGGCCCAGCTGGAGGGCGCTTTGTGGGCGGGGGGACGAGCTGTGTAGTGTTGGGCCCTGTGTGGGGAGGGTTTGTTGCTGTGGGATGGGGGGGTGGGGGGATGAGAGGCAAGGCAATGCGGTGTATCATTTTTGTTTGAACTCCTGTTCGACTAGTGTAGCCACATCCTATCAGAGCTGCCAGTTGCACTGTTTTCTTTGATATCAAATGCGACGCGAGGGGGTGGTGGTGGTGGTGGCGACGCGCGTAATGCTGCCAGGTCCAAATGGAGTAAGGGGTGGGTAGAAGGGGCGGGGGGGTGGCTGTGGTGGCTGCGATTCTTTTAAAGAACGGATTGAACCCTTCACAAATTGCATATCACACATCACACACACCACAGCACAAAACACACACAGGTCATACACCTCCCACCGCACCCCACCCCCCCCCCCCCACACACCCCCTCCTTTCCGCACCCCCCCCCTGCCGTGTTCTTGGTGGCTGACATAAAAATCACGGAACTGTGAGAGGCGGAGGGGGGAGGTGCGACTAACAGAAAGGACCCCCCCCCCCCCCCCCACCACCACCCACTTCCAGAAGGGATTGCCCCCCCACCCCCACCACTCCCTGCCCTACCCTGCCAACCGAGCTAGGGCGGGGTCTCGAGGAGCGACTGCTTTTCGGTGTTGGTACACTACGCAGGGGTGGTGGGGTTGTGGCATTCTCACACTGTTTTCAGCTGCCGTTGCTGGCCAGGGGAGAACAGAGGGAGACAGCAACCAAATGGTGTGGCTTTTCTTTTGTGCCAAATCCCACAGAAACAGAGGTAGGGGGGGGGGGGGACGGGTGTGGGGCGGAAGAGAAACTTTTTCGCTGCACAGAATTTTTGGCTAGAATTTTGTGGAACAGGTAACCTAGCGTGGAACTTACAGGAAAAGGGGGGGGGGGGGGGGGCACTGGCCTGGGCAAAAGGCGAAACGGGCCTGGTGGGGCAGCATTCAAAAAGAAAATGCAGGATTTTTCTGCTTTTTTTTGGCCTCCGCCTTCGATGGAGTCAACCCGGCAGGACGGGGCGAAAACCATCGCGAGGTTGCGCAGGCGGATTTGCTAACAACAGACGCATACACCCATCCCACTCCACCACCCCAGTGCTCCTGGTGCGGACAAACGAGGGTTTTTCAGAAGCTCGGGCCGTCACACCTATTGTTGCTGCTGGGGTGTCAGCCAGAGAATCTGCAGGAAGAAAAAGAGCGGGGGGAAGGTGTGGGTGTGGGGGGGGGGGGGGTAGGCCCCCGGATGTACGGGAAAATTTTGTAATAAAAATTTTTCCAACCCCAAACACGGGCTATTGGCACCTGGAATGGGTGTACCCGCCTCAAAAATATGTCTGGGGACCCAATGAAACCGGTTTTTCACACTTAGTTGCCCTTTCTCGGTCCGAATTTTTGAATATTCGGTGAAAAAAGGGGGTTTTACCCATTTTGGGCAAAACCCCGATTTTCGGGGGCCCTCGCTACCAGATGTGACTGAGTGATAAAAAGTGAGCTCCAGCCCACTTCCCCTCACTGACTGACGAGCTGTGACGAACTGTGACTGGTAGCGAGGACCCCCTTCATGAAAAAATGTCAAAATCGGGGCAACTAGACCCCATTTTGGGTGGTTTTCGGGTGAAAAACGTACCCTAGACATCCCTGGGGCACATTGTATACCATCCAGGGCCTCTAGGACCAGTAGAAGCACGTGAAAATGCGTTTTTTTACCCAAAAAAAGGACCCTGCAACCACCCTGCACACACCCTGCAACCATGTTGGAGGCACCCTACAACCCTATAACCACCCAGAAACCACTGGGTCTGCCCTAAAAGGGGTGTACGGGCCTGTTGGAACAGGTTTTCGACACCGAATTGCCCAAATTCGGTCCGATATTTTGAAAAAATTGTGAAGAACGGGGGATTCCTATCTGATCAAGCGCCCCCCACGGTCCACCGCCCCCGGGTGAAGCCTTTCGTCGGAGTGCTTGGAGTCAAGCATCAGGGAAAGCACTACACCCCCCTTTTGGTGCCCCCACCTCTGGCGGAGGCAGTGTCTGCCCTCGCCCCCTCGCCGGTGTTGGGGCGGACTGGCTGTCCAGGGGGGGAGCAGGGCCTCCCCATGTGCCAGGTGCCGTCCCAGCCGTCGCGCCGCCGCTTTTACTGTGCCCGCTGTGCAGAGGCGGTGGATACCGCAGTCGAACACTGGCGTTGTTTCGGTTGCGATTGCAGGGCGTGTGGGGAATGCGTGGAGCAGGGGGAGACCTGTATGGATCTGGGGCCTCGGGACGCGGAGGAGCCGCCTGCGAGGGTCCCGCAGCCGCAGGACCAGGGTGATCCCCCTCGACGAGAAGGTGATCCCCCTCCTGCACCCACCGGCGCCCCGGCCACCGGCCGCTCCGACCCGACCGCCACCGAGGAAGGCTCCAACCCTGCGCAAGCACCAGCCACCTCGATGTCGTCGCAGCCGAAGCGGAAGCGGGAGTCGGCATCGCCGCAGCGTGGTCAGGAGATGGATGAGGACGACGGGGCCACGACGGTGGGGGAGTGGGAGGAGCAGTTCTGCCCCGACGTGCACCGACCGCAGGAGGAGCAGGAGGCGGCGCTCCGGGCCATTCAGGCTTGGTGGGCCGAGTTGGGGGATGACAAGGCCTCACAGGCGGAGGCGTACAACGTGGTCTGTTGTCGTCTGAGGGCGCGGGCAGGCAAGCGGGCGCGGGCGAGCCGGCCAGGGGCGCGGGGGTCTTCGCAGCGGAGTTCCCAGGGGTCCCAGAGCCAGGGGAGTAGGGCCGCCAGGGGAGCGAGATAGCCGTAGGTCGGCTCCCCCCCCCCCTACCCCCCTCTTTCCTTTCGCCCCTCCCCCCCCCCCCTCCCGTTCCCCACCCCCGTGCCCCCTTCCCCTTTCTTCCGGTGAATGCGCCAGCGGAGTCGGTCCACGCCCTCGCTGTCAGTCGCTTTCGCCTCTCCCCCCCTGCCCCCCCCCCCTTTACCTCGCCCCCTTTTCCCCTCACCAGCGGGCTGCCCCTTGTGAATGGTAGATTTGCCTACAGCCCCTTGTTCATGCCGCCAGCACGGAGCCCCACGCAGCTCAACCCCGGCCAGTGCGCGGTTTGTTTGCCCTAGAGCTTTGTTGTTTGTGTAGTTCATGTTACAGTGCTAAGAGCCCGTAGAAGCAAAAGTAGAACCTGCTGCGCTAGCCCCACCAAGCAGCCACAGTACGACAGGACGCGCGCAGGCACCGGGCCCCCTCTCCTAAAAAAAAACGGGGGATTCGCCCGTGTGGGGTAAAAGTCCCAATTTTCATGAAAAAAAAGTCAAAATTAGGGCAACTAGACCCCATTTTGGGTGTTTTTCGGGTGCAAAACGTACCCTAGGCATCCCTGGGGCACATTGTATACCATCCAGGTTTTTTTTTTTAGGAGAGGGGGCCCGGTGCCTGCGCGCGTCCTGTCGTACTGTGGCTGCTTGGTGGGGCTAGCGCAGCAGGTTCTACTTTTGCTTCTACGGGCTCTTAGCACTGTAACATGAACTACACAAACAACAAAGCTCTAGGGCAAACAAACCGCGCACTGGCCGGGGTTGAGCTGCGTGGGGCTCCGTGCTGGCGGCATGAACAAGGGGCTGTAGGCAAGTCTACCATTCACAAGGGGCAGCCCGCTGGTGAGGGGAAAAGGGGGCGAGGTAAAGGGGGGGGGGGGCAGGGGGGGAGAGGCGAAAGCGACTGACAGCGAGGGCGTGGACCGACTCCGCTGGCGCATTCACCGGAAGAAAGGGGAAGGGGGCACGGGGGTGGGGAACGGGAGGGGGGGGGGGAGGGGCGAAAGGAAAGAGGGGGGTAGGGGGGGGGGGGAGCCGACCTACGGCTATCTCGCTCCCCTGGCGGCCCTACTCCCCTGGCTCTGGGACCCCTGGGAACTCCGCTGCGAAGACCCCCGCGCCCCTGGCCGGCTCGCCCGCGCCCGCTTGCCTGCCCGCGCCCTCAGACGACAACAGACCACGTTTTGTACGCCTCCGCCTGTGAGGCCTTGTCATCCCCCAACTCGGCCCACCAAGCCTGAATGGCCCGGAGCGCCGCCTCCTGCTCCTCCTGCGGTCGGTGCACGTCGGGGCAGAACTGCTCCTCCCACTCCCCCACCGTCGTGGCCCCGTCGTCCTCATCCATCTCCTGACCACGCTGCGGCGATGCCGACTCCCGCTTCCGCTTCGGCTGCGACGACATCGAGGAGATTGTATACCATCCAGGGCCTCAAGGACCAGTAGAAGCACGTGAAAATGCGTTTTTTTACCCAAAAAAAGGACCCTGCAACGATGTTGTAGGACCCTGCACACATCCTGCAACCGTGTTGTAGGCACCCTGCAACCCTATAACCACCCAGAAACCACTGTGTAAGCCCTAAAAGGGGTGTACGGGCCTGTTGGAACAGGTTTTCGACACCGAATTGCCTAAATTCGGTCCAATTTTTTGAAAAAACTGTGAAAAATGGGGGATTCGCCCGTGTGGGGTAAAAGTCCCAATTTTAGGGAAAAAAGTCAAAATTAGGGCAACTAGACCCATTTTGGGTGGTTTTCGGGTGCAAAACGTACCCTAGGCATCCCTGGGGTACATTGTATACCATCCAGGGACTCTAGGACCAGTAGAAGTGCGTTACAATGCACATTTTTGCCCCAAAATGGCCCTGCAACCACCCTGCACAGGATTCACCCCAGAAAAGCGAAAAAATGGCCAAAAATGAGGGTTAGTGGGCCCAAAAGTGGGTAAAAACCTCCGGAAATTCATATCTGGGGTGGGTCTGGGGGCGGTTTTGCACTGTTGACCTCCAGACCGGAATATTCCAAAAAAAATACAGTTTTTCTCAAGGACATCCGGGGGCCTAGGGGGGGGGGGATAGAGGAAAAAAGAGCCGAAACTAATGCATCGGAGAGAAAACAGTGCGGGTGGGGGGGGGGGGGGGGGGGGGTGGGGCGGTGTGCCTAACAAAAATGCAACAAAGATGCAGTGTACAAAGAAAAAAACGGTGCGTGTGTGGGTGGCCGCATTTTGCGCGGGGCGACTGCCCCATTGTGTGGTGGGGGGAGAGGGGTGCGTGGGCGGGTGGGATGGGGAGCGACAGCGGGGGGGGGGGCCAACCACACCCACCGTCCATCTCAGAGCAGGGCCAGACCTATGTGGGCCTATTGGTAGACTCGAAGTGACAGGGGGGTGAGCCGAAAGAGGGGGAGGAAACATGGCATCACAGCCGACAAACAGGCCCTGTTCCCCCCCCCCTCACTGCCCCTCCCCTGTTCCACCCACCCGCCGTGCAGTTCCTTTTCTGAAC
Organism: Rhynchopus euleeides; assembly: GCA_963210315.1. NCBI lineage: Eukaryota > Euglenozoa > Diplonemea > Diplonemida > Diplonemidae > Rhynchopus > Rhynchopus euleeides. The sequence continues at coordinate 963,374 of OY723322.1, read as the reverse complement.
TTTTTTGTGCCGACAGCCGCCTGACGTGCGAAACGACCGGGAGCAGCGACGTGCACAAAGAATCACTTTTTTTGGCGAGATTAAACGCCAGTTCACGCTTGTTGCGAACCTTCCCCTCTCCGAGCTCGATGCGATCATCGATACAATCCCGCCTTTTCCCAAGCAGCACACCGACCCACCACATTGCTTTTCCTTTTGGCGCCAACGACTGACTCCCTGACGCAAAGGGCGACCAGACAGTCACGTCCACCTGACCACAGCAAGGCCGGATGAAAAAGAGTGAAAATGCGGAAGGGGCGTGGGGCACGGGGAAGACAGGCATGCTGTGGTGGGGGGAGTGCATGTGCTCGAGTTTTCTCGCATGAAGGTGGGCGCTCAACCAAGAGGGACAGAGTGTGTAGGGGGTGGGGAGGTGCATGCGTGATTTTCGTGTGTGTGTGTGTGTGTGGGGATGGGTGGGGTGTGTGGGGGGGAGAAACAGTGGCGAGAGGAGTTGCGTGGGGGGACCTCCCTCCCGAGGCACACACCGCTGGAAAAAAAAGTTTGGTTTTTTTTCGTTAGAGTGTAGATGCGCGCACACGCATAAACACGTTGCAAAAAATAAAAAGTAAATCCTTTCCTCAGGAACAGGGCTTTCCCTAAATCCATACCCTAACCCGGGGACCGGCGATTTCAAGATTTTCCCTCTGTTTGGCGCGTTTTTTTTTGCAGCCCCTGTGCGCGTTTTTTTTGCAGGGGAAGGGTGTGGGCTGAAGAGGGGGAAAAATGGTGAAGATTTCAAAAAAATAGTATACTCGTGGAACGGGTTCGCACGAATCATTTCATTGCGGCCAGAAAAGGTTGGTTTATCCGCACTCGGGGATCTCCCGGTGAGCAGCAAGTCGGGTGGCAGAATGGGCTGGTTTCACTCCCAAGCTGCACAGTAGGCTGTTCCAGGGTACAAAAAGGCGCGTCCCAACCGCGGATGTTCACTACCGTGGCCTCCGGCGGCTGGGGGGCTCCGCCCCCCAGACCCCCCTGTGACATGGACTTGTCCGCTGCAGAGGGGTCGTGCAGGTCTAGTGGGTAGAGGGACCGTAAACAGCCGACAAGGCGGGCCCCAGTGACGAAAGCCAGCTATGGGTGTCAACAAGCACCCCACGGCCAAAATGACCCCACCACGATACGCACGGATTCCAACCGTTCCAAGGAACGGGTTTTTGGGAAATTTGAGGAGGGGGTCCCGCTGGGACCCCTGAGTCAATGCAGAATATCGGACGTTTTCCCTCGATTTCTGCACCTTTGGAGCGGTTGGCAAATAAGACAAACAGAACTTTTTTTGCCCCTCTGGAGCTGTCTTGAAGACGGATGTGTCAAAACATGCCAAAAAGTAGGTTTTGCAGGAGCTCAGGTGGCATAGGGGCCGGGCAAGCTCCCCCGAGAAGTGCCCCTACTGTGCGCGTTTTTTTTGTACCCGAAACCGGTTCCCAGCCCCCCCGGACCCAATATTTAGGGAAAGCCCTGCTCAGGAATCCCTGCTTCTGTGGTTTTTTCCCCGTCATTTCGACGATCAAAATACTGTCAAATTTGGAGTGGAGAACCTGAATGGCACACTACTTGATACAATATCCGAACACCACCCTCCCACAGTGGAGGAGCGGATAGCCAGGCCTTATTATGCCCACAACACCCACAACCTCATCACAATCACCGCTTCGAATGCTGACAATCACGGGCACTGTGAGAGCAAGGCTACTGCACAGACCCGAGCTGTCCTGGAATAGACCTATTTTTGGTTTCGACGGCCACAACCCTGGCGTGCGGGACGACCGGGGAGTGAGCGGACCTGCTATTTTGGTGTCGACAATCTCGCAAGCCAAGCCCGACCAACCTCAGGACACCCTGCTTCCTGCGGGTAGGAATAGAGAGAGCAAATCACTTTCAGAGCAGATTGCAGGGTGGCCGTTCGATTCCTTTCTCTTTTTTGGGGATGTGTGTGGGGGCTTTCCGGGCGAGACCATATATACCAAGCACCCCCCCCTTTTGGGGAATGCAGAAAAAGGCGATCTGGAAGGGGGCCAGCAGGTGAAAGAAAAAAAGGAGGGGTCTGCCCATTTTTTTTAGAGATGTAAGCAGTGTTCTCGCGACTTTTGAGATTTTCAGAAAGTGCGGAGGAGTTTTTCTTTGCGTTTTTTTGGACCTGGAATTTTTTTTTCCACCCTGAAAATTTTTCTCGCGCGCCTTCGGCGCGCGAGACCACGATCCTGAGCGGCCGGGTGCGAACGACAGTCACACACATGCGACGCGACACGCATGCAATGCGACGCAACAGCTTCCGTCTGCGTTGGCCAGAAGGAGGATGCCGAAGCGTTCCGTTCCTAGATGACACCTCTTTCCCGAGGTGTCATGATCGCATACAAGGACTTGGCTATGGGATGCATGTCACAGGGGGGTCTGGGGGGCAGAGCCCCCCAGCCGCCGGAGGCCACGGTAGTGAACATGTGTTAGCCTGGTCCCCGAGTACGCTCCACAGTCGAAGCAAAGTGGAGAGTCACATGCGGTTGGTGTTGCTCTTTCGTCATGAGAGCAATATACGGTGCGGTAAACGGTTTCATGACTGCTGTAAAGGGCTCCTCCGCAGCCAGGTCCCAAATATTTTTTTTCCCGGAGGAGCTCCTCCACTCCTCCACTCCTCCGGCGTCAGATTTTTTTAATTTTTTTTGAGGAACTCCTCCGACTCCTCCGGTCGCGAGAACACTGGATGTAAGGACACCCAAAAAAACGTGCTCAAAATTGGAGGGCACGGAGAAGGGGTGGTGGGGGAGGTGTGCCATCGACCCAACAGCAGCAGCAAAGAGAGAAGGTGAAGGTGGCAGGTAGAGGCCCCACCTACCTTTTCCCCCACCTCCCCCTTACCCCCCTGTGTACCTCATCCTCAGAACCCCAGGATTCCCTCCCAGCAGTTCCTTTATGTTACTTCTTTCTTCATTGTGCCTGGGGGTCAGCGGACGCTCCCGTGTTTGCAGGCGGCAGGCCTGCTCATTATTAAACTCGGGAGCGGAGAAGAAGGTTACTCGGAGTCGTCAGGAAAGGAAAGGCCGTCTTGGATTTGCTTTATTTTTTTAGGGGAGGGGGAAACCCTTTTCCCCACCCCACCATCCGTACTATATGTGAGACAGATGGCAGAATGAGAGAAGGAGAGATCGGAGCTCCCTCCCTCCCCCCCCCCCCCGCATTGAACACACCATCACCACCCAATGCCAACGATGAGAAGTGCACCTACAGAAAGGTAAGGCAACGTGCAGCTTCACCCCCCCCCCCCTTTCACTACTTATGAGACGGATAAACACACACACACACACACCCGGCAGAAATCGCCACCCCCCCCACACACACTCCCGTCACCCCACCCTATTCGGCGGGCGTGACATTTTCAACCGGCGGCTTCTCCACAGGCGGCTGGGGTTCTGCGGGAGGGTTCTTCTCCTTCGGTTCTTTTGGCTCCTTTGGTTTCTTCTCCTTCTCGCCCATGACGGACTTGAACCAGCCTGCCATGTCGACGTCCACGTTCTCGTACTTCTTGATAAAGGGGTGGGACATGAGGTCCTTCGCGGTCGGGCGGTCCTCCGGCTTCTGGTGCATGCACTGCGCCACAAAGTCTTTGAACTCGTTGCTGAAATACATGTTCTCAGGCCACTGTGGAGGGAGAAGAGGATACCGATATGACAGAGCGAAGCGGTGAAGTGGCGATGGGGTGCACCACCACAGAGAAGGGCCGAACCCTCCACTCTACAGCAGGCAATTGTTGCGAAAAAAATTGCAGGCGCCTCAGGATTGTGGGGGCGGGGGGGGCCATACGATCACTGCCGAGCGGTTCTCTGCGATGATGACGCACAGCCCGAACAGCTCGTCGTTCTTGCCGCCCCGCTGGTCAGCGGCGCCAATCGGGAAGTGCCCGATAGCAATCTCAGCAAGCTGTGGGCAACGGGGGTGGGTGGGAGGGATGGCAGGCCAGAGGATGCACTCCCCCCGACAGAAGCAGACGGGGATGGGTGTCCGTCAAGTCTGAACCATGCACGGAGGACTGGCGGAGGACAACCCAACGGCATACCGAGACGCCGACTGCCCAGATGTCAGACGCTGTTGTGTAGCCGTCACCTCTCACACGCTCCGGCTGTAGGGGTTGTGGGTGATGGTGGTGATGGCAGGAAAGGGCAGCGGTTGGAGAAGTACGGCGCAGCACGGCAAGGGAGAATGTACGTCAGAATGCTTTGACAAAAGACAGGTTTGACATACGCTCATGTATGCTGTGGAGCCGACGGATGTGAATGCCATCTGGTTGTGGCTGCTGAGAAATGTCGCAACGCCGAAGTCGGAGATCTTGACCTGTGTTGCCATGTGGAGGTGGTCGCATGATGCACATTCCAAAAACGGGACGGAACAGAGAGAATGGGAACAAAGGCAGAGAACAGCCCCTCCCCCCCCCTCCACTCTGCCAGAAAACTCGAAACCCTCGCCCCTTTGCGATGGCTTCCACGGGCAAAACAACACCCCCGCCTACCCGCTTCCCATCAAACGCAGACAGCAACGGGGGGCAGTTTTCCTCCTCGCAATAACCCCTGCAGGCATACCTGCCCTTCGCTGTTAACCAGCACGTTGGAGGGCTTCAGGTCGCGGTGGATCAGGCCGTTGCCGGTGCCGCCTCCCGTGTGGAGGTGGTTCAGCCCAGCCAGGATTTGCGATGCTATTCTGGAGAGGACGTCCTCAGGCACGCGCTTGCCCTTCTCCACCACCTTCTTGGTCACACCTTGCAGGGTGCCGTACGCCATGAACTCCATCAGCACCATCAGGAAGCCTGTGCGGTGGGGTGGGGTGGGGAAGTGACGTTTGAGCCTCAAATAGCCACCACAGCACAGCCAGACGGGGGCATACCTTCCTTGAAATAAGCCTCGAGCGATGATACCAGATGAGGGTGTTTGTCCATGCTGGAGCATCGTGACAGCTCGGTTTGCAGCACCTTCCGTGTCATCCCAGCGCCAAAAGAAATGATCTTCAGGGCGAGAAGCTTGTGTGTCGGCTCATGCCGCACACGCCGCACTGCGAGGGAGGAAAGGGGGGGGTGGCATGGCCTGGCATACGGCTGGCTCTTTGGCACAACTCTCCTTCTTGTGAGACACAAAGCCCTGCTGCGTTAAGCAGACATACCCTTAGCCTGCGAACCTTCGCCGATAACCTCACCCATCTTGAGGTCTTCGAAGCGGTAGTTCTGATAGCCCTGGGTGCTCTGGGGCTGGTCGAGAAGCGACTCAGGCCCTGCCTTATCCTTGTCACTTTTCTTCTTAGTCGGGAGGGATTTCGGAGGCGGCGCAGATCGTGTTTCGGATCCATCCTCTCCTGCAATGGTCAGCCCACCACGGCCAACCTTCGCCTGGACACCACCGGGCATCTGCACTTGCAAGGACAGCGTGTCTGTGATAGAGTACTCCTTCTCCTTCTCCATCTGCGAGGGGAAGTGGGGTGGGTGGGGCGGGGGGTGAAGACAGCAGCGTTGGCCCGTATCAAACAAAGGGTGCATACCACTGGCTGCAGCGAAACGGGTTTCTTGTTTCGCTTCGCCATCTTTCTTCCCGGGCTTTCAGCTGTGGCGGGCGCGCAGATTCGGTGTGCCCCAGGTCACACCGGGAGTGGGTTCAACCCCGAGGCTGGGGGGAGGGGAGCACCGGTGCCTCTGGTTGCACCTGCCCTGCCTTGGTCAGATCCACGAGGTGAAGAGATAACCCTCCCGCTGCAATAGAAATGTATCGTTCCCTCGGTCTAGTGTGTACGCGGTCTCCTGCGGGATGGTGTGGTTTGCTGTTGAGTTGGCACAGAATGGATTCGTCGTTCACATACTTATGGAACGCTCGTGGCCCCAAAAAAAATATTTTGGAAATCTCACCCCGTCGGGCCCGTGGAGAAAAAGAAAAAACGCCGTGAAAAAAAGGGGAAAAAAACTAGGCGGAAAAAAACGCCGTGAAAAAAAGGGAACTTTTTTCACGGTGTAAAAAAACGCCGTGAAAATGTATGAAAGCTTTTTAGGTGGGGCGCAACGCCGTGAAAAATAGGAAACAATTACCGGGGTTGGGTTTCCTGGCTTGTTGGAGCACTCATCAAAGCAGCATACATCCATATCTTGTCCGTCGGTGGACCACCAGGAGGGGGGGGCCCGGTGTGAGGCACTTGGGTACACGGTGGACTCCAGCGGCCCTAGCGGGAGTCTGGGAGCGGGAGTCTGAGCGGGTGTCAAAGACTCCCGCTAGCGGGAGTCCAGACTCCCGCTAGCGGGAGTCTATACTCCCGCTAGGGGGAGTCTGACTCCCCCTAGCGGGAGTCTTTTCACCTATTTTCATCCATTTTTCCCATGATATAGTTACAGTCTACTGGCGTGGGGGGTAAAATCATGGTGGAAGAGGGATGGGGAGGGGCTTGTTTTGCTTCTGTCAGTTTCCCCGGACTCTGGACTACCTACCTATCCTCCTGGTAGCGGCTACACCTGCGGAGGTGAGCGGTTAGAATTTGAGGTGTCAAAGTGCGGCCATCGCCTGTCGTAGTTGTGTTACACCTTGGGCAAGACAAGCCATCCTGCAGGCCTCATCTTCTTCGTCAGAACTGTCATCCCCCTCCTGCTGTGCGCGTTGGTCAAGCGTGCTCAAAGTCGCCTCGGATAACACGAATGATGTGAAAGTCGCCCCCAGCGGGATTGGCATTTTGCACAAGCAGAGCGATAATTTGCGGTGTCCTTCGGGGAACCGGAACAGGAAGTAGGGCGCGCTGATGGGTTCAACGAAGTCCTGTGTGTTGCAGTGCACAAACCCCTTCTGCAGCTGTGTCAACTGTGTGCAAAGAACATACACAGCCAATCTATGAGCGTGTCGGGTGTGCAGACACGGACACAGGATGACTTCTCTATACCCGAGGATCCCGTCCTGCGACAGGTGCGCAACCTTCCAAGGCATGCCCGATGCGCGCCGCTTCTCTTCTGCCATCGCAAGATCTCTCTCGTAAGTTGCGGAGCTGGCGATTGTAACGGCATCTTTCTTGCGATGTCCGTTCTCTGCTTCTTCAAATTCGTCGTTGTTCTGCAGAGGCACTGCATCTTCTGGAGCCCACCAATGATGGAGACTGTGTACGTAGGCATTGCGCGTTGATCCCTTTTCGGCATGCTCCATCAACCAGTGAAATATATGCCCTGAGATCCGAGCACGCAAGAAGGGAATCCGGGCTGACTCATCCTTGCATCCCCAGAAGCGCCAGGGGATGTCTGCATACCGGAAATGCATGAGGTCTGCAAGGGAGACAAAGAGGTAGCGGAACAAGCCCTTGTAGGTGTGTCCTGTGACAGGCAAGCACGACCTTCCGGAACTGAGCACCTGTCCCATGCTGCGACACATTCAGTGCAAGGTTTGTACAGGTCTTGTCGAATATTTTTTTGTTGTCTCATCCAGCAGGGGTGGAGCTTGAAATATGGGGTTGCGGGCTGGATCGGGTCAGATCGGGTCAGCCAATTTTTTCTTATGGGTTCCCCCCCGGTTCGTCTCAGAGATCAGTGCTCGGGCCCAGCCTCCCGCGAGGTACCGGAACCGATATGCAGCCCCGGGCGCGCAAGGACTTGGTTACAAGACAAACACATGCCGTAGGGGGGGTCTGGGAGGCGGAGCTCCCAGCCGCCGGAGGCCACGGTAGTGAACATCTGTGACTTGCGGGCGTACGGATTCTGTGTGAGTTGGCTGCGTCCTCCTGAGGATACTGAGATTCCCTGATGTAAAGGGCTTGGGTACAAGACAGGCACATGCCACAGGGGGGTCTGGGGGGCGGAGCCCCCCAGCCACCGGAGGCCACGGTAGTAAACGTCTGTTGCACGGTACGGGTTGGGCAGCTTCATTTGTCCTCTATTGTGACTGTTTGAGGCCTGTGCTCATGTCGCTGGGGTCACTTTGCTCACGAAACGCCTCCTGGTCACCTTGAGGCCCCAAGGCGAGGAGCCAACTTTTCCGGTTTCCCGAAAATCTATATTTTTTTTTCTTCCAACAAGGTACTTGTCAGGCGGAAATGCAGCGATAGGGGAAGTGCTAGGTGCTTGCCGTCACACACAGTCTTATGCGCCTGCCAATCACACACCAACACTTCCGCAGGCAAAATTTTCTGTGTGTGTCGTGCGATCAACGAAAAACTTTTTCTCGTTTACCTTTCGTATTTCTTCACGAATGATCCTGCACGACTCCAGCTATATTTACTAGTTACGAGCGACGAAGCGTAGCGAAGTCGCGAAGTAACGAAGGAAATCGTACGACTGAAGCTTTGGATTAGCACCTCATGCCACTTCACAGGGCCTCAACACAGCCTTGAGACAGCAAGTGTGCGCTCAACAAAAAGTAGTCCGGAACTGTTCTCCCACAGTTGCTGGACAGGGTGTCTATAATAAAGCGAAAGGAGTACGATTTTCTTTTTACCCCTGACCTGATTTTTTGTGAGGGCCTGCAGAAAATCAGGTCAGCTGACCCGAAAAAACCCCCAAGCTCCACCCCTGTCATCCAGTACCCTGATCAGCCGCATGGCGAGCCCCTTGCAGTCATGGAGTGCTGGGGTGACGTAGCGGGCATTGGGAAGCACACCTGCCAAGAGGGAGGGGTAGCCAGCCTCTTTCATCTCAGAGAGAGTCAGGTGCGGGTATCGATGCACCTGTTGATACCAGCGTTCTTCTGGGATGTCGCACAGTGAGCATCGGTGCCCTCGCCCCCCGCATCGCCTCATTGTTGCCCACTGCTGATCTATACTCCCGCTAGCGGGAGTTGGACTCCCCCTAGTTGAGACTCCCGAAAAGGGTTAAACCCGGTAGTGGTACCCTACCCCCGCTGGAGTCCACCGTGCAAGGCCGGATCAGCCCACGGGTGGGTTTGAGGAAGAAATCTGGGGGGGCAAATTTTGCTGCGACTTCCGGTTTCACCCGGCCGAACTCCAGCATCTATCCAGACCCACGGTGCCAAGCCGTTCGCCCGTGTCGCGATCATTCGCGGCTTCAGGCTGCCCCCGACGACACGTTTGTATCCTGCACCTTGCCATACTTCGCCTCCACCTTGTATATGACGGAGAGCGCCCTCCTTCCGCATCGTTGCGACTTCCCTGACAGCGAACTTATCCATGTCAGGGAAGACATGGCGATGATTGCGTTGGCCACCTGGGTGCTGTGCTGGTGGAGCTCCTTGCTCAACACCGTTGCTAGGAGCCTTCTAATGGATCCCAGTGTCAGCACACTGCCCCCTTTTTTAACAGGGAAGGCCGTGCAAAAATCATGCACAATGTTCGTCGCCTCCGCAGCCTCGGGACTCTCTGCGCTCTTCTTCTTCTTAATCGACTTTGCCGCCGGCTTCGCTGCCGGCTTCGTTGTCGTCTTCCCCATTTTTGTGAATCAGGTCTGCGAGCTGGGATGGGTGGAAACGTCCGTTTCGTTTGGTGTGGCTGTACTTCAGTGACGAGTGCCACATTGCATAGGTATCATGGGAAAAATGAGTGAAAATAGGTGAAAAGACTCCCGCTAGGGGGAGTCAGACTCCCCCTAGCGGGAGTATAGACTCCCGCTAGCGGGAGTCTATACTCCCGCTAGCGGGAGTTGGACTCCCCCTAGTTGAGACTCCCGAAAAGGGTTACCCTACCCCCGCTGGAGTCCACCGTGTAGGCCAGGTAGGGGACCTGGGGGCTTGGGGCCTCAAAACCCCGTCACCCCGTCGGGCCCGTGGAAAAAAAGAAAAACGCCGTGAAAAAAAGGAAAAAAAAATAGGCGGAAAAAACGCCGTGAATAATTAGTCCGAGGGCCGGAGGCCCGAGGCCTTTTTTTCCTGCACGAGGGTGCAGTTGAGACCGACACGGGGTGCAGATGATGGTTTCTTGCCATCACCCGGCACTTTCGAGCACAGCACGACGGGACTGTTCTGCCTCGGACTTGGTCAGACCAGCCAGTACCAGGTTCTGCTGCTTCACCCAAGAGGTGGCGGGAACGTCCCAGATTGGCACGGACACACCCAGACATGCCAGATCTGGATGCGTGTGGGCTGAGACAGCAACTGTGGCTGTGTGTGGGTGTTGAACCTGCAGATGGCCCGAATCCACCTATACACGGCACACTGGGCCGGATATGGGTGTGGGTGGGTTGAGCCTGACAGTGTGTGCTGGGCCAGTCACTGGTGTCAGACTGTGTCACGTCCCGAAGGGACGCGGGAACAGCCCACACTGGGCCACAGAATCAGCCACAGCCAGATCCAGGCTGTTTCTGTGGCTGACAGTGTGTGCTGGGCCGTACAGTGTTCAGCAGGTCCCGCACACAAGGCGAATTCGGCAGGCAAAAAGTGGGGTGTGAGATCTCCACCCAGACTTCACCAGAACGGCCCGAGTCGCCACGCATTTGAATTTCCGTTCACATTTGGGGCAATCCTGTGAGTGGCTCCCACTTCCGTGGAGTTCTGCGGCAATCCCCAAACTGCACTACGGGAGCTTTTTCCTGCACTCCTGGCAGTCCTGGAGATATCTGCACTTAGTGCAGAAAAACGGCCCTGGAGTGCAAAAAAGTGCTCCAGGAGTACGTGCAAGAAAGTGCCGGGGATGCAAGAAAGTTTTTTTTGGGGTGCATTTTTGAGGGGGTGCCTTCAATGTTTGAGGTGACCCAACTAGCCTAGGGTGCGATGCAGCAAACAGACGTCCTGAGGATGGCGCGAGCGAGAGAGGAACCCATTCGGTACATGACTCCAGGGAATGGAGATGTGACAACGCAAGGAGGTGTCGTCACATGTCGCAACAGGCCGCAGCAAAGAAGGCTGCCAAGAAGCCGGTTGCTAAGGCAGCCAGCTCAATCCCCCTAGCAAAGAGGCGCCTTGTTGGAGACCCCCCGCAGCGCCGAGTGCCACGAACAGTGCGGTGGCAACCCTCCTCGACTTCCTGATGCCACAGGCCTAGAAGTCACGTATAGTCCATTCCGCCAGCACAGCAACCAGCCTGGTGCCCAGTGCGTGGTTTGTTGATCAGAATTGTTGTTGTTCATGTTCCTTGTGCTCAGAGCCCGTAGAATAAAATGAACAGAACCGCTGATCTTTCCCCAAGCAGCCTTGTAACAGATACAGGTCAGCGAGCAGTGCCAGTTTTGGCCTCAGACGGTCACTCCTGAACACGCCAGGTTCGTAATACCTTTGCAACACCACCTTAATTCCACACGCATAGCTCTCAGTGACTCGGTCAAATTGACTGACTGACTCTGATTGACTCTGATCGAAAAGTTGTCTGGGGCTATTGTACTGACTGACTCCGACTGACACTGACTCACAGGCAACTTCTGGGTCAGAGTCAGTCGGAGTCAGTCAGTACAATCGACCCCAGACAACTTTTCGATCAGAGTCAATCAGAGTCAGTCAGTCAATTTGACCGAGTCACTGAGAGCTATGCCACACGCCAACATGATCCACGTAATCAGCCGAGGCGAATGGTGGCTGTGTTGCTCACCTGTGTCAGTCTTGTTGACTGGTGTGCTGCAGTACGCGGGTCGGCGGGCCGTGGCTTGGCGGTGGTCGTCCCGCTCCACGTCGGGGGCAATCCCAGGCCCCCTTCCCCAACATGCTGCTGATTTTGATGATTTACGTGGTATGGTGTGAGCTAGATGGGTTCTGTCAGGACGGTGTATGTTGCCGGGGGGCGTGGGGCTGCCATGGAGTTGCACGGAGTGTATCCCTCTCGGGCATATCCCCTGTCATAAGAGCGTTCCTCTCTTTTGTCTCCTCCTTCAGCAGCCCCTTTTCCTCGTTTCTGACGGTGCGAGTCACCCTGAAACGCTACAACTCAGGGCCACCCACGGGGAGGGGGAAAAATCGTACTACGCCTGATACTGTGGTGTAGCAGAAGCCCCCATATTTCGTAGTACGTTCGTGTTTAACCCCTTGGGGGTGTCGGTTTTATGTACCCTTTTGGGGCTCTTGGGAAACCTGAGTTGTGGATCTTCAGCCACCAGGAGGGACACAGTGTGAGGCAGGCACCTGTGCCTGCCTCACACCGCGATTGACGTCCTCCAGTTTCGGAAGATTTGCTTTTCCATGACCTTACGTCCCTTCTGGAAACAGGGGGGCGTTTCCTCACTGGGTTCTCAGTCGCACATGCACTTTGTTTCCTTCAGACAGCGGCTCGCGAAGGAGACCAGTGGAGTCTTCCATCTTCTGCTGACAGCATCCCTTCGGTCTGCCATGTTCGCAGCAGGCCCCTCAGTGAGGGGCATGCAGCGAACTTCTATAAACATTGGACACAGCGAAGTGCTCTTGGAGTACCTCCAATGGGTCAATCTCTGCGCTTCCACAGAGGCCCGCAACTTCACCCGATCGTACCCCCCTTGTGCCAGGTTGTGTTGAAGGAGTGGAGCCACCTTCAGGCAGTCATGGGTCACGGCGACTCTGTGTCGTTGGCCTCCTATCTGGAGGCGTCAGCATCTGGGATACAACGACTGCACAGTGTGCCCTAAAATGCATTAGAGTGGTTGCAGGTGTGACGCAACAGGGTGGTTCCGGGTGGTGAGTGCAACCCCCCGACGGACAAGATAAGGACGTATGCTGCTTTGATGAGTGCTCCAACAAGCCAGGAAACCCAATGGTAATTGTTTCCTATATTTCACGGCGTTGCGCCCCACCTAAAAAGTTTTCATACATTTTCACGGCGTGAATTTTTTCCCCTTTTTTTTCACGGCGTTTTTTCCTGCCCGAAAAACCACATCCCGTCGTCAAGACCGTTCCACAAGTATGCGTTCATCAGGGGGAAAAAAATGATTCCATGTCGCAGAAAGGCACGGAGAGATTCTGCGTTGACGCTTCCACACACACTTACAAACCCACTTGCCTGATGAAGAGGGTGGTGTGTAGAGCACGTTTGGCAGAGCTGAATATGACACTTTCCGCGCGAAGGTCGTGTGCGTAAAAAAAACCGGGGGATGGGATGGAAGGGGGAAGGGGGTCCCCGCGCACGGGAGGTGCGAGTATCGGCATCACTCTCTCCCCCTCCAGCCCAGCCCACTGAGCGAACTTCATCGACAAAAGGATACCAAAAAAAGAAACATCGGGGCGGCGTAGGCCACCATAGACCCCCCAACCCCCCGCCCTCCCAACCTCCCGCTCATCGCCGATCCCGATGCCAGCCAGGAGCACGTTGCCTTCTTGCAAACATCGTCCATTCACTCATCACATTATTGACTCTTCTTCATAATACAGTGTCTGGAAAAGGCGGAGTTTGTGTACTCCGCTTCACTCAGAAAACAGGGGTGGGGGGGTGGGGGTGGGGGAATCGCCGCGCAACTGCAACTGCAACTCGTGGCGGATTTGGGGGGTGTGCGGAGTGCATCACCAGACCCCCAAATCACGGCACGCACGGCCTTCTCACCCAACGCCCTTAGTACCACGACTGATGAACACCTATACACATATCATGTTGCTCCGGTGGGTCGGCAACCTCCCAGCTGATGGGCGCTTTGCTTGGGCTAGAGACAGTGGAAGATACGACATGTCCACCGAAGCAGGGTGGGCGGTGTGTGTGGGGGAGAAACAGATAACATCCTTGTCTGTGCGGTGTATGGGGTGTCCGTGTGTAAGGGTCGTCGTTTGGTTCCGCCCGCTTGGTATAAAAAACAAACGACCCCCAACCCACCCGTCCGAAAGAAAGCCGGTTTAATGGTGCCCCTGACGACCCCATATTGCGTAGTTTGTGCGTAGTGAAAAGGGGGGGGGGGGTCTCATTTTTTGATTTACTCAGCCATTCTCTGTCTCTATGCCGGGACTCCAAACTCAAGGAGTTCTTGCTGTTCCGGGGTCAGTGAGGGTGCAGGCGCTTCAGGTGCTGCAGGTGCTGCAGGTTCTTCAGGTGCTGCAGCGCTGGCAGCCTTCGGTGCGGGTTTCGACGCAGTCTTTGCAGGTCTCTTTGGGGGTGCCCTTTGGCGCGGTGCCTGCTTCAGCTCGTCGGGTGGAAGCATCAACGCATCATTAAGCGGTGCCTGCTTCAGCTCCTCCGGGTGGAAGCGTCAACGCATCATTAAGGAAGAAGGAAGCACAGTTGCTACGCTTTTTTGCAGCTGCAGGAAACGACACCATACCCAACAACAATCCCCAGACCGTCGAGGGAGAGTGGGCGCCTGGATCCCGTGACACAGATCTCTAGTGCCGTTGTGATCCCCTCGGATAACGTCTCCTGGACGTTGTCAGCGGAGGTTGCCTGTGTGGCGGTGACCTCCGTATACCCCGCGGGATCCAGTGCCAGTAGCGCCTTCTTCAGCTTTTCGTCGACCCCTCGGCCGACGCTCTCCTTGATGTCAAGGGCCACCTTCAGGGTGGCACCTCGCATCGCCCTGAAGGCTGTGATCGTATCATCATTCACAATCTCGAGGGTGTTCTACGCGGCTCCTGGAACTCACTTCCTTCTCAGGTGTTTCTGGGCATGGGGCAACCTTGCCCAGGTGTTTCTGGAGTCCCGCCCCACATGTCGTGCGTTCTTTCGTACGGTGTATAGTGAGTTCTGGCAAAAAAAATTTGCTCGGTCAGCGCAGTGCCTCCAGTCCTGTCTCAGTAGCCACACAGAAAGGGGGACCAAAAAAAACTGGGGGGGGACCAAAAAGCGAGACCCCCCCCCAGATTGCGTAGTTTGTGCGTAGTGAAAAAGGGGTAAATCAGGGGCACCAGGTTTGCTTTGTTTTTTTTTTGCATTGCACAAGCCTTGCTCAAACCCCACCCCCCACCCCCCAACCCCTTTGATTCCTTTTCCCGCACACATTTCTCACCCACACATCCTTCCTCACGGAACGCACGCTGCACATCATCACAGCGGGGGGGTTGCCCTCTTCCGGTGTATCGCGTAGTACTTAGACAGCTTCTGCTTCTCTGTGCGGATCGCGTCTTCTGAGCTGTGCGCGACGTACTTGATGAAAGGGTCAGCCTCCACCTCTTCGTCCGTCAGACGCTCGAACAGGGGGGAGCGGTCCAGATGACCCTGCATCCAGTCTGCAAGGTCCTTCACATCCGTCACTGTGTAGAGCAGCCCACCGTCAGCCAGCACATAGGCGTACTCGTGTGTGAGCGCCTCCTGGATGACACGCCTCCGCACGTTCTTCTTCTTGAAGTGGGGGTCCGGGTAGCAGAAGGAGAGGCGCTTCAGCTGCCCCTTCTCGAAGAAGTTGGGGAGGTACTTCATCGCGTTGCCCTGCACCGCCCAGATGTTGTTGTAGTGGTGGTCCGCCACAGTCTCGCCCTCCATGCCCTGCCCCTGGCGCAGCCTCTCGATGCGGCCCTGCGAGAAGGACACAACCTTGTCGCGGATCTCCATGCCCAGCATCAGCGTGTCGGGGAACAGAGGGGCGAGCTTGCAGAGCAGCCCTGCGTATGCGCAGCCCATGTCAGCATACTCCACCTTGCGGTCGGCACGGTTGGGGTACATTTCATCCAGAACAACGTCCTGCGGACCCCGAGGGTGCACATCGTCGTTGTCAGAGAGAGGGTTGCGGTGCGCACGCACACGGATGGGGAACCGTGTCCACCGGACACCGGGTGCCTCGGCTTCAGCGACCGTGTACTTCCCACCCGCATTCGGGCGCTTCCGCTTCGACACCGGCTCCTCCCCACTCATATTGGCCTGTTGATAGTCAAGCCCTGTGGCGTGGCGGTGTGTGCGGTCGAGAGATTTGCATCAAGAGCGGTAGGTTTGGATTGGTGACGGATATGGGGAGGAGGGGGCGGGGGGGATGGGGGAAGGGGGACAGGGAGGGGGTGTCCGGTGGGTCTTTTGTCTCAAAAAAACGTCCAAATGCCCGCGCGCCGTCTCAGATACCGGAGGATAAGGGGCGGGCGGCACAGCGGGACAGCAGAGTCCTGACAGTGATGAGGAGACTGCTGAACCCGCCAGTCGTGTTGCAAATAGGGGTCTCAAGTAAGCCCCACTGACAGGTGCGCAAAAGGAATAGTGAGACCCCAAAAGAGGATTGCAGGGCAGGGCAGGGCAGGTGCGAACAATGGTGACTGTCAGAAGGGGGCTGGGAGGGGAGCGAAGGTCAAGACGGCGCAAAGCCAGTGGGCCAAGGATCTCAGCCAGGGGCGGTTCAAGTAGAGATACGTAGGACCACCGCGGTGGTGATTGAGTAAAGCACGAATGGGCATTGTATTGAAACAGGAGTCACAGGTCAGGCATCAAGGGTAGATACCACTGTGCGACAATACGCGAAACAACACGACACGGAACTCCACAGTGTTCCACAGAAGACACAGACATCCTGAAAACAGCCTACACTCGGTTGGCACGCCGCGTTGTGCAGGTTGCGACACTTGCGGGTCGTGCTGTGATTCAGTTGACGTTTCGGTTCATCACATAGTCCGACAGAGCGAGGGAGGGGGGTAACGGAGGTACCAGTTGGGGTGGCGGCTCCGTCAGGCTGTGCGGGTGCATGGAAGAAGGGGCAGGAAGAGGGGCACACTGTAGGGAGAGGGAGCCTGCCCGGCGTGTCGGCAAGAGGCTTTCGTCAGAGAGGGTTGGAGCAGGCGGATGGGAGAAAACAGGCAGGCCTGCGGCCTACTTCATGGACACCGCGTTGGGGTTGGACAGGAGAGACCCGAGGCTGTTGGGGTCGGCACCGAAGAACAGCGACGTGCCCTTCCCGATGGCGGTCCCCGTCCTGTCGATGCGTGCAAGCTGCACAGCAACGTCGGACGTTGCCAGCAGGTCTGCTGCCTGCTTCGACCCTGTGGCACGCACCTCGTCGGCCTTGGCCTCAGCCTTCGCCATCACATCCACACAACCTGCCTCAGCACGTGCAGCAGTCAGGCGTGCCAGCGCATTGGCATCCGCCTCGATGCGCACGGCCTTCGAGCGGCCCTGTGCGGTCGTCTCCATCTGCAGCGCCTCGGCAGCAGCCACCGCACCCTGTGCGAGGCTCGTCATCAGCACCGGGTCGCTTGGCTTTGCAGAAATGATGTTGATGCTGATGATCTCCACCCCGTACTTCCGCGTCACCGCATTCGCGTGCTCCACAGCCGTCAGCATGCGCTCCGTGTCGAACAGGATCCCACCTGCAGTGGTTGCAGTGTCCGCCACCACACCCGTCACAGGGTGCTCCTGGTGCACCAGAGCCATCGGCGAGAAGGAGTCGGAGTAGTTGACAGTCCCGATGAAGGAGGACAGCGAAGCACTGGCCTGCTTCAGCACGTCGTTCCGCAGCTTCGTGATGTCACCCTGGTTGCCGGTATCACCCGTGTACGTACCGTGCTGCTTCTTCATGGTCTCGGCAGCGTTCTTTGCAGCCAGCTCGGGGTTTGCGATACGCCAGTTGACTGTTGCATCCGCCAGCATCAGCACGTTGTCGGCTGTGATCACCTCAATGCGTGCCAGGTTGTCTGTCTGGATCTTCTGGCTCAGGAACTTCTCGAACTTGTGGTTCCTGTGCATCAGCAGGTGCACCTCCCCACCGTTCTTGATCTCCTGGTGACCGTTGTTCTGTGTCACGGCACAGTACCCCTCGTCCACTGTCAGCAGCGTGTACGGCCCCAGGTAGATCACAGGCAGGTTCAGGTCAATTGTCTTCACGAATTTCAGCGTGGTCGACTTCCACTGATGGAAGCCAGGGGGAAGCAGGACGGGCTGACCCTTGTCCATCGCCAGACCCACAAACCCCTGCTCGATCACCAGCAGGCACCAGTCGCCGTGCACCATGCACCCCTCCGAGTAGTTGAACAGATCACCCGCGGTCTTGATGAAGGGGGACACGATACGGTGCACACCCTTCCCTGCAATCATGTACCCACCCTGCCCGTCCTCCATCGGCTGCACGTGCCCTGCCGGCACCTCGAATGCGCTCACAAACGCAGAGTAGCAGCACGGCCCGCACAGCGGCAGGGCCAGCCACGACAGGCACTGCGAGACACAGTTCGACATCCTGTGTGTGGGGGTGGGTGACAGTGTTTGAAACTAGAATTTGCGGAGTGACCCCAGGCTCGAGCATTGCCCCGTGACTACTCATCACGGGGCCGACACCGAAACATGCAGAGCCCAGCTGAAAGATGCAGGCATACGCTGTCGAGTTTGCCTCCAAGAAGTAGTCCGGCTGCCGCATCTTCAGCTCCCTGTCCAGGTCCATCTCTGTCCCATGCCCGATGCGGTACTGCGTCTCAAGGAAAGGCGGGTTCCTCTCCTTCGCATCGTCCCACAGCCGCTCCCCCTCGCCCTCGGGGCAGCCCTTGACTGTGCTGTACTTCCGCAGGAAGTCGGCATGCGACAGCAGCTCTCCGGTCTGCGGGTCGTGCCTCGGCTGTGGTGCGATGTGGTGTGTTTGCGATGGCCCCAACATCCTCATCACAACCCCCCCACAGCCACACCTCCACTGGCATACCTTGAAGATGTGATAGCTCGGTGAGTCCTCGAATAGTGTCTCATCTTCGAACACACCCCTGCTGTGTGTGGACTCATTCACCGTCCCCATCACCTGCATGCTCGCCATACTCATTGCGGCGGCAACCTCCTGCGTGTGGTGTCTGTGGGTCCGTGTATGTGTGCCAGATGCCCGGGCTGCCAAGCTACACTACTACTGAGCATGCAAGTGCCAGGGGGCGGCCCCCGTACGGGTTTCTCACAATGTCGACTAACTACGCCTAAACCACCCTGATACCTGCTGCCCATTCGAAACCACCTCCAGCCAGGCACTGTCGTCACCCCCACCCCAACAAGGCAGGCACTACTGCCTCACGATGCTGGTGAGCAGAGCGTCCGGATACGTAAAACCGGCCGCGGATGGTAGCCTTCTGCCGGCGCGTTGCCGTGTGCAGGATAACAGTGAAGCCAGAAGGCGGTGCCTTGGAGAAGTATCAGAGTCTTCTGCCTCCGCTGAAAGGGCTAGTGACAAGACACGCTGGACAGCGGCACTCGCCGCGGGCTAGCCGTGGAAACAGTGGAAACACAAGCAGATCAGGTCAACAAATGCCTGCTTGCCAACCCCACCCCACCCCACCCCACCCCACCCCCAGCCACCCACCCCCATGCACCCCTCACGTGAAATAGGTGAGCCGAACGGAGGCGGGGTGCAGGAGACGCTCATCCGTCCCCTGAGGGGAGCGCGCTCGGTACTCCTCGAGAACACTCTGCAGGGCATCTGGGAGGGCTGCCAGCCCCTCCGCACCGCCCCCCTCCTCTGCACCCGCAGCCACAGGGCTGATCCTGAAGGCGAGGGTGTGGTGCGGGGCGCCACGCGAGCACAGCGGCTGCAACCGCCCTTCGAGGGTCGCGGAAGGCACCTCCTGCACCGCAGCCTGCAGCAGCGGCGACACGACCTGCAGCACAACGGCACACACAGCCTCAGGCACGCTGAAGGCAAGGCGCACCATCGCAGTCACCTTCTGCGGGTCGGGCAACTCATTCTGCGTGCCACAGAGGGGGCCACTGCCTGCGGCGCATATGCAGGCTGACCGTGGCATGTCGCACGCCGCACCCCTGTCCCCGTGGGCCTGGCAGGTGGCATCAGCAGAGCACCACAGGACGAGAAGGTCGCCCCTGCCTCCCTCCGAAGGCACCTCGCGTGGCACGACCCTCTCGCGCACCTCCCGGCGCAGCACGACTGGGTGGTAGGCCCTGTGCGTGGGTTGCAGCACGATTGGCGTGAAGGGGTGTGTGTTTGCTTCAGCGGCTGCAGTGCCCTGCGCCGTGGCATCCCTCTGCTGCTGCAGGACCTCTGCAGCTCTCCCAGGGGTGGTGGCGGCGCAGCTGCCAGATGCGGTGCAGTCGAACCCCTCGCGGCACATGCAGTGGCCCCCGGTCAGGACAGTTCCCGTCCCTTCCGCGCACTTCCCTGCGGAGCTGTCGGACACCGGGATGTAACACGAGCATGTGGGGCAGGCCCCCGACGGGTAGACGTAGGACGAGGGGGTGCATGCCGTCCCGTCCCACAGGCAGTCGGGAGCGCTGCAGGTTGCCTCCGTTGTTTTCCGGCCCTCCCCGCATTGGGGTGGGGGGCCGATGTTCCAGGCCATCAGGAAGACCTCGCCGTCCTTCACGAGGAAGCCGCCGCATTTTGCGGTGTTTTCGCAGAAGACCTTTGCGCATTCCGGGAGCACAGCGCCGGTGGCGTCGTACACCACAGAGGCGGACAGCAGGGCACCCGTGGTGAGGTTGGCTGACGCGGTGCAGTCGGTGATGTCGGGGTCGATGCCGCGCTGCCCGCAGAGGAGGGGGCCGTTCTCACCGAAGCCGAGGCCCCGGCACCGCCCGGTGAAGCGGACCCATTCCCGAGTCGAAGTGCAGGCCGTTGCAGGCGCCGGGATGAAAGTTATGTGAAGCAGGCAGCCTGCTAGTGTGTACAATATCCGAGCCATTTGGTTGGCCCTGCCGCTTAGCGTGGGGGGGGGGGGGGTGCGGTGTGGCAATGTGTGTGTGTTGAAGCAGCATCAGAGCTCGCTCGGTGCAATCCTTCTCACCAGTAGTGGGCGCTACGAAACAATGGCAAAGCGAGATCGTATGATCAGTCCAATCAGGCGGGGTTTGGGGTGGGGGGGGGGGGCATGCCGAGTCTTTCGTCACACGCACTATCCTTGTCATTTTTTTGCATTGGTTTGTGTGTTTTGTGTGGTTTGGTGTTAGTGGTAGCCCGCCCGCCCCCCCCCCAGCCCACCACCCCCCCTCCACCCTCCTACACCCCTGCACCTCCATCACACCCACCCACCCACACCTTTCTCCACTTTTTGCTGACACGCGCACACAGACACACCACTACACACCCGAACCGCTGCTTGCCTCTCGCACAACCCCGACCCACCTTCGCCCACCACCCCCCTCCGCGTTGAATGATTTGAACGATTTTGGCCGTAATCCGAGCAGGACTTCCGTTCCTAACAGCCCAGTGAGAAGGGCCGCTGTTTCGGGTTTGTTCTGACCGCACGCTGTGTTTTTTTTTGGGTATCGACGGCCTCCAGCCTGGGGTAGGTACGACACGACCAGACTGTGGCGCTTTTCAACGGCACTTCTTTCTTTTCACTTCAGTTTTTCAAATTCCTTTTTCCGAGGAAATTTTTTTTGAACCATATCTTTTTGGAGGGGGTGCGTCGTTTGGGCGCGTGGGAGTGAGGGCCCCTTCTTCTTCTCTCACACAAAAAGTGCAGGAAAAAAAATGTGCCTCTAGCAGTTTCGGTGTCCGGTTTTACACTGACACAGTTTGACACAGCAGAGAACGAAGAAGCAGCATCACCATCCCCTTTCTTGCTTTGGGATTTTTCTTCACTTTTTTTTACTCTTGATTCGGGCACTTTGCAGCCTAAGAAATATAGAAGGAAAGGGGAGTGGCGTGTGGTGGTGGTGAGGCGAGAGCGAAATGCCGTGCGATCTGAGTAAAGGAAGAATACGGCAAAAAAAATACGTGGGTGCGGGTACGGGTGTGGGGGGAGGGGGGACTCAGAAGCCAAACCACGTCACCATAAAGGGAAAGGGTATAACAAGACTCCTCCCTTGTGTGGAGGAAACGGAGGGGGGGGGGTGTGGGGCAGCAAAGTAGAGAAGTAAGGTACAGGGGCCGGCCGGCCCCTGTACCTCTGAACTCTGTACTCCTGAATGCAGGGATCACAAAAAGCAGCTGCAATGTCCGTGCGATGCTAATTGGCACCTCCACATCCCAGACTGTCTGCTCACTGGCTCCAATTGATACAGAATCACCTGCGTGAATCTCAATTTCAATTATTGGCAACATGATGCATCATGACCAGTGCCTACATCGCCTTATTGTAGCAAGGTAGAAGACGTCAATCACTCTGCTTTTGCCTTGGTATGTAGCTGCAGCTCCATCGTGTGCCACTGAGGGCACAACCCAACAGCGTTCGATACATAAACACACCCAGGTGTTTGCACTGCGGTGGGTATGTTTGATCACAACCCAAAACATTTTCCAAAACAATGTGCGGCTGGCCAAGGCTCTGGAAAGCAGTTCAAACGGTGGTGCTGGAGAGCCGTCACGGAGAGAAAACGGGCAAACCTTGATAATCTCAGATTTTACGGCTCACCGATTAGCCGCATTTTATGTTGCTGCATCCAAAAATCAAAAATACCCCCCCCCCACTAACACCCCCCCCCCCCTGCCCCTCCACCCCCCCCGAGATCTGGGATCGGAAAAATAAAGAACGCGCCGAGAAAGAGAGCAAGACAGGGGGGGGGCTGGGGGGAGGGGGGGGGGGGGCGGTACACAAAAACCAATTGTTAATTTGATGCAACGCAGAAGCGTCACACACACAAACGCACACACACCCCGTCACCCCCCCACCACCCCCCCCCCCTGTAGCGATGTAAGCAAGGCCCAAAAGACAGGCACGTCATTCTTTGGCCTTATGGTTTGCTTCATGACAACAAACGTCTCTACTCTCCTCTGAGGCCACCCACATGAAAAAGCGAAGAACAGAAGCAGGGTCATCGGAAGCACACCTACACTTTTACGCTTCAATTCACGTGCGACACAAAAAAACAGAAAAAGAAACCCCCCTCCTCCTCACATAATGGTTGCGAGCAGAACCCTCCTTCTCAATGCCAAAACAGGCCTGACTGTGCCCGCCTCCACTCAACATGCGTGGACGCATGATGGGGCAGATGTTGAAATACCTTGTCTCCCAGTGTGAAGCAGTTAACCTCCGCGCGCCCCTGCCTGGCGCGTTTGTCTCGCGTGTCTACTGCCTCCGCGCGGTGGGGGTGAAGGAAGTCTGGGGCGGTCTTGAGCCGCGCCCCCGCTTTGCCTGCCACGGGCTCACCACCCGTATCCTGATCGAGCAGATTCCCCGCGCGATCCACTGGGCCTCGAGCAAGTCGTGGGGCCTGGACCTTACCCCGTCGTATACCGAGGTGCCCGACCGGGACACGCGAAGCGAACAGTGGGACCCTACTCCCGTAGCCCCCACCCGTGACCCCCTCGACACGGTCAGCCCGAGGTCGGCGCCGTGCGGCGCTGAGCGCTATGCCCCCCGTTCGGAGGTGCTGGCTCGCAACGTCTGCAGGGCCCACTCCAAGCCCAAGTGCCATGACTGCGACGCGGCGGGGCACAACCGAACCCTGCGAATGGAAGACTGCTGCCGGGCCCACCACCGCCAGGATGACGGACTGCCCGTGCAGTTCTGCAGCACGCACCGGCTGCTCCGCTGCGGCACCTGCAGCTCCTCCAACATGTGCTGCAAGCGTGGCCACCACGGCTGCCGCGACCATGACCTGCCCCCCTGCGGGGTCTGCGCCTCTCTGCCTGAGATGGATGACAGACGCCCCACCGCTTGCTGCAAGAAGGGCCACCACGCCCCTCCCGCCCCTGCGACGCCTGTGGAGGCAGACGCCCCCACCCCGCCGCCCCATGTGCCGCCAACCCCGCCCTTCCCAGAGGCGACTGCGCCTACCGTGGGGGATCTTCCCTCCACCACGCCACCCCGTGTGCCTGCGCCTCAGCCCTCCCCTGAAGCGACCCCGTGTCCCGCTACTCCCGAGCCCGCCACCCCTCCAGTTATCCTGAAGAGGCTGGCCCATACCGTGTGCTCCCCGGGCTCACCCCACCGCCACCTGATGCAGCCTCGTAGGAGGCTCTCACCCGACGGCGTCAGGCCATCCATCCCCGCCGTGGCGCAGCTGAAGCGCACCGCCTTAGAGGCGCATACCGGTTCCACCCCGGCACTGCCTGCCCAAAGGCCTAGGGTCGACCACGTGATCCCCACCGCTAACGCTGACGTTGACGTGGGCGCCGCTGATCCGGACCCACCTTCTCCTACTACCTCCCCTCCCGACGGCGTGTCCGTTGACGCAGCCCTTCCCCAAAGGCCCCGTTCTGGTGCCTCTTCCTCCTCCGCCCGTGCGCGGTCACCGCACGCGCCTACAGGCTTCCGGGCCTACCTTAATCCTCCTTCCTCACGTAGCGCGTCACCGGGCGCTACAGACCGTGTGGCGCCTGCGCCTCCTCCTCCTCCTGTGTCACTTCCCTCACCCCACCAGAGCAGCTCCTCTCTCAAACAAGGGGAGTCTACCGGGCCGCGGGCCCGCGTAGTTAAGTAGACGACACCCTTGGGGTGCGAGTATTTTCGTTTCGGGGATATTCACACTATAAGCATACGAGAGAGAGAGAGAGAGAGAGAGAGAGAGAGAGAGAGAGAGAGAGAGAGAGAGAGAGAGAGAGAGAGAGAGAGAGAGAGAGAGAGAGAGAGAGAGAGAGAGAGAGAGAGAGAGAGAGAGAGAGAGAGAGAGAGAGAGAGAGAGAGAGAGAGAGAGAGAGAGAGAGAGAGAGAGAGAGAGAGAGAGAGAGAGAGATGGGGGCAGGCAGGCAAAGGCCGTACACTATTTTATTCGGAAATTTCTGCCGGCACAGCTGCTGAGATCAAAAAAGGGCGGTATTTTTTCCAATGGTGGTGACCGGTGGATCCCCTTTCAGAAGCGAACATGCATGCAAGCGGGGATGGGCCTCTCCGGCATGCGAAGTTGTCAGCAGCCGCTGCGCTCCTCTTTTGATCTCGGGTCAGCCAGCAGCCCAACCAAAATCGTACTCATTTCGCAATGCCGACACCCACTACCTTTTTGTTGAGCGCGCAATTGCCGTCTCAAGGCTGTGTTGAGGCCCTGTGAAGTGGCATGAAGGTGATAATCCCAAAGCTTCAGTCGATACGATTTCCTTACTTCGCCGCTCGTAACGAGCAAAGAAGTGATTTTTGACCGATTTTTGGCCCTGTCTCTTACCCCTCTAGTGAGGGGGCATTTTTTTTCTGCCGATGTTATTTTTTTGGATATTTTCGTTGACGATGAGAACAGAGAGGGGGGGGGGGTGTGGGCGGGGCGAGAAGCGTTCCCCTCTTTCAGGGGCAATACGAGCTGCTGCAGTATCACATTGCATGCATGGGTTGATAATGCATGGGTTCAGGGGAAGGAGGGGGGGGGGGGGCTGGGACCACACCCAATTATTCTGTCTGTATGCAAAAGGTTTTTGGGAGGGAATGGGGGCACAAAGAGGGACCCCCACGCCCCCTCCCAGCACCGCTTTCTACCAGCTTCGTCTTCGTTCGAGAGGGGGAGTGGCAGTTGGCTTCTTTGGAACGGGTTGCTCACACACTCCGGGCAATGGCACCAGTGATTCCTCCTTGAGAGCCGTTCCCTTTCTTCCTGAGCCAGTTCGTTCTGAAATCAAAAAAAAAGACACGGGGGTTTGTTTTGTGTGCACAGACCGCGCAGTGTGGTGTAGACATATGCGAGGGCAGGGATGCTGCCAATTTGCCTTTGTTCTGTGCACTGTATACATCACACCCACTGCCATCTTCGCACTGACAGGGAAAGCCTTTCTTCTTCGTCACCACGTGATGCCTTGAGGCATGCCGGTCCTGTTGCAGGGTACCACAAGCCAAGGCATGGTAGCGTAATATCTTCCTCGGTACACCGCAGGCAGGTTTGTAACGAACCTCTCACGTGTGAGTGTCCCCAGATGGCGGAAAATCTTTTTGTTTTTACGCGCCCTATGGTGTGCACGCTCGAAACACTCACTACAGCCATGTGCGGTCTCCTTAGAAGTCCCCAAACGGCTCCACCGTGTGGGGCTGTGTGAAATGAACAAAATACAACTGGATTTGCGCAGTATCATGCAGGTAAAAGCAAAAGAATAACCCGGTATCAATAGCCTTTTGGTGTTAATCGCACGAACCGCAATGCCTGCGTAAGTACGGTCGAAGGTTTGGCGGGTACAGGAACTGTGGCAACAAGCACCTGGCACTTGCCACTGTTGTATTGCTGCCGAGAAATACCGGAAGATAGAGGGTGGGCGAATAATAATTGAATATCATCGCAGTGTTTCCTGGCGAAAATCACAATCCAGGAATGTCGAGAAGGGGGCCATTGGGTTTGTGTGCGGGTGATATGCCCGTCATGTCCTGGAACTCGAAGCTCGAAGAAATGGCAGCACACATACAAGATAATCTCACTCCTTCACGTTGTTAACAAAGAGCTGCTGGGATACAGGTCGACACCTATCTTCAACCTCCCCGCCCACCACAACCCCTCAGAAGTCATTCCCGAACAGAAACGACACCAACCATCGACACTGGCTGGAACAGTCACAGATACGGTATTTGCACTGCCATTGGTAAGGCTGGCTTCATAGCTCCTAACAACCCTGCGCTGCATTTGCAGTGCGTGTTTTTGGCTGAGAAACCACCTTGCAAATTACTGAATCAGCGACTCTTCATAAAATGATGATTCGCAGGATGTGAACATAGACAAGAATATGGGCGACAAGACAACTGGGGGAGGAGGAGAGGGGGGTGATCACAGCGAACAGCAAAAAACTAACATCACCGGGTGACCACACAATTGGTGTGAAGTTTGTTGCAGAGCAGCGGCACAGCGATATCCACAAGAATGCAAGGAACAAGGACATTGCCATGTGTGTGTGTGTGTAGTGGGAAGGCAAGGGGATGCAGTAAGTGGTGACAGGATTGCTCAGATCAAGTGGCTCGTTGCGACACCACCCTCCCCTCTCCGGCGAGGGCACCAAGTCTTTCTCACGGGTATCACAGACACCTCCACTCTGCTGTTTGCGTGTCCACACCGGACAACGCACCAACCAGACAATACTTTCAAAATCGACATTGCCCAAACGGGTGCGACGGGACTGGGTGTCTCGAGTCCGGGCGGGACACGCATACAAACTGCCCTCCCTTGAAATACTTGAAAGCCAACGCATGTCCTCCGTGGGGGAGGGGAGGGGGGGGGGGGGGGGGGTAAAGAGCTAGGCTTCTGCATCAGCACAGACCCTCATCCCATCTTCGCCTGCCCCGCGTCATGCGACCCACTGTGAGCAGGTATCCTTCAGTTCCGGCTCATCACACGCGGAGGGGGGTGGGGGTGGGGGGGTGGGGAGGGTGATATGAAAGGAGGAAAACAGCCCGCCTTGAACATCATGCGATGCAGCGTCAACACCATCTCAGAACGAGAGGATGTAGAGGGGTGCATGCCTCCACCAGAAGAGCCCTTTCTCATTTGCTTGCAGGAAGACCCCGGGGCGTTGACCCCGGCAGGATGCTGCCGGAGCAACGCCACGGCAGTGCACACCCATGGCAGAGTGTATTTCTGAAACCTATGTGTGGTAGCATGCCCGTCTGTGTGCTGGCAACAGACGTGCATTGTATTGTTTTTGCCATGGCCTGTGATTGTACTGCAGCTGTGGAATCAGGATGCCACAGATGTATAAGCACCGCACCCCATTCAATTCGGGGTGAACAAACCACCGTTGTCCAGCAGCTGTGACAATAGCAACATAAAGCAACTCTTCGTTGAGACACACACTGTGTATACCAAGGTTGAAGGCCCTGTGAAGCGGCAGGTGTGAATCCAAAATCCCCATGTCCGTTCACGACTTTGCAGCGCCGCTTCGTGCACACCGTGATGTTGTGGCGTCTGGGTAAACACAGGTCCGAAGGGGAGGGGTCCAGGCTGTGGAAGCAGGTCTAGCCGAGGAGGAAGCAGCAAAACCAACGGGGCGGAAAGACAGGTTCAGTTCGGAAAGGTAGGAACAGGAGCTGGGGGTGGTGGTGATAAAAGCAGCACCACAGTGTGTGTTGTGGGTGGTGAACCTGGGTTGACTGGAGACCCAGCACCTAGACAGTGGCCACTTCGTGTGTGATGCCTCTGGGCCTGTCGTCGAATCAGCCACTATTCATAGCAACGACAGGACAGCCGGGAGGAGGGGGGGGTGTGTGTGTGTGTGTGCGAGGGAATGCACTGGGTCAATAAGACACGACCTTCTCACAACCCATGTCGCATCTCGGATGGAATTCAAAAACGGGCCAAACGATACATAGTCACCCCCCCCCCACTCCCCACTACCCCTGACCCGTCGCCCCCCCCCCTCCCGCCCTGTTCCCTTCCCTTCCCGACCCCAAGACAGGCCCTGAATGGATGCAGGGCCATAACAGACAGGAAGAACGTCGTGTTTTGCTGATGTTCCTTGACTTGAAAGGCCAGTGCCAGTCTGGGAGCACTGTCGCGTTTCAAGCCTTCTGTGACACACGGCACAGTGGTCAGCCTGACGAACCACATATCGTGTTCACTGACGACCGACTGCTGCTGTGTCGAAAAGTGACTGCAACCTGAGATCAGATCAGAACTGGTGGTGACCACTGACTACTTCATTGTGCACGCCCCCCTCCCCCCCCCCCGCCCCCCACCAGCTGCCCGTCAGGCGTAAACGAGGGGGGGGGGGGGGAGAGGGTCAATGGAAAAATGGAGATGGTTGGGGGCGTGTGTGGGGAGGGGAGGGGACAGCGAAAGGGGACAAAAAAATGTAAAATATGAAAGGGAAGATACATCACAAAAACAATATCACGGAACCAAACAGCATACGGATCGGCAATGGATGATAAGAGGGTGTGAAGGGGTGGGGTAGGGGTGGGTGGGGAAAATGAGGGCGAGTGGGTGGGGTGGGTAGTGGGTTGCAAGTGTGGTGTGTGCAGAGTTTTTGGCTTTTTTTTTGCTCTGCCGGCGAGGCGATATTTTACTTGATTTTTTTTCTTCTCTTCTTCTTGAATTATTGACAACATCGTTGTGGCAACATCGTCAGGCCCCAGCACACCCCGCATCACGAGGCATTATCTGTAAGCTCTTGCAGGAGGATGCACCGCTGACAACCACCTGTTGAGTTGGTAATTTGTTGTTGATACGGATACCTGCAAGGGATCTGATTCACTTTGCATGGGTGTAGGGGTAGGCCTGCAGAGACGTCGAGAAAAGCAAGGTCGCCCGCCCGCCCGCCCGCCCTCCCCGCTGACATCACCTCATTTCCCTCAAATACGTGTGTGAGAGTGTGTAGCAAGCAGAGAACAGATCTACATACTACAAGTGCGAAAAATAAAGGGGGGGAGAGATAAAGAAATGACCTCAGCCTCAAAGAGATATCGCCAGAGAAAACTACCTGTGCCCTTTCCCCCCCCTCCCCCCCCCCCCACCTGCCCCCTCCCCGCTGGATCGTCAAGTGACAGCACAACGAGACAACAAAGCCAAGAACTGCCCCGAAAAATGATTTTGTTGGAGCGCAGACCACCCCCTCCCCCACTCTTTGTGTACACCACTCCCCCAGTCTGATGAAGCGGTGTGAGGGAGGAGGTCGCAAGATCCCCGGCTTTTGGCACAGAAGATTGAGGTGGTTTCCCAGTTTGGGCTGCGCCGAGCTAACAAAAAAGAAGAAGAAGAAATGGGGGAAGGGATGCACAGCACACAGAAAGTAGACCGTGTATGGTTTGTGCACACACAGGCCGTAAAGGTGGGTATGGATCACCCGGGTCAACTTGACCTTGGGGTGAGTCGAATAGAACGGAGCGGGCCTTCCTTTGTTCCTACTGGGTGTGAGCAAATGCAGCACGACAAATGCCCCACCGGGGAAGAGGGGGGCAGGGTGATGCGCCCTGCAGTGCACAAACTGGGCCCAGAAGAAGGCCATGTCCGGTATGCTTGCACATGCAAACCCGTTGCACAGAGCGATCACCTCCACCAAGCCCTCCACCCGGTATCGCTGTTTTCTGAGGACATTCTATCGCCGATTCGATACCGACGGCCGGACCAGAACAACTGGGCAGTATCAGAGGGACATTGATACCAGAAGGCTTGTTTTGGGGGAGAGGGGGGGCAAACGACGTCTCTCCGCTTGCCGGCACCACCCGCGCCACCAATATTCTGGGGAATCTCTGAACGATTTGAACGATTCGAGCGGGAGTCCGCCTCTCTCGGGGAGTTGCACACCCTGTTTAGTGGTCAAATTGCGTTGGTTCTGCAACCAAAAATGTGCCGTCCGGACCAACATCCGGATCTACTGCAAGGTGATTTTCCACGGACCCCTGCGGGCCCCGATGGGAAACCATGAATAGATCACCCTGTGTGGGCGCACTGCGCTATATCCGCGCACAGCTTCCGCACAGAAGTGACCCAGAGGCCTGGCGGGAGAGGCGGTTCTACCTCCTAGCATGGTAGACCCTACGTACCACGGTTGTGATCCTTCTTGTGGGCAAACGAAAGAGAAAAGGGGTGCAGGGGGTCGATGTAACATGAACTGGGAAGGGGCGCGAGGCCAAGGGAAACTGTATGAATGCCCTTGACTGTTCTACGGCGCGGCCCCGTGTGTGTGTGTGTGTGTTTTTGACTTTTTGTTTGTGTCTGCGTGTGGCGGCTTTTTTTAAACAGAAACATCTGGGATACAATCCGATTCTGCTCATTGACAAACAGTGTTTTTTCCATGCCGGACGGGGGGGTACAAAGTACCCCCCCGGCGGGGCCAGACCCCAAATGTACCCCCCCGGGGGGGTACATTTTTTTAAACTTGTTCTGGACTGAGTAAGGGGCACTTTTTGGCACGTAGGCCGCCGAAAAAATATACTATGGCTTCGGGGAGCCCAGCTCTTTCAAATAACGATACTTTCTGGCGGAAAAGGTGTGGGTGGTGGGCCCGGGTGTGGGTCGGGAGGGTGGCCGACTACATCCAGCCTGAGGGTCCCTGTCTGAAGGGGACCCTTCTTTACCCCGTCCACCTGGCTGTATCAGATGGCCGAGCCGTTCAGTGCAAGACTCATCTACACTACAATGCCACACACACGTGGGCAGAGAGTGAATGCAGGGAAAGGTGTGCATGCACGGGCCGGATCTCAGAAGCACTGTTGCACAAGCACCTCCAGACATCAGCGACCCGAAGTGCAATGACTTCAAGGACCGCAGGGAGTACGACGAGAGGGGTGTGGGGCTAGCGCCAGCCACTTTTCTTCGGCAATTGCTGACCCCTTCGTGCCCAGTAAGACACAACCAAGCCAGCAACGTGACGTTCGCCTGTGATGACCAACCCCTCCAACTGACCTCGACCGGTATCGTGCCATCAGTTCGTTGAGACGGTCCCAAATCTGACCGCTGTATCAACATACAAAGCCCATGGGAAGACGTCTCATTGCGGTTTTCGGTGCCGGGGACGGGATAACTGTCACAGAGCTGGCACAGAAAGCCGCACAACGTCAGATTACTGCCAGAATACTGCAAAGGAAGCCTTTTTCCGGACACACCATACACCTTAAAAAATGTACCCCCCCGAATCCCGATTTCCGGAATCCTGGAAAAAACACTGGACAAATATAAAAAAAAAACGTGCTGGCCAATACACCCACCTCGTGAAAACATAAGATGTGGCTCATGAGAGAGAGAGAGAGAGAGAGAGACTTCATTTTCCTTGGGGGGAACTACCCCGGGGGAGGGAGGGCTGAATCATCCACAAGGGGGACAAACGCACGGACAGTATGTAGAGGGCGGGAGGGTGGACGGGGTGCATATGGAGAAAGAGAAGCTCGGATCTGCGATGATCACCCCATCGTATACCCTTGTCTCAGCCAGGCGGAGGGGCAGCTGTGTGTGGACTTGCTGATCAGGTCGACGAGAAAGACGTGTTGGCCACATATTGTAGTGTCGGCAAACCACCTGACGTCAAGACGAACAGGTAGTGACGTGCACAGCGGTATTAGAATTATCGACATGTCACAGCCATAACTGCAGCACCCCACGCCGAGCGATTGATTTTCTTTTTGGCGCCATTCTTTTTTCTGAAATACAACACTAAAAAAGAAAAGGGGTGGGGTGGGGTGGGGGGGGCAGCCGCACAGACAGAACACAACCTCACACCGGAAAGACATCCAGAATTGCCTTTGTCTTCATAGTGAGGGCTGAGCAGGGGATTTTTTTCACTTCCCTCACCTCTCTACCTCCGCCAACCCCACACGGTGGGATCTTGTAAATTTTACATGTATAACTACAAGTATATACATGTATTATACATGTATAATACTTGCATGTCAACTATTATACATGTATAATACATGTATATGCCTGAAATATACATGTAAAATACATGTATATCAAGTAAAAATACATGTATAATACTTGCATGTCAACTATTATACATGTATCTTTACTTGATTTACCGTAAACGGAAAAAGGGTGGACCGTAAAAATGTTCCAAGTTCCCAAAAAAAGGCCAAACGTTCCATCTTTTTTACGGTCCACCATTTATTGGGACTGAATATGGAAAAGACAATGCGTTTTTCGCCCGCGGGCTGGTGGGTTGCGGGGCGCGGACTGCGGCCTCCACGCCGCAGACACCCACACGTAGGCCTCCCGACCTCCCAGCTTTGGACCCTCCCTCCACCACCGCAACCAACACCAGCAAGAGAAGCAAGTCTTCCCTGTGTGTGGAAAAAGCACGATCACCACCACTCACCTCGAGACTCACCCACCACCACACCTCGAGAAGTGTAGTACCATGCAAGGAGCATTCCGGTAGAAGTAAAAGTAGAACCTGCTGCACGAGCCCACAAAAGCAGCCACAGTACGGCAGGGCGCGCAGACAGAAGCTGAGACCACCGGGCTCCCTCCAGATGTAAATTCGTGAATCAGTGCCCGGAAAATTCAGGGAAATCGTACTCCTTTAGTGTAGTACACCCTGCAGTAACTGTGGGAGAACAGTTCCCGGACGATGGTGAGCGCACACTCTGTGCTGAGGCCCTGTGGTGTTAATCCTGCAGCTTCAGTCGTACGATTTCCTTGGTTCCTTCGCGACGAAGTCGCGAAGGAACTCGTAAAAAAAACCGCCAAGTCCACGATCCCAACCGTAAAATAGGTGGACCGTAAAAATGTTCCAAGTTCCGGAAAAATCCCATTTGTTCCATCTTTTTTACGGTCCACCTATAGTACGGTTCACCTTTATTACGGTCCACAATATTTCCGTTTACGGTACATGTATTTTACATGTACCGTATACGTAAATATTTTGGAACGTAAATATTATGGAACGTAAATATTATGGAACGTAAATATTATGGAACGCTGGTGGGTTGGCGTTCCAGATTTTTTTCGTTCCATAATATTTACAGGGCTTTCTGCGACTCGGGGACTTGGACCAGGTGATCGGACGGCGTACAGAGTCCCTGACGGGACCTACTCGTGCACTTTTCGCGCGATTCCTGACGCAAGCCGTCCTCACCACCGAGTCCCCAACTGGCCCTGTAAATATTTTGGAACGTAAATATTATGGAACGGACCGGCCAAAAATGGGCCCGTTCCATAATATTTACGTTCCATAATATTTACGTATACGGTATATTTCATGCATTTACATGTATTTTACATGTATAATACTTGTCATGCAAGTATTATACATGTAAAATACTTGCATGACAAGTAAAATACATGTATAATACTTGCATGACAAGTAAAATACTTGCATGCAAGTAAAATACATGTATTTTACTTGCATGCAAGTATTTTACATGTATAATACTTGCATGACAAGTATTATACATGTAAAATACATGTAAATGCATGAAATATACATGTAAAATACATGTATATCAAGTAAAGATACATGTATAATAGTTGACATGCAAGTATTATACCGTATACGTAAATATTATGGAACGTAAATATTATGGAACGTAAATATTTTGGAACGCTGGTGGGTTGGCGTTCCAGATTTTTTTCGTTCCATAATATTTACAGGGCTTTCTGCGACTCGGGGACTTGGACCAGGGGATCGGACGGCATACAGAGTCCCTGACGGGACCTACTCGTGCACTTTTCGCGCGATTCCTGACGCAAGCCGTCCTCACCACCGAGTCCCCAACTGGCCCTGTAAATATTTTGGAACGTAAATATTATGGAACGGACCGGCCAAAAATGGGCCCGTTCCATAATATTTACGTTCCATAATATTTACGTATACGGTACATGTATTTTTACTTGATATACATGTATTTTACATGTATATTTCAGGCATATACATGTATTATACATGTATAATAGTTGACATGCAAGTATTATACATGTATTTTTACTTGATATACATGTAAAATTTACAAGATCCCACCGTGCAACACCACTCCCTCCCCACCCCCCCCCCCCACCCACCTCAAACCCGCAAACCCCCCACCCGAACACGAGAAAAGAGCACGTGTTTTTTTTGTGACTGCAAGCACACCATCCCCTCCAATCCGAAAAAAATCTGAATATTCCTTTTTCTGCAGCAGAGTGTGGAACACAACGAAGAGCATACACCGCAACCCCCCACCCCCCCCACTTGCTCTGTTGGATCCACACTATATTGTCACCATACTCACCCACCTACCCCTCTCCCAGAAGCACGGCGGACCTTTGTTATGGACCCGGCAACAACATGTTGCATAACAAGATAAAATAGATGCGTGGGGGCCGTCGCTGTGTGTCTCCAACTCAGTCAGTCTGTCTCCCCTTTTGTGAGGCGAATTTCTTTTTCTGCACTTCTGAGCGAAGACCCCTACGGACTGCATGGTTTGTCTATCTTGTTATCTGGCATGTGTTTCAGGCACAAACAAATTTTCACAGCGTGCGTATCAGTGTAGCAAACATCTCTCTTTCTCTCTCTCTCTCTCTCTCTCTCTCTCTCTCAGCACAACCCCGGAATTTTTGGGAGTGCGTGTGTGGGGGGTGTGGGAGGGGGGAGGGGGGTGTATCTAATTTTCGGATTTTTTTCAGAATTTTCTCGGAGAACGCCCCACACCCACCCACCCACCATCCCCCCCCCCCCTCCTCTTTCTGTCTCGGAGAGCGGGGGGGGGAAACGGTGAAAAAATAAGCCCCCGGGGGGGGTTTTTTATTCGCCGCAACAACCTTTTTTTAGACACAGGGGGGGGGGGGGCCCACTCCCTCAAATTGACGGAGGAGGCGATTTTTCCAAGAATAAAATCCTCGCGGTGTGTGTCCTGTCCTCCGAGTCATTTTGAACCAGCCGGCTCACCCCCCCACCACCCACCATCCCTCCCAACTGTGTAGCCCGGATTTACTCCGCCGGCGGGTCAGCTGGGGGCTGCACAGCAGGTTCCTCTGGGGAATCAGCGGGCTTGGCTGCCGCATCATCAGCAGGAGGGGGCGGTGCAACGTCTTCCTGGGGCTCATGCGCCTTCTCGGCAGGGGGCTGCTGGATGTCATCCTCAGCTGGGGGCGGAGGAGGCGGAGGTGTGCCCTCCTCCGGCGGCAGCGCCACCGGCTCCGGCTGCGGGTCGGCAGGCGGTTCTGCCGTGGGAGCTGCGGGGGGCTTCGCCGCAGAGGGCGCAGCCTTCTCTTCCTCCGCCTTGGCCCGCGCCTCTTTTTGCTCGGGGGTGGTTTCCTGAGGGGGGAGGGAGGGGGTGTGGACGGGCGGGGTTGGGTTTGGTGGCTGTCAAAAAAGAAGGGAAAGAGACATCGCAATCATTTCGCTTTATTATAGACACCCTGTCCAGCAACGTGGGTGGGAGAACAGTTCCGGACTACTTTTTGTTGTACTTTTTGTTGAGCACACACTGAGCGGGCCATACCGGATTGACGGGAGAGGTAGGTGTCCCAGGCCCATGCCCGCGGTCGAACTCTGCTGCGACAGCAGGCGGCTTCGGGGCTGCAAGTTCCCGTGTCCCCGACTCTTTCCGCTGCTTAGAGGCGGGCGACGGCAGCGTCCCGGGGTGGCCGTTGTTGGTACTGGCCCCAACAGGCCCCTCAGTGCCCCGCACCTCCCGGGAGCTGCTGAGGCGTGGGCTGTGGTGGCGGCGTGCCTGGTCTCTCTCGAATGTGTCAAGGAGCTCTTGGTTGACCCTCAACGTGTTCTCGCGTGGCGCCCGTCCACCCTCTTGGGACTCAGGGCCGGCCGGGATGGGCTCGAAGGGCGGGATGTAGTCACACCACCTGCGGACGCGCTGCAGGTCCTTCGGAGAAAGTTCGACGCTGTTGCCAACGCTCCGGATGGACACGCCGCACACCTTGACTTCGGAGTAGCCGATGCGTTTCGCATCTGCGAGAGCCTGCTCGCGCAGCTTCTGGATGGAGCGCATCACCACCTCATCGGGGTCCTCCTCGTCTGCTGTAACAGGGGGTGGTGGTGGTGGTGGTGGTGGGGGTCCTCACGGTTTGCCACGGCAGAAGCTATCTCCGCCGACCCCACCCCCCATCCCTCCCCCCACACTCTTTCTGCGAACAAGTCATTTTGTGCTGTTCTCTCAAAACACACTTCGCGCCCCACGCTCCCACTAACTCTTCCGCTGTGACAACCAAGTTAACAAACCAAGGAAAGGAAATCCATACTTGCCGGAGTATCTGTCCCAGCCTGCGAGGGCTGCGGGGTTGAGGTAACCTGCGACACGCCACAGATGGACTCGGGGTTACCGGGAACCGCGGCAAGGCTCTCTGCACCCTCGGCGCCGCCCTCGGGCGGGTCACGCGGCTTGACCGGCTGCTCCTGCAGCCCCTCAGCCTCAGGCGGATCTTTCGCAGCCTCTGCCTCCTTCTTCTTGACGGAGCTGTTGAGCGACACGTCTTTCGGATCTTCCGCAGGCTGGTTGGTATCGGTAGTGTCATTTGTCGCTCGCTGTGTCGTGTTGGCAGCAGGCCTTGTGTCAGCGGGCGGATCGTCTCGCGTTGTCGCGTCACCCTCCGTCGCCGCAGTCTTCGGCGGGTCAGCCGCTACAGTCTTCTCCGCAGACTTGCTTCCTTTCGGATCCGCCCCCTTCGCAGAACCCTCATACTTTGTTTGAGATGGCACAGACTTCGGCTCCGTCCCCTTCGCTGCACTGCCCCCGCAACCCATCGCGTTTCAGGGCTGTGTCAGGGACAGGGCAGGGCAGGAACCGAAAAAGGGGGGGGGGGGAAAGGGGGGGAAGACCGCAGTGCGGTAGCGGCAGCGGCAGGGGTGTTTGTGTGTGGGGGGGCACAGACGCCCGGGCGGAGGGGGTGAGGAGGGGGAGGGGGGGAGGGTATCACGCCCCTGGATTCAGAGGTGTGCCCACCTCCTCCTCCACCCTCCGGCCCCCCTCACCACGCACCACCCCCCGCCCCCCCCTGTCCTGCCTGGCCCAGCAATAGAACCGCCGGGCGGGTGGGGGGGGCCCGAATGTGTGTGTGTGTGGGGGGGGGTGGGGTGGGGGTCCACGCGACGTGGGTCGTATATGCGGCCCTCACTGCCTTCAGAGCCAATGTGTGGCTGCACTGACAGTATCACTGTACGCCTGTGAGGGGTGGAGGTGTGGGGGATGGGTGTCATGCACCTTCACTGGGGGGTGGGGCTGCGAAGGTGGGGGAAGCCAACCAGGTCTTTTTTGGGACCTGTGTGGGGGGCCCTCGCTACCAGATGTGGGCTGAGTGAGAAAAGGTGAGATCCAGCCCACTTCCCCTCACTGACAGACGAGCTGTGACTGGTAGCGAGGGCCCCCTGTGCAGTATAATGGATAAGGGCGGGCAGTGGTGGAGGAAGGAGGGGGGGGGATGTTACGGTGAGCGCAAGGCTTCCTCGTTGGCTATACACACCCCCCAGAAACGGCGCGGACACGCGGGGGGGGGAGGGGGCGTGAAAAAACACAAGTGAAATTGCTCGCCCTCGCGGATGGAGCGGTGTTAGATAAAGGCGTTGTACACCTGGGTGCACATTCGTTTAGTTGTCCGTATAGATTTTGCAGCCGAAGCTAATGCCGAAGATAAGCAAATATGAGGCATCAGCGAGATTGTCGGAAGCGAGGTTGTCCATCGTGGCATGATTTGGTTTTGACCGAAGAGCGGTCAGCCCTGGCATGCACAGTGCTGCCAGGCGGTATGTTACTTCTCTCGTTTGTTTCGAATCAGATTGTCTCTTGAGATAGCGTGTTGGTATATCAGCCGTGCTTCCGGATGGTAATAAGCAACATCCAACAAGAACAGCCCTGCAAATCGCCTCGCTACAGATATGAATGCATGGGCAAGACTCACCACCGACCCAACGTGCAATGGACCCCTGTCTCAGGCAAGCCGGCCCCCTGGTGACTGGCAGTTTGCATGATGCTATCATTCCTTGCCCCTGCTGCCTTCTGCCACCCGGCCCTCCCGCACCAGCTGCGTCCGGAAGGCAATGTCTTTGAGGTATTTACGGCGCTCACGCTCTTCGGTGACATCCTCCGATACCTCAGGGATCATCGTCTGCACGAGGAGGCACAGGAGGAAGACCGCCCGCTCCACAAGGAAGGCAATGATCAACACCCAGCGGTGGCTGCCGCGCTTCACCACGAGGTCGTGGTCGGCGTCTCCAATGAAGGAGACACGCCCTGCGTGCAGATCACGCTCGTTGGCATGGCGGTACAGCCATGGCACATGCGCCGCCAGCTGCTCGCTGCTGGCAAAGAGGAATGTGTTGGTGAAAATAGACAGCCACATCAGCGTCTTGATCAGGCCCTGCCACACGCCAATCCCGTTGGCCCGCTCGGCAGCCGGGCGGCGGTACACCTTGCAGAGCTTGAAGAGGTCGGACTTCATCTCCAGGAAGTTGCACAGCACCGACAGCAGCGCGGCGAGCGGGAAGGATGCGGCGAACAGCGTGACATAGCCAAACTCGATCACCATCTCGAGATAGTCGTCAAACGGCTCATACTCCGGCAGATGCGTCTCTTGGAAGGCGGGGACGAGGCTCCCCTTTTCGTCCCTCTTCTTCATCTCTGCGATGGCATCCTTCTGCGTCGTCCGCCTCACCAGGTTCAGCAGGAAGGGCAGCAACGTCTCCAGCGCAGCACGCCGGATCGAGTCAACCGTATACAGCGAGAT
This sequence comes from Rhynchopus euleeides, assembly GCA_963210315.1. Taxonomy (NCBI): domain Eukaryota; phylum Euglenozoa; class Diplonemea; order Diplonemida; family Diplonemidae; genus Rhynchopus; species Rhynchopus euleeides. The sequence goes on along the minus strand of OY723322.1, from coordinate 924,764 downwards.
GAGCTCCAGGCGCAGCCTGCGTATGTCCTGCTGCACAAACCCCAGATAGAACAGCGAGATGTAGCAGTCGAAGCTCTCGAAGAGGAAACGCTTCAGGATGAGCGAGCTCTCGTGCTCCTCCTGGAGGCGGTGGTTCTCGCGGTGGGTCAGCCACTCAGCAACCTGCCTGTAGAGCGCGTTGAGCTGCATGATGACCAGCACGTGCAGGAGGGTGGGAATCAGGGCAAGCAGCCCAAAATACTCCGTCTGGTTTGGGTCGAAGATGGCCCCCTCCACGGCGTAGATGCTGAGGGTCGGGAAGTAGAGGGGCTCCTCCCATTGGATCTTCCCGTCAATATACCCCTGCAGGTTGAGCGACAGAACCATGACGCAGAACGCGACACAGAGCATCGCAGCCGTCACCGCAGCGCTCACCGCATAGGCCATGACACGCTTGTAGTATGGGAAATACCTCTCCGGCCTCCCGGTGATACGGCTCTTCCGCAGCTCTCCTTTGAACTCTGCCCTCACCTCGGTGCGCTGGGAGACGGTGTCTGTGCCCCAGTCCCAGGCCTTGCGTGCGGAGCGCTGCCGCCAGAGGGAGGTGAATGTTGCAGCCCAGAAGACGACCAGCAGGGAGTAGAAAGGAAGGTATGGGTGGTTGTCGACGCAGTAGTCTGTCACCTGCATGTGGAGGAAGAACAGAAAGCCGACCACGGCTGGCCCCATCAGCCACAGCGTGAAGTAGTTCAGCCACGAGAAGTAGAAGGCGACGCCGGAACCAAAATACTCTTGGATAAGGTCCTCCGGGACGAAGAGAGTCCATTTGGTGGAACTCCAGAGCCGCTTGAGGCTTGTCTGTTGGTGCAGCGGCGCCACCACTTCCAGGAGATGCAGGATGCGGAGCCCCGGCAGCAGGAGGTTGCTGCTGGGCACCAGGGGTGCTGTGGCCTCCACCTGATCCAGGGCGGACAGGATGAGCTCGACCTCCTCTGAGGGTGTCCAGAAGGTGTCGGTGCCATACCCCTTATACTTCCCCTCGGCGCCGCTGCGGATAAACTCCATCTTGTCCTCCGTCTCCTGCAGAGGGTCAGCCTGCACCACGGCCTTCAGATAGCCCTGCTGCTCCGCAGTCTCCTCGATGATGTGCATCGGTGTCTGCACCACCAGGAAGCGGGCCTGCCCCTTCACCAGCTCGATCCCGCTGGAGTCGACGGTCACGACATATCCCTCCTTCTCAAGCGTGGTCTTGGTGAGCGTGACCTTTTCGGAGACTTGCTGTGGAGGGTGGGTGGTGCGGAGGGCGGTGGGGGTAGTGAAATAGACGTAGAAAGGGAGGGGCCATACCTCGAAGTCAGCATCGGGCGAGAATGCTACCAGCACCTCCGTGGAGGACAAGGCCTGGTCGTTGTGGCCCATGGTGTTGCAGCGCCGAGTCTGGCGCGGCCCAACCCGCAGCAGGCACACCTGTTGGGGATGGTGCTGTGTTCCATCGGTTGAGTGTGTGTATGCCGTTTTGAATTCTCTTTGGAGTGCAGCCACACAGTGCATCCAGCTTAACGTGCCCTCGGCTGGTGTGCCAGGGCCTGCCAACGCTTGACAACGGTCTCCCACCCGGACAGGCAGCAGTTGCGGCGCATGCAATGGCACGAGCTCTGAATCACGCTAGGGTAAGGGGGGGTGCTGGGAGGGGTGGGGCGGGGATGCGGGGATCACCTCCTAACATGCCGTGCACCGCATCGCTTCCATTCCAAGTGTGTTGGCAGGCCCACAGTGCAGAGGGAGGGGTCGCCTGCTTTTGCCCAGGCGCGGCACGCGGTACGAACGGGCGTGTGAGGAAGTGGCAAGGGTCTTCTGAAAGGCAGACAGCAGGGGTTGGCGGGAGGGTGGAGCGTTTGTGTGAGGGGAAACTGAGATATACGGGAGGGACCCTTGGCGCTCTGAGGTGCGGACAAGCCCCATTTAGGTGCCAAACTTGGTGCGGCTATGGCACAGAGCGAAGGGGTCGTTATGTTGTCTGAATCGGGCTTTCCATAACCGCTCGCAATCGGAGCGCAGCGAGCCCACAGCGAGCTTCTCTTGCTGCGGCCCAAGCTGGGGGCACAGGTGGGCACCTGGTGGAGGAACGGCACACCACTTCAGTGCGATGAAGAAGGCTCCAAGACATGAGTGCAGCTGCAGCCATAGCAGCTGCGCGTCCAACTCCCGCAGCAACACGAGTAGCTGAACTTCCAAGCCTTGTGGGGGAACAGGGCGGTATTGTGCAGAATTTCCTTCTCTGGTCTGAAGCAAATATACCCAATGCACGTACTGCACGTTCAATTTGCCTTTGGCACGACACAACCCTTGAGCGGGTCTGCACGGCGGGGAGGGCGTGTGAAGAAGAAAAAATGCGCTTGGAAGAAAACAAAACTAAGGAAGAAGGACAGCCCATTGGGTTTGTTGATGCACACGACAAGGGCCGTGCCCGAGCCGTGCGTAGGGCGGCCTCCACCCCACGCAAGGCATGCAACACCTGCCGGTAGGCGTGTGACACATTGTTGACACTTGCCTGTGACACTGGCCAACTTCACGTGGTCTTGCTAAAGTGGTTACACAATGCCTGAGCAACGCCTTCCCTACTCGGCGGGGTGCACAGACACAGACACAGATACGAAGCCAGTAGATAATGATACAACACCCACACGTGGACAGGGATCCGACATGATTCAGATGGGGGATCAGAACGAGATTACGCCGACCTCCCCTCCCCCGTCCGAATGCGTGTTCCGCCCACTCTTAATTGACGGTCAGACCGACTCTGCAACATCCGGATACTCGTTGGTGCTCCAGCCGCGCGCTGCAGTCACAGGGAGGGAGACTATCGAGCCACCTGGCCCGAGGCCCGTCACACCATCGCACCCCCCCTGCACGGTGCTGCTGTAGGCGGGGCCGCCGTCACCCCCCCTCTGCCCGCACAAGCAAGGGCAGCACCGCACGAGGCAGTTGTCCCCTTGTTGATGGGTCCCCGACTGCAGGAACGAATCCTGCACCCACAGCTGGAAGGCCACCAGCGCGAAGGGGATCACGATCATGGCCATAACGAGCTCCAGGTCATGCCCGTGCTTCTCCGTGTGGCGCTCGAGGGGCCCCGTCACCCAGGTGCCTGCGTCGGAGAGGGGGTCGGCGAACACCCAGAACAGCACCCCGAGGATGGCGCGTGTGGTGGCCACAATGAAGACCCACAGCCACGACTGCTTCCACCACACGCAGAAGGCTTCGGAGCGAGTCATTTCGTTGAACTCTCTGTACTCTCCGAAGATCAGGTCGGTGTAGCCTTGGCGCCTGCAGAAATCCATCACAACCTGGAGTAAGACATATGCCATGGCGACGCGCAGCGTGCAGTCGAAGAAGATGTTCACAACGTACCATACACAGGGGGAGGCGTCTGTTTCCAGGAGCTCGCTCATTATCATGTTGCCGACATGCGCCACGAAGAACCCGGCGCACTGCTTCGAGTTGTCAGCAAAGAACACCCAGAAGGTGCGCGGGACCCGCTCGCACACCCTCCACTTCACCAGGAGCAGCGCGATGGCTGACGCGCCCAGTGTGATCTGCACTGCGATGTCGAACCCATCGCTCAGGATGGTGCACTGGTGTGCCACAGGGGTGCTGTTTGCCTCAGAGCCATCCATAGCTGCCCTGCCTGAGCTGCCACGCTATCGTCGCGGTGTGGGGAGGGGAAGCCAGAGGGGGGGAGGGGGTGGATGTGCGAAACAGAATGGGCCCAGGGTGGCCGCCCTGCGTCCCACTCCCCCGGGATTGTCGTGTGGTGTACGGCTTCCTGCTGGGGAGGCGTAGAGGCGGGTTCGAAAGTGGCGTGTTTCGAACTTCGTCTGTATCGATGTCCGGAGATTTTGTTGTGTTGACTCCCCCATGAGTTAAGGCTCCCGCCAGAAGCTCAGGTCAAATCATGTGGCTGACACTTCCAACAATTGCCTGACAACCGAATCTTGAAGGTGGGGCGAGGGGGGTGGGACGCTTTCGCTTTCAACTCCTTGAGATGCAGTACGACGTCGTTCTTATGTCTCATCGCTGCACTACTGTGCAGAACAGGGGAGGGGATGTGCTTCTTAGGCTGGAAATGGGTTGAACCTCCCACATTTTCCTGTAGGGGCCATCAGAGGGGCTACGTACCCCCCACCCAACCACGGCCTTGCTCTGTGTGCACTTGAATGGCATGCGTGCAATGCGAAGAGAGGTGATTCTGGTGTCGACAAACACCAACCTGGCCCAATGGGATAGCCGCAGCGACGCACGCAAAAAAAAAATCTGTCTTTTTCGCTGTGAACAGGAAACGTACCGAGAAAGGCGAGATAACATCCCACCACCACACCACCCCACCCGCAACTGTTGCCGATGAACAGTGCCAGATGCCAGAACCCGCACAGACACCGTTCGATTCGGGGTAGCTGAGCGCCCCCCTCTTCTGTGCATGGGTTGCCGCAGCAGGCGTTGATCATCCCGCACACTCCGTGGTAATGATAAAACCCATCACGACATTGAATAAAGCACGCACCAACCACCGACGCAGATCGCACGCTGATCTTCTGAAAGCGCAGCATTTGGTTCAACAAAATGGACTGAAACACACACGCAGATGCACAACAGCAACAACGCTACGTCAGAGGGGCTGCTTCCCCTCCCCGCCCCCCCCCCCCCTGTCGCTCACCCCAGGAGCTCACAGATCTCCGGGCTGGCGCAGTGGTGGTGCGCCGTCTTCCATTCGTCATCACAGATATTCGGGTCTGCGCCGTGCTGCAGCAGAAGCTTCACCATCTCCACGTTGCCGAGCCGGCACGCGTGCATCAGTGCCGACCCGCCTTCTGGGGGGTGGGTGCGGGTTGGGTTGGGGGGGCAGGAACCCGACTGCAGCAGCAGCGACGCGGCTGCCACATTCTGCAGATGCACCGCGCGGTGCAGCGGGGTCTGGAAGGCGACGTCGCGGTGCCCTGCCTCCGCCTGCGAATGCAAGAGATAGGCCACCAGCGACGGGTTCCCCACAGCGTAATACAGCGCCGTCCTCCCCAGGATGTCCTCCACCTCCAGCCCACACCGCCTCGCCACAAGCTGCCCCACATCCTCCAGCACCTCGCGGTGCTGCGACGCGCAGAGCATCATCAGGGCCGTCTTCCCCGCCTTGTCACGCAGGTCCAAATCCGCCTCCGAGTTGTTCCGCATCACCTCCCACAGGAAAGCCCGGTTCCCACGCTGCACGGCAAGCATCAGGGGCGTCCGCCCCAGGTGGTCCTGGTGGTTCACATCCGCGCCTGATCTGCAGAGCGCCCGCGTCACCCCCTCGGGTTGCGAGCATTGCATCGCGCAGTGCGACAGCGGGGTGCGCCCCTCGTCGTCCTGCCCGTTGGGATCTGCGCCTCCAACGAGCAGGGCCTCCACAACGCCGTCAAAGCCCTTCCATGCAGCCAGGGAGAGCGGTGTGCCCAGGGCATCGCGGTGGGCTGTGTTGGGGTCCACGCCGGCGCTGAGCAGCAGCTTGACGGCAGAGGTGTGCCCTGTGACGCAGGCCCTGCACAGCACTTCGGCCTGCCGTGCGATGCCCATATCGGAAAGGCGGATGTTGGCGTGTGTCAGTTGGTTCTGCCGCACCACCAGCGAGCAGCCCTCCTGGATCCCGACGTCCTGTATGCGCTGCCAGTCGTGGAGGGAGGCGCTGTCTTCCAACCCGCCTTGCAGGTCGTCCTGCAAGTGGAGGTCGTGCAGCTCCCACGCGATGCCGAAGTCATTTTCGATCATCCGCTTCAGCATCTCCACGGTGAAGTCCTCGCTGCAATCCTCGACATCCGGCAGGTCGATGCACTGCTTGTTTCCGTCGAAGGAGAGTCCTTCGAGAAAAACGAGCATCTTGGGTGGGTGGGTGGGTGGGTAGGAGGGGGTGGTGGTGGTGATCCCTGTTTTGGGGTTTTGTGGCGTGTGTGTGCGCAAATCTGGATGTGATGATACAAGGGTTTTGCACACAGTTTAAAAACACAATCCTGATCCGCTGGCAACGTGATGTGGGCGGGAGGGATGGCCCTTTTCCACTTCCCCGTTTTTCCCGAACCTGTCATGCCCCCCCTCCCGCGGGCCCATTTGCTGCGTCTTTCTGGAAAGGAAACACAGCACACCAACGGGGGGAGGGGGGGGGGCCTGGCAAGGCCAACACACACCCCACCCTCATGCCCTCAGCCATGAAGGGGGCGGGGCGAATCAGGCAGCAACGCCATACAGGGCGCGCGTGTCCCTCTCCATGGCAGAGACAACCCGGTGGCGCATGTGCTGCACCACCTCGCGCCGCTTCCGAGCCTCTTCGTGCACTAGCATGCGAAGCTCCAGCAGAACCTTCTTGAAGAACACCAGGGCCTCCTCCTCGTTGAGGCTCCAATCGCCGGGACGGTCTCCTGCCGCGACAAGATCGGACAGCTCGAGCGTGTCATACCGGCTACAAGCCACCAGGTGCGCTTCGCCCAATCCCCCTGGGGGGGTGCTGGGCGAGGGCGAGCCCTCACGCATGGTGGCCAGAATCCCTGTAGAGTGTCAGAGGGGGGGGGGGGGAAGGAGTTGCGTGCTGGTGTGAGTGGCAGCTGATGGTGGGGTGGCCCTCTTCCCCCTGACGGAGAAAAAAACAAAAGCAGGTTGGGTGTGTTGAAAAGAATAGCCGGCACAGCGCAACAAACAGGTGGAACATTGGGTCCTCAAAAAAGCGTAGCAGTTGTCTGTCAGTGGACTGGCGGTTGGACCGTGGGAGGGGGGGGGGGGATAGGCACCATGCATAACTCAACAGACACAAGATGTGGCTGACATCACGATCTATGCCTTGCGCTTGAGAAAATGGCGAGATGTTCACAGTGCGGTGCACTGTAGCGCCTTTGGCGTGTCCTCGAATGAAGTGCAACGTAGTTGTTGAGGCCGGAAAACCTTTGCAACCAAACGGCACCCCAATCGGAAAGAGGTGTAAGCGGTGGACCCATCACCGCAGCAAGTCTTCAGCCAATTTTCGGAATTTGATTGAATCATCGCTGTAATAATAGGTCCACCCCCCCCCCCTTTTACCCAGCACCGATCCCCGTCACCCGCTCATGTTTATGATTAGCTTATGTTGAGTGATGACAGAAGTGGGTGCGTCTGTTTAGGAAATAGGAAAACAAGATACGGCGTAACGCATGACACAACGGACAACTATGCTAGGGGAAATCGCTGCCAGCGGCCCTGGCGGACGGATGACTGAGACAGAATCTGCCCTCTAGAAAGAGGCACGGACGACAAACCCGCGTATTCGCAACACAACATGTGATTTCCCTCAACACTGACCCGAAGGGCAACCTGTCTACAGAACAGGCGACTGCGAAGCCTCACGGCTGCTGGGCGTCTGATTTTGGGTGTGCCAATACCCCTCAGCACGGCACGGCTGCCCGGACCCCCCAAGCCTTGTTGAAACACACGGCACAGACGGGCAAACCTTGCTGGAAAGCATGGGCTGTCCTGTCAGGCAGGATGGGAGATGCAGTTTCTACACCTATGTACACAACATGACAAACACGCGAGTAACCACCCCGATACTCGGGTCACTGGAGCGGGCTCTCGGAACAAGCATTACAAAAGACACCCTGCCCGACACGCCCACATAGGGCGGGCTACCACTGATCCGACCAGCACAATGCTAATGCGTTTTTCTGAGAATGGCCACGATGGACCTCCGCAACAGATTTGTCGCAGGGCCATATGAGGCTATGATACTGAAGAGGAAAGCCAGCGTGACCACCAGGAAGAACAGCTCCACGGGGAAGATGAATTTTAACGGCAGCTGCAGGAACAGGGCCCTCTGCAACACCATGGTGTACGCCACGGCTGTTCCTACGAAGAACCCCATGAATGACGCAGTCAAGACGAGGACGAATGCCTCCCAGATGTAGAGACGCTTTGTCGCTGGGATGGTCAGCCCCAGAGCACGGAGCACACCCACTTCCTTCGACTGCAGCTGGATGTTGGTATACATCGACGCTGTCAAGGAGAAGAAACACATCGACATGGTGATGATCGTGATCCCGATGAAGAATATCTTCAGGATCTTTGAAGCATCCCGGATCGCCTCAGTCTCGCTCTCCAGATCGAGAATGGATATGTCCTGCGGGTTCACCTCGGGGGAGAGATTCTCCAGAAGGGTCGACTTGACGACGTTCATATCATGCGGGTCTTCTCCGTTCTTCAGCGTTATCACAATCGTCTCGTAGCGCACGTCACGCATCGACTTCATCCAGCCATATGAGAGAGATATGTAGGTCGGGATCGACACGGCAATGTGCTGCTTCCGCCTCGCGGGGAACTGCGACATCTTGAGGATTGGGACGGAGTCCATCGCCGCAGCAGTTCTGATAGGGACGTGGTGTTGGATCTCTCTGTTTTTATTCATGTCGTGTGTCTTGATAGCAAGGCTCATCGAAGGCTTGTCCCCGCCAAGATCCTTCCTCCCCGTGGCATCGTAGTACAGCGTGCCGACAATCGCCTCGTCGTATGCCCACCTTGTGTACAGCTGCTCGCTGACCGCCGCCCCATGGGAGGCATTCGACAGCTCTGCCTTCAAAAACTCTGTGTTTGTTGCCTCACCAAAGAGGTTCGGCGACACCCCCACAATCTCCGTCTTAAACTCCTGGTATCGCCCGAGCGAGGTGATGTGCGTCTCCGCCACCCCGAGGGTCTCATCCAAAGGGAGGGTGACGTACCCCCAGCTGCTGACCACGTCGGGGTGGAGCGTCTGGAGGATCTTATCCAGCTTGTTCACCATCTTCCACGACATCCCATACTCATCGGATTCAATCACAACGTGGGACCCGAGGAGCTGCCGTTTTGCCACAGCAACACTCTCCACCTGCAGCTCCCACGACACGTTGATCCAGATGATAAACCCCAGGCTGAGTGCGTACATCAGAGTCGTCTTCCTATTCCTGATGCGGTGTGCCACAAGGTTCTTCAGGATGAGGGTGCGCACAGCGTAGTTCTCCCAGAAGAAAATCAGGTGTGTGAGTCCTTTCTCCACGAGGTGTTCGAAGTTCAGCGTCAGCAGGATCAGCCCGAACAGAAGTCCCATCAGGATCCCGAAGAAGATGTAGAACAGCAGGGCGATGTTGAACGACAGCAGCGCCAGGGGGAACAGATAGTAGAGGCAGAAGCCAAACGCCGACATGCACAGCCCAAGGATGAGTGTGGGGACGGAGAGGCTGGACCCCTCGCTGCGTTCGTAGGAGAAGGACACAGCCTTCGTCTTGCTGTGGCTTGTGTCGAGGGCGTCCTGCAAGGCCAGGCCAAGGCAATGCCTGATTGGCGCGATCGATGCCACCAGGGGCATCAGGAGTCCGATCAACGAGGCGAGGCCACAGGCAAGTCCGTCGAGTCCGATGGGGAGGTCGACCAGGATCGCCTTCTCGAGGACTGCACGGACGATGTTCCACACGATGAGGGAGAAGATCATGCCGCCCACCCAGGCAGGGAGGGCGTACATAAATGCTTGTGTCATGACCAGCTGGACGAGGTCCCATTTCTTCATGCCCATCATGCGCAGCACGCCGAGCTCGAAGGTGCGGGTCTCCACGTTGATCATGAGCAGGCTGTAGATGAGGATGATCGCGAGGGACATCAGCACCACAACCACCAGCGAGATCAGCAGGCCGAGGAAGAGTGAGAAGAAGCGCACGTCCCGCATGTATTCGAGGATGCCTGCTTCGGTGGAAATCTGTACAGGGGGGGAGAGGGAAGCAGTGTACTCCGGTGGGGGGGCGGAGGGGGTGTGTGGTTTCTTTGCGGCATACCTGGTTGAACCCGACTTTGTAGATGAGATTCGCAGACCAGGAAACCACACGCTGCTGCACCTTGTCATAGTTGTTGACAAGGTAGGCGTGGTAACGATCGTCTGGTGCCATGTTCACACCAACCTCCTGCACGTACTTGCGGACATCAGTCTGCGGCAATGAGGGTGTTGAGAAAGGCAACTGCTGGGAACACATGAGCGCCTGCTCTTTTATGATCCACTGCGGCACACAGGGCAGTGGACAATACCTTGGCCAGACGTTCCCGAGTCACATCCGGGATGTCCGGGTGAAGGAACTTGACAGCGTAGGGGAGGAAGGTCTCCATCTCCATAAAGAGGAAGTAGTCGTCGGCAGAAGGGAGCTTCCCTGCCGCATCGTCGATCACATCGAACACGGTCACAGGGATCGAGGCAGTCTTGAGGTCTGTAAATGGCCAGTCCGGCTTCGACAAGTTTTGCGCCTTGAAGATTCCGAGCAGCGAGGGGGACAGCGCGACAGTGAGCAGCATCGTGTCGCCGACCCCAAGCCCCGACACCGTGGCGAGGCTCTGCGAGATGACGACATGCTCGTCTGGGATGACGGCGTGTTGCCAATTGCGCCCGTAGCCCATGCGTTTTTCCCGCACAGAGTCGATAACCCAGAGGTCAGCATGGTCCCACTTGCCGCAGTGGAACTGCATGCACTCTGATATCGAGAAATGACAGTCGCTCACCTGATTGCTGATGCGCTGCGGCGGGCGGAAAACCCAGTCAAACGGCTTATCCCTTTTGCTCGTTCGGATATCCTCTGCTGCCATGTCGGAGCAGCGTGTGGGGTTGACGACATGTACAAGATCGTCGTTGAAACGCAACCGTGGCGCATGATATGAAAACCCGCCTCCTAGCGTCGCCGCCGCCTCGCTGATCTTCGTATAATCAAGGCTATTGGCATCGCTGTAGGGCGGTGGGCAGTTGAGGCAATCATGCTGGAAATGCACATGTGGGAAAAAGTCACCTGTGGTAGCTACCTGTGGTGGCTCAAACTCAAAAAAAACGGACTGTGTGTGATGGTGCATACGGGATATCGCCACCTGTTTCCAGGCGCAGGTCGACCTCACCAGCCTCCGTCTCTGCCAGACGCAGAAACACTAGCGGCACGTTTGACAGGATGGTGACAAGGAAGGCCACAGAGAAGACCACAACGAAGCAGCTGCATGTTCCGAGACAGTACGACATCTTGCGTTTCCGCATCTCCTTCCACGTGAAGGAGAAGAATATCTCATACTGCGGGGAAAGGGGAATGTGGGTTTGGTGATGTGGGATTTTGTGCAGCGCAACCGCATGGGAGAGCATTTGCAAAGGGACTGTATCAATCACACGAACACACACACACCCTGCCTCGCAGCATCATACGATAAAACCCCTCGCCCCTCCGACGTGCCACGAGGTCCATACCTTCCGCCTCAGATTGATGGCCGTCTTCCGTGCATCGAACTGTTCATATGACTCACGCGCCCTCTCCAAGATACCAGGGCGTTCATCCTCGTCATCAGAGTCGCCTGCGAGGATAAATCGGTTGAAAATAAGACAGGGGTCCCTGGGATGGAAGGGGGGATAACTATTATTCCCTTCTTCTGGAACTGCCATTGGAACAGTTCAGCCACAGCTCACAAAGAGCTGCTAGCTGCGGTGTGTATGCATGGAGAGGGCATGACGCCCTTCTTCTGCGATTATCCTTCTTCGCCGTCTCCCCTGGGCATACCTCCGTTCTGTGCGAAGCGGTCTCGCAAAGACACCAGCTTCCCTGACCCGCTGGCAGGACGCCCATCGTTATCAACAGACTTGCTGCTTTTGGTGAACAGCGCCATCTTCCCACTTGGCTGCGAGTTGCGTGTGGTGCAACTCGTCTCAATGATCTCCAAGGCCAAGGCGGGGGAAGGGGGAGGCGACACTACAGTCACCTCACCTGGCTCGGGAAGGTGTGGTGTAGCCTTGCATGCATCGCATGAGCTCGCAGGATGTGGCAAGGTGTGGGGATGGGGGTTGGGGGGGGGGGGCCAGGGATGACAAAATACAAAGCCTGTCTCAAAAAATACAAAAAATACAAAAAATACAAAAAATACAAAAAATACAAAAAATACAAAAAATACAAAAAATACAAAAAATACAAAAAATACAAAAAATACAAAAAATACAAAAAATACAAAAAATACAAAAAATACAAAAAATACAAAAAATACAAAAAATACAAAAAATACAAAAAATACAAAAAATACAAAAAATACATAAAATACATAAAATCATACATTGGGCGTTATTCCGTTACCAGTAACGGTAATAACGTTATTTTTGCGTTATTTTTTGACCCCAAAAAAGGCAGCATTTCCCGGTGAATCTGACCCGAAACTCGGGTCCCTACCCCCCCTAAAAGAATTTTCTTGGGTAAAATATCACTCCAGGGGGCCACTCCGTGATGTCAAAAAATTGGAAAACGTTTTCTCCTAAAATAACGCGTTATTTTTCCGTTATTTTCATGAAAACTTGCGTTATTCGGACAATTTTGCGGGCGGATGGTGTAGTTTTTGGTGGAGATGGCTCCAGAATACCCCCCTGGGACCATTTTTTGGATAATAACGCACGGACATGTCGAGTTTCGTGAAAAAATCATGTTTTTTGGAGGATCCTTGAAATCGGTAGTGGACAGTAGCGGACAGGGCGGACATTTCCTTGTGGAAAAAGTGCCCGAAAAAAAAATTCGAAAAGGTCCCCCTTACAGAATTAGCCTTTTTTCAAAAAATCGGAAAATTTCGGACCGCAATTTGTACCCAAGAAAGTGCCGAATTTTCGGACTTGGTCCGATTTGAACGATTTCCGTGCCTCTTGCAACCCCCATGAGGGGGGGGCTGCTGTTTCGGGTTCTTCCGGTGGTACATGCTGGGGTGTCAGGACAGGTAATCCTGCTCGCTGTACCCGGTGATCCCTGACGCAGCCAGGAAGTGGAGAGCCTTGGAACCCTGGTTGAGGCCTGTAACACCCGGCCTTCCTGCCACTTGTGGCATTGTGGAGTGGAGGTGGATATGGAGAAGGTTCTCTCTCCGTCCGGTCGAGCACAACCGTCCTCTCCAGCCAGGGGCCATCTACTTTCCAAACAAGGGCCAGGAACATGCTCAAACAAACTAATTGATCAGAAAATCTGGCTAGCCGTGGAATCATTGAGCAAAATTTGGGGAGTGATTGGTGCCCCATTGCTGCATATGACATGTCCATTTTTGACGATTTTTGGGCAGAATTTGGTGCGTGGGACCTTTCGATTTTCATGAATTTTTCGGAATTTCGTGGGGACCGGTACCCCATTTGAGGGCCAAAAATCTCATTTCCGAGGCCTGGGAATGGTCGCAGTGGCCTCAGATGTCCAAAAACGTTCAATTGACCTCTCCTCGAAAAAAAATTCGAAAGGTCCCCCCTACTGGCACCCCGGATTAGGACATGTCTCTGGGGGTGTCCGGGGGGCATTTTTGGCCCATTTTTGGCTGGGGAAAATGGGCCATTTTTCACGGTTTTTTTCGGTTTTTTGTCCGGACCGGCACCGCATTTGAGGGGCCAAAATCTGATTTCCGAGGCCCGGGAATGGTCGCAGTGGCTTCATTTGGCCAAAAACGTTCAATTTACCCTTCTCCAAAAAAAAATTCGAAAGGGTCCCCCTACAAATCGCCGGTCTTAGGAGCAAAAAATTTGGGCACCCAGATTTCAAAAAATTTCAAACTATTTTCTGGACCAAAAATCAAACTATTGAGGTCCTGGCCGGACATGTCCGGGGGGGGGTCAAAATTGGATTTCCCGAATTTCCGGGTCCGGACATGTCCGCCCGGACATCCGGACACCAGAAAATGTCCGCCCGGACATGTCCGCCCTGTCCGGGGCGGACATTTCTGGATGTCCGGATGTCCGGGCGGGAAATTCGGGAAATGTCCGGGGGGGGGGGGGGGGGGGGGGTCAAAATTGGACCCGGACATCCGGACACCCGGATTTCCGGGTCCGGGCATGTCCGCCCTGTCCGCCCTGAAATCGCCTAAGGGGCCGGGGGAAATCCAGGAAATTCGGGAAATCCAGGAATATGAAGAATCCTCCGTAAAATAATGGAAAATAACTTAACGCAATTTAGGTGGAAAAGGCGTAAAGTATTGAAAATGCGTAATATAAATACAAAAAATACACATAAAAAATACACAAAAAATACAGGCTTCGCATCCTTGGGGGGGGCAGCGACAGCGAACCACCCTCGGGATTCGTTCTTTTTTGCAGACCTATAATAGGGCGAGGGGGCTGGGGGGGTTAATTACCGACAGCTGCACACACGCCTGCCCCGGGGGGGGGGGGGGTGGCCTGGCAAGGCCACACAAGAGGGGGCAGAACAGAGAAAGGGCTGAGCAAAAAGAAAAAAACTAAAATAACTGCGTCAAGGAAAAACAGCAACGCACGCAGCAGCAACGTGCTGGGGGAAGCTGGGGCTAGGAAGACGACGGGGCCCAAACCCCTGGGTTGCGTGTCCTGTTCAGGAGGCGCCCCAAGGCGACATCGGCGGCTCGTTTCCTCACGCGCCTGTCGTGTGTGGCCTGTGCTTGCTGGAGAGGCCGTTCCTGGCTCACGTGCACCAGCATATCTACGCCCACCTTGTCCCCATTCGCGAGTGTCGCACGGCCGTCAGTAATCGACGCGACGATGTAAACGTCATCTGAACAGCGGAGCTGGTTGGGGCCGCGGTGGGGCGCAAGGAACTGCCGCCGCACCGCGTCCCCCGGGCGGATGGGAGAGGGATCGACGTGCGCATCCGCCTGCGTCATCGCCATCAGCGGATGGCTATGCGGGTTCGTCACCGACGCCGCCGGGTTGTGCATCAGGCGCGGCTTGACAGGCGGTGCCTCTGCAATCCCCGCCAGCCTGGGCCGCTGGCTGGCGGGGTAGGTAGCGACAAGGCTCCGCCCCCCGACCGCCTGCTGCTGCAGCGTGGGCGTGGCTGCACGCCGCACGGGCGGCAGCTGCCGCGGGCCCTCCTTCGGGGGGAGGAACAGGCTCACGAGGGTGCCGTTCTTCGGGCCCCCCAGCATCGCCTGCATCTCCTGACACTCCTTCTCGACACGCTGCAGGCGCTCCGTGCGCTCGCGCCAGAGGGCACGCCTGTTGCGCAGAAGGACGAGTTGCTGCTTGTTGCTCTTAAACTGCGCACGCTGACTCGACCCACGCCACACGCGCTGGATGCAGACCGCCGCACGTATGAGGCGTTCGGCACGCGACATCTCTGCCTCCTCCTCCGCCTCCTCGCGCCTGTGCTGCTTGCGGAGGTCTGTGCGGGCATAATACCCAGTGATGTCCTTCTGCGCCACCTTCTCGCTCCTCTGCTTCAGTGCCCTGTGGTGGTCGCAGGTGAGTGGTGGGGCGGGGGCCGTGGTTCACACCCGCAATAGAAATCAGAAGTACATATCCATACCTGAAACGTTCGATGCGCTTCTTGTAGAAGATCTGCAGCCGCAGCGCAGCTGCCTGGCGGCGGTCCACGTCATTAAACAGAGCCAGCTGTGGGTAATACAGCCTGACATGCAACCTGTGGAACAACAATGAATAAAGGCAAACCAAGCGAAGCCAACAAGAGCAGCGCCCCCCTCAAATGATATGCCCATACCTGAGGGAACCGCTCCTGAGTTGGCACAGCCCAAACCTATGGCTGTATCCTGCAAACACCTTGGCCAGTCTGACCTGTGCGCTCAGCAGCTGGTTCATCACGACGGGTGGCTGCATGTCGGTCTCATCCTGGCTCACATCGAAGTCCATGTCCGCCACAACACCACTGCCGGTGTCTGGGCGCTCCGCAGTCGGATCCGGTGCAGGCGAGTCAGCCCCAGGCGACGTCATGAACAGCTGCGGATCAGCCACGGCAGCCACAAACAACCCGAGGGGCTCCGAAGGCTCACAAGCCTCAGCCTCCGGCTCCGCCTCCGGAGGGGGCAGCCCCGCCCCTGACCCTGCCGCCTCGGCACCCGCAGCATCACCGGTGGGTGCCTCCTCCGCACCACTGCCGCCACACACCCCTGCCTCTGCCTCCACCGCCTGGGATGGCGCCCCGTTCTCTTCTGCCTTTGCGCCTGCCCCTTGTGCTTCTATCGCAGCCGGTGTATCTTCTGCATGTGCCCCCTCCACCGGCACCTCGTCTGCTGCATGCGCATCTTGTGTCGGTGCATCTGCCTCTTGCGCCTCTATCTGAGCCTCAACAGCCTCTCCCTCTTGCGCCTCGGCCTGGCGCTCTTCTGCTGGCGCATCGGTGCCTGCCTCTTGCGCCTCGGCCTGCGTCTCTTCTGCCGGCACATCTGCCTCCACCGGTACCTCGTCTGTTGCGTGCGCCTCTTGTGCTGGTGCATCTGCCTCCTGTGCCTCAGCCTGCGCCTCGCCTGCTGCAGGCGGCCCTCCCTCGACCGGCACTTCAGCTTCTCCCTCTTGCGCCTCTGCCTGTCGCTCTCCTGCTGGGGCCTCTGCCTCTCCCGCTGCCTTGGGTGCTGCCTCCTCAGCCTGGGCCTCAGGGGGCTCCTCACGCAGCCTCGCACACAGCAGCAGGCTGCTGTTGATGCGATGCAGGTCGCGGTGTGACTCCGGCAGCTCCGAGGAATGCTCGTCTGCCACAGCCCGTGCCTGGGCAAGGCTGCTCTCAGCGCCGGGAAGATCGCCCTGCAGCAGAAGCACAGCCCCACGGCCGATGTGTGCGTTGACCAGCATCGAGGCGCCACCGGCAGCAGCTGGTGGCAGCAGGCCCGCAGAGGCGATGCTGATAGCAGTGTCGAATGACGCAAGCGCCTTGGCAGCCAGATTGTCGCCTTCCTCCGCCTGCTCGTAGTAGACAGACCCGAGGGAGACGAGCAGCGGGGCAAGGGGGGCAGCGAGCTCGCCGCACATCGACTTGAGTGAGGCGAGCGCCTCCTCCAGACACAGGGCTGCCTGGGTGGCGTCGCCTGACTCCATGTGGAGGTGGGCGAGGATGGCGGTGATGGTCACCGTGTCCAGCTGCTGCGGCGTGGGGGGCGCTGCCGCCGGGGCTGCGGGGCGCGCCATGGCATCGCCACTCATGTTCTGCGACGGGGGCTCGAATGTGCCGCTGCTTGTGACGGCGAACTTCGGCAGCGTGTTGAGGAGGAGGCTGCCGCCGAGGCTGCCGCCCATGGCATCGCCTGCCGCATTGCGGCTCCGCCTGCGGCTGCCCCTGCGGTTGGCGGTGGCAGAGAGATATCCCGTCACGCTGCGCAGCAGCTGCAGCTCATCGGCCTGCCCCCCCATCCCCGCGACACGGCTCTGCGCCCCCTCCCTCGCAGCACCTGCGTGCCGCAGGGCCGCCGCAACATCCCCCAGGGCGGCACACACCCACGCAAGGTACCACTCGCAGGGCACAGCCTCATCCGCCACGCCACCACAGAGCGCCACACACTGCGCCAGCCGCTCCGCCACATCCTGCAGGGCAGCACTGTCGGCTCCTGCTGAGGAACTCGCCCCCTCCGCATCGACAGCAGCCGACGCGAAGGGCTTCCTGCCACCCCGCTTCCCACCCGCCACACCGCTCAGAGCCCCTGCCCGAGGGGCGAGGCAGCGCATCACACCACCTGGCGGTGCCTCCTTCGGCGACAGGAGGAAGCCACCCGACAGATAGCCACAGTCTCCGACAAGCCGGTTGGCCTGCAGCAGGGCAGTGCGGGAGAGGAGGGCCTGGTGCAGTCCGGGGCCGGGCGCAGCACTCTCGGTGGCGCGCGAGAGGGTGAAGGCCGCCAGGCAGTCTAGCGTGTCTGCGAGGGGGGGCTTCGCCCGCGCCACCATGGCGCCTATCTCTGTCTTCTGCGCGCATGGGGAGGAGATCCTCTCGTCAGGCCTCTCCTGCAGGTGCAGGCGGCGGTGCCTCATCTGCATGATGCGGCTGTAAACCGCACAGCAGCGCGCCGCCAGCTGCAGCGTGAGGGCGAGCTGGATGTCGCAGATCTCCCCCGCGCGGTGCCGCGCGGCGGCATCGCTGCGGTGCTGCTCGAGGGTGCGGAACATCAGGTCGTGCACCTCCTGCAACGCCGCACCGCTCCCCGCCCCGACCTGCGTGGGGGTGGAGACGGACAGCGCTGGGAGAGGCAGCGAGAAGAACCTCATCAGCACCAGCTGGCACAGCGCGGGGTTCCGCTCCTCCACGGCAGCGCCCTCCACAGAGCCACTGAGTGTCAGCGCCGCCTTCAGGGCATATGCGGGGTCGGGCGGCAGGTGTGGGTACAGCTTGACGAGGACGGAGGGCACCAGCAGCCGATACTTTTTGGAGTGCCGCGGGCGATGCCCCTGGGTCAGCTCGAAGGCCTGCCCGTTCTGCAGCCCCACGCCGAGGAGCTCGCAGAGGCGCTTCGCCACCCCGCGCCGGATGTGGCGCGACATCAGCGGGAGCTCCGCCTTCTGCGGGATACGGTACTTCTTCTTTATCGCAGAGCAGAGATTTGCCCAGGAGGGCCCTCCGGAGATAGCCTGGCTGAAGAGACAGTTCACCCCCACCATCAGGCGTTCGTCCCTCTCATGCACCAGGCGGTGCACTGGGGCCTGATGGTCCCCTTCGGGGTTAGTGTTCAGTGCGGCAGCGAGGGTGACACCCGACCCGCCAGTTGGTTCTGCAGATTCCCTGAAGAGGTGAGCGTTGAGCGGGTTGCTGTAGCACTGCCCCGCGATGAACAGCGGGGCAACGTGCTTCACGGTGCGCGCCGCCATCTCGACGAGGATCGACTCCATGGTGGACATGACAACCTCGCGCACCGTGCTGAGCGACTCGAGATACTCCTCATCCGCACACAACTCACGGAGGGTCGACCGAAAGCTCTCCGAGTTAGCACTCTGCGACAGGGTGTGATCCGTCTGGGATGTGGTGTCCCGCGGGGGTGCCAGGGAGGCAAAGCACCTATAGAGAACAGAGTAGATGACACCGACGCACCGCAGGGGCAGCCCTTCCCTGTGGAAGGTGACGGACAGGGAGTCCGGGCTGAGGAGACCTGCGGAGTCGTTCTGCAGCCCCCTGCTCAGAAACTCGATCTTCGACACCAGGAGGCTGAGGAAGTAGTCGAAGGAGCGCTCCCCCTTCTCCGACACCTCCTCACCGCGCACCATCTCCCCGATGAACCAGCCGTACTTCTCGATGGTGTCTTTGAAAAGCCCGGTTGTGCCCTCGTCTTCGAAGCCCTTTTCATCCGGGTCCCCCTCGCCCGCTGAAGCATCCCCGCCGAAACGCTTCAGCTTGATACGCGGGCTGTCCGGATCAGACGGGTCATTCGATGCAACAAACAACCCTCCACCGAACACCTCCAGGCAGAGAATTTTGCTGAGAAGGGTCACTGTCAGATGACGGACATAACCGTCATGCGTGGTTATCTTTGTGGAAAGCGCCGGGACAGGCACCGGAAGGATCGAATTGACAATATCAGGCCGGAGAGCTGCGACAGAGGCACTCCTGCTGGAGGCAGGGCCCCCACCGCAGCACCCCGGCGACGCGAGGTACTCCGAGAATGACAGCTCCTCCTCCGCTGGTGGCGTGCCGCCACCACCACTCCCCGCCACACCCGGGCCCCACCGCTTTGAGAAAGGTATGCAGTAGACAGCCCCCTCAGGGCCGAGGCAGACCGACACGTCAAACACAAAGTTTGCACCCTGCGGGCCCTGCGCCTGCCCCTCCCCCCCCTCGTCGCCGCTGTTGTCAGGCGTGTTGGGATCGGGCTGTGCCGGGGTCACGGCGTTCCCCCCACCACCACCGCTAGCATCTGCCTCCTCCGGCTGGCGCCCTGGGGGGGCACGCTTCCACCCATAGTAGAATGTCTGGGCGATGTGATTCACAAAATTTTCCTGGAAGGACGCGGCATCGTCCGCAGGGCTCTCTCCCATGAGGTGTCTGAGGCCCGTTGCTGGCGGCGGCGCTGCGATGGGGGCAAGGGAGATAGCAAGGACCTGTACCCCCTTGTGGGAGAAGCAGGTCGCGAGGGGGACGGCGTATGGGCTTGTCGCGGATGGGACGGAGCTCGTCCCGGAACCCATCGATGCGGTCAGCACGCTGCAGGCGCGCACAACACGGGAGGGAAAAGAGGGGTTGCGGGAGGCGTGGAAAAGAATCCCGTCCGGCGAGTAGAGCGAAAACTCGGGGGCACGGCATGCATCCGCATTGCCTGCCGCGTCGGGCCCAATGGGGTGCAGCCCGACGGGGCGGAGGACGCACGATGCAGGCAGCAGGGCTGGCGCGAGCCCTCCCGAGGCTGGCGGCGGGTGCGGGGCATGCAGGTCCCTCTCACGTGTCGCCTCCGTCAGGTCAGACATCAGGTAGTCGAAGCACCCCTCCATGACAAACCTGCAGTGCTGGATGTAGAGGCTGAGGCCGTCATTCTCCAACGAGGCATAAGAGCTTCCTACAGCAGAGGCAGAGAGGGCTTCGGCGACGTTGGTGCGGGTTCGGTGTGTCCAGTCGAAGGAGGTGCAGCGGAGGCATGCCTCTTCGTAGTCATCACTGAAGGCCTTGCGTGCCGTGGCGTCAACATCCTGTGCGGTGGCGGTGTAGAGCTGCGACCATATCTCCCCGGAGAGCTGGCGTGTCACCTCGGGGTCGAATTCAAACGCGGTGCTAGGTCTTCTGTTTTCCACCCGGTCTGACAGGAGGCCTTGCGGGCGGAGCCTACCACTTCCGGTGCTGCCGACGCTGATGGTGTCGCTTCGGTCTGACATCTCCCCCCGGAACCCCCCCACCCCTCCCTGTGCGGTGTGGTGTGTTGGCGGTGTTGAAGGGAATGCGCTGAATGTGGTGGGAAAAAAAACACATCAAGGGAAACTACCCTGGCGAAAAAGGTGGTGTGTTGAAGTGTTCTGGTGCCTCCCTCTGCTGACCCCTCTCTCTCTCTTCTCACCACTGGGAAGCTTCCGAACGTGGGTGTCATGTGGTGCGGTGTGGCGAGGTGGGTGGATGCAAACAACACAACTTGTTGGGGCACGCAGGTGGGAAAATTGGTTGGGGCATGCAGGTGGGAAAATTAGACTGGGGGGGGGGGGGTTGAGGGGGGGGGTGATGTGGGTTGGGGTGCAGATCATTTCCGATAACAATCAACTTGTCGGTGGGGGGGAGGGGGGGGGGGGCATATTTTTTCTTGATTGCCGTTTTGTGTGCAGATGGTTCTTTGCACGGGGGGGTTGGGTTGGGTGGGGTGGGGTTTTTTTCTTCTTCTTCTTCTTCTTCTTCTTCTTCTTCATGCGCACACCTCTGTGCAAAATAAAAAAATACCTTCAATTCCGCCTTCCCCTGGTAGCAGAGGTAGGGATTTTCAGCGGGAAAATATAGTAAATGGCTGAAATCCCTGCTAAAAATCGCCGGGAAAATATAGTAAATTTTTCCCGGCCAAAAAGTGAAAATTTTCACCCAAAATTCTCCCCCAAAAAAATGTCAAAAAATTCCAAAAATTTGGAAATTTTTGCATTTTCGGCCACAAAAACCGAAAAATGGCTGGTTTCTGACCAAACAGGCCTTCCTGTCACAGGAATGTCACCTAGATCGTGAGCTGTGGCTGTTGTGGGCGGGGAAGGCTGCAAGAAGGGCAGAACGTCCATTTCCTGGCGGTGCTCAGTCAGGAAATGCACGAGGAAGTACCCTCACGGCCCACACATCAAAAGATATCACCCAACTTCATGACACACTCGAGAATCAGGGCACAGAAGCCCACCGAGGACAACTTTTGTTGTCAGGAGCACACAGACAAGATGCCGCTCACACAGTCTGCTCAACATACTCGAGAATACAGTGCCCGAGGCCCCAGGGATCTGCCAGGAGAAGCTCCAGGGTAATTGATCAGCATCTGTAGCCCCAGCGTCGCAGGATTGGGGGTGCAAAGTATCGGGAGACACCTCTCCCACACACCCTTCCCTCTCCCAACAGGCCTCCAAGTTGCTCCTCACAATTTTGACCTCGGTCTATATTACCGGGAATAAAATCACAAATTACCGGTAAATATAGGGAATATTTCCCCTCGGGGCCTGTCCAGCCCCTCGGATTTTTGATTTCCCTCGCTTCGCTCGGGAAATCAACCACCTCGGGGCTGGACAGGCCCCTCGGGGAAATATAGTCCCTATATTTCCCGGTAATATATAGCTATCTTTTTCTGCCCCGTTCAGCCACGACACACATGCGCAATGTTGCCCCAGCCAGGATTGGGATACCCCCCTTTGTTGAAAGAGACGCAACATTCGTTATATTCCGTTTGCAGCGCCTGCCCCAACCCCCCCCCCCCTCACGATCCATCGACAACACCCCCCCTCCCTTTTCCCTTCCCTTGGCACAACATTTTATCCTTCGACCATGCATCTGAACCTCAGTCCTTTCCCACACCACAGGTCAGGGAGGGATGCAGCTATCACCAGTAGCGAATGGCATCCGCACCCTCTCTCGCTAAAGGGAAAAGGAAGACACATACCCCAACAGCAACAACAATAACAAAAAAACCCCCCCCTCCACGACCCCGAGAGAAGCAACCCAGCTGTGAGCCGTGGCTCTACCTAACTCGGGGCCTACAGTTAACCTTTCGAGCAAAATGGTGGCGCTGCCCGAGAGAAGGGCATGGCCTAGACGTGGCGGTGGGACAACAGCAATAAACAGGCACTGCTCGTTGGCAGCAAAAGCCTGAATGAACGATATTTGAACGATTCTTTCCGGGGGCATCCTGTCCTCGGAGCAAAAGCCACCCTCACCCCCCCCGGCGAGAGAGGGGCCGAATGCCTGCCGACGACAACCACCGCCAGGACTACGGGCCGTATTCTTTGTGGCGCGTCTCCTCAGTCTGTTCGCAGTCCCTTCCCCCAGGCCCCCCCCCTTCGCACAGCAACAGCAGAGCAGTGGATGTGAGGGGGCCCCAGGCAGGGCCAGCGCAGCAAGGTTCTACGTTTGCTCCGGGGCCCCTTTGTCCCCCCCGCCCATCCCCCCCCCCCCTCCCCGCTCCGAATTTCCAGTTCCATTTTTTTTGTTTCTTGGTTCACAGAGAGGTGAAAAGGAATCACCCAGCCACCACGCGATTGCTTCACGGGAGAAATACAGCTTTTTTTTGATATCGTTTCATGTTCTAAGAGGTGCCTGAGAGGAAGGAAGTAGGATCGAATCTGGCGCGAAATACGGGTGTGAGAGGCGTTGGGGGTTAGCGGTGCAGCGGGGGGGAGGAGGGGTAGTCGCAAAGTCGATAAAAGTAAGGCACAGAGTTGAACCTCCCTTCACCCGTTATGCAGGCCGTTGTGCAGGAAATGTGGGGGGGCGGGGGGGGTGGGGAAACAAAAAGATAAAAACTGGAGAAAAAAAAGCCCACAGAGAGAAGAGATCGACCTCACCGCCACCGCCACTGCCACCACTCCCTGTTCTCTCTTTTTGACTCTCCCTCCCCAGGTGTGGCTCTATTTTGGGGGTATTTTGGCCAATTTTCGAAATCCTATTTTGGTTTTTTTTGCACTTTTTTTGGGTGCTTTTTTGCACGATTTCTGTGCCTCAGACACAGATTTTGGTGTGATTTTTGCGCTATTTTGATTCACTCGGCCTGACCGATGCATACGATTCGAAAAAATGGCGAAAAAATCGCTATCAACAACGGTGAACGAATGGAGGTAGATGGGGAAGTGGGAGGACACATCACGCCCTCTCACTGATCGCCATCTGTACACTACCTCTCTGTTCAAGGCGGTCAGTGTCACTTGATGGCGCTGCACACAAATCACTGCTACATCCCAGGGCGCCTTCCCTTGTGAGAATAGCGGAACTTCTGCGGTTGCAGTTTGGTGGTTGAGGCCGGCGGTGATATCACTTTGGTGACTGTGCTTCCTTCCCCCTGAGCTCGATCAGATCCAGGTCGACCTGGTGCTGCGTGGCTCCTGGTGTGCCATCTCTTGCATGCCACGGATGCCCACCAAGTCGAACCCGAAACATGACGACCCTTTCGAGATGTCATGGCCGCAAGCCCGCAAACCCGATCGCATTCGCAAGGTGGTTCGTCTCTTAGAGATCAGTGCTCGGGCCCAGCCTTCCGCGAGGGTGCTGGAACCGCAGCCCCGTACGCGCAAGGACTTGGCTCCAAGACCAGGCACATGCCACAGGGGGGTGTGGGGGGCGGAGCCCCCCAGCCGCCGGAGGCCACGGTAGCGAACGTCTGTTGGCCTGGCTCCATAGTCGCATACGCTCAAGTACAACACAACTGACAGATAGCACATGTCGCATGGGGGGACGATAAATTGTCGCGCAAAGACACGCCACAGGGGGGTCTGGGGGGCGGAGCCCCCCAGCCGCCGGAGGCCACGGTAGGGAACATCTGTTGGTTTGAGCTCGAGAGCAAGCCTCTCACACCGCCCTCCGACCCCCCTCTCCACCCCCCAGGTGCAACATTTTTTTGCACCCGGAAAATGTGTTCTTTTGACTGTTTGAGCACATCCAAGACCGGGAACATAGAAGAATTCTGCCAATGCCAAGTAGGGTCACAATAAAACCCAAAGGAAAATGGTGCAAAAAAGTAGTGACCACCACCCCCATCCCCACCTCCGGGTGCAAAAATTTTTTTGGCCACGGAAAATGTGTTCTTTTGAATGTTTGAGCACATCCAAGACCGGGAACATAAAAATTTTCTGCCAATACCAAGTAGGGTCACAATAAAATCCAAAGGAAAATAGTGCAAAAAAATAGTGCAAAAAAATATTTTTTCCCCAAATTCCTATTTTCATTCCGTGAAATAGATACACGCCTGTCCCTCCCCCTTCTTCATTTTTTTTTTGCACCGAGTCAGTCGTCTGAGAGGCCTATCGAGGGGGTGGATCAGCCCACTGCCAGTCTGGGGGTCTGGGAAGGAACGGGGGATGGGGGTGCGGGGGGGATGTCGTAAAATATAGAAGCCCACCCCCACCACCGTCCTGCAGCAGCCGTGCCAAAGACAGTGCGGGGAAGAGGCAAGAGGTGGGGGCAAGAGGTGGGGGGGGGGGGGGGTATGGTATGAAAGCAGATCGAGGAAGGAGGGGGGAGGGGGGAGCACGCTGTCTTGTATTTTATTTTTTGCATTTTTTTGGCTGAATATGAGCATGCATCTCTGGGGTATTGCGCGTGGGGGTGAGTATATATTTTTTCGGTGGGGGGAGGGGGGAGGCGAAAGGGAATATCGGCAACAGACTTTGTGTTGTGCGATTGGCGATTAGCGGTTTGCGATTTTGCTAATGCCAAAGAAGGCGGGAGTAGCACGGCCAGCGGCATGCTGCCATCCCACCTGATAGGATGTGGTGGTAGCGGTGTGGGGGGGGGTGATCACAACAGGCAGCACCCAGTAAATAGCTGATGCAGTTTCACAAAACTGCCGGAACCCTTTCACCTGAAGTGGAGCCGAACAGGGGGGGGAGGGGCCTGCAGAGGGGCGGGGGCGAGGTGGGTCACCGACAGGCAGCGGCGTATCTGTTGAACTGAACAAGGGGGGGATGGAGGCGGTATATTCGGATTTGCAGAAAAGATGGGCATTTTTTTCGTTGTTCCATGGAGGATCCTTGAAATCGGTAGTGGACAGTAGCGGACAGGGCGGACATTTCCTTGTGGAAAAAGTGCCCGAAAAAAAAAATTCGAAAAGGTCCCCCTTACAGAATTCGCCTTTTTTCAAAAAATCGGAAAATTTCGGACCGCAATTTGTACCCAAGAAAGTGCCGAATTTTCGGACTTGGTCCGATTTGAACGATTTCCGTGCCTCTTGCAACCCCCATGAGGGGGGGCTGCTGTTTCGGGTTCTTCCGGTGGTACATGCTGGGGTGTCAGGACAGGGAATCCTGCTCGCTGTACCCGGTGATCCCTGACGCAGCCAGGAAGTGGAGAGCCTTGAAACCCTGGTTGAGGCCTGTAACACCCGGCCTTCCTGCCACTTCTGGCATTGTGGAGTGGAGGTGGATATGGAGAAGGTTCTCTCTCCGTCCGGTCGAGCACAACCGTCCTCTCCAGCCAGGGGCCATCTACTTTCCAAACAAGGGCCAGGAACATGCTCAAACAAACTAATTGATCAGAAAATCTGGCTAGCCGTGGAATCATTGAGCAAAATTTGGGGAGTGATTGGTGCCCCATTGCTGCATATGACATGTCCATTTTTGACGATTTTTGGGCAGAATTTGGTGCGTGGGACCTTTCGATTTTCATGAATTTTTCGGAATTTCGTGGGGACCGGTACCCCATTTGAGGGCCAAAAATCTCATTTCCGAGGCCTGGGAATGGTCGCAGTGGCCTCAGATGTCCAAAAACGTTCAATTGACCTCTCCTCGAAAAAAAATTCGAAAGGTCCCCCCTACTGGCACCCCGGATTAGGACATGTCTCTGGGGGTGTCCGGGGGGCATTTTTGGCCCATTTTTGGCTGGGGAAAATGGGCCATTTTTCACGATTTTTTTCGGTTTTTTGTCCGGACCGGCACCGCATTTGAGGGGCCAAAATCTGATTTCCGAGGCCCGGGAATGGTCGCAGTGGCTTCATTTGGCCAAAAACGTTCAATTTACCCTTCTCCAAAAAAAAATTCGAAAGGGTCCCCCTACAAATCGCCGGTCTTAGGAGCAAAAAATTTGGGCACCCAGATTTCAAAAAATTTCAAACTATTTTCTGGACCAAAAATCAAACTATTGAGGTCCTGGCCGGACATGTCCGGGGGGGGGTCAAAATTGGATTTCCCGAATTTCCGGGTCCGGACATGTCCGCCCGGACATCCGGACACCAGAAAATGTCCGCCCGGACATGTCCGCCCTGTCCGGGGCGGACATTTCTGGATGTCCGGATGTCCGGGCGGACATGTCCGGGCGGGAAATTCGGGAAATGTCCGGGGGGGGGGGGGGGGGGGGGGGGCAGGCCTCTGGCTAATTCTGGGGCCGGACTTAACGTTGGGCCGGAGGGGGGGGGGGGGGCCCCTACCCTACCCTACCCTACCCTACAGCACGTCGGGGGTACCCACAACCCGACCCAACCCTACCCTATGGTGAGGGTTGGGTACCCATAACCCGACCCAACACGACCCTACCCAACCCAGGGGTCAGGGCCAGGGTTGATCCTAGACCCAACCCAACCCAAGGGTTAGGGTCAGGGTTGACCCTAGACCCTACCCAACCCTAGGGTTAGGGTTAGGGTTGACCCTAGACCCTACCCTAACCCTAGGGTTAGGGTCAGGGTTAACCCTAGACCCTACCCAACCCTCGGGTTAGGGTCAGGGTTGACCCTAGACCCTACCCAACCCTAGGGTTAGGGTTAGGGTTGACCCTAGACCCTACCCTAACCCTCGGGTACCCTAGACCCTACCCTAACCCTAGGGTAAGGGTCAGGGTTGACCCTAGACCCTACCCAACCCTAGGGTTAGGGTTAGGGTTAACCCTTGACCCAACCCTAGGGATAGGGTTAGGGTTGACCCTAGACCCTACCCTAACCCTAGGGTTAGGGTCAGGGTTAACCCTTGACCCAACCCTAGGGTTAGGGTTAACCCTAGACCCTACCCAACCCTCGGGTTAGGGTCAGGGTTGACCCTAGACCCTACCCTAACCCTAGGGTTAGGGTTAACCCTTGACCCAACCCTAGGGTTAGGGTTAGGGTTGACCCTAGACCCTACCCTAACCCTAGGGTTAGGGTCAGGGTTAACCCTTGACCCAACCCTAGGGTTAGGGTTAGGGTTAACCCTAGACCCTACCCAACCCTAGGGTTAGGGTCAGGGTTAACCCTAGACCCTACCCTAACCCTAGGGTTAGGGTTAGGGTTAACCCTTGACCCAACCCTAGGGTTAGGGTCAGGGTTGACCCCAGACCCTACCCAACCCTAGGGTTAGGGTAAACCCTTGACCCAACCCTAGGGTTAGGGTCAGGGTTAACCCTAGACCCTACCCTAACCCTAGGGTTAGGGTTAGGGTTAACCCTAGACCCTACCCAACCCTCGGGTTAGGGTCAGGGTTGACCCTAGACCCTACCCTAACCCTAGGGTTAGGGTTAACCCTTGACCCAACCCTAGGGTTAGGGTCAGGGTTGACCCCAGACCCTACCCAACCCTAGGGTTAGGGTTAGGGTAAGGGTAGGGTCTAGGGTCAACCCTAACCCTATCCCTAGGGTTGGGTCAAGGGTTAACCCTAACCCTAACCCTAGGGTTGGGTAGGGTCTAGGGTCAACCCTGACCCTTACCCTAGGGTTGGGTAGGGTCTGGGGTCAACCCTGACCCTAACCCTTGGGTTGGGTTGGGTCTAGGATCAACCCTGGCCCTGACCCCTGGGTTGGGTAGGGTCGTGTTGGGTCGGGTTATGGGTACCCAACCCTCACCCTAGGGTAGGGTTGGGTCGGGTTGTGGGTACCCCCGACGTGCTGTAGGGTAGGGTAGGGTAGGGTAGGGCCCCCCCCCCCCCTCCGGCCCAACGTTAAGTCCGGCCCCAGAATTAGCCAGAGGCCTGCCCCCCCCCCCCCAGGCCTCTGGCTAATTCGGGTCGAACGTTAAGTTTCTCCGTGCCGGGGGGGGGAGGGGGCTACCCTACACGGTGGCACGGTGCTGGTGGGAGACCGTCGTGGGAGACCGTTTTTCGGGAGACCAAACGGTATCCCCCTTGGGAGAGCATATGCTCTCCCTTGGGAGAGCATATGCTCTCCCTTGGGAGACCGTCTGGTCTCCCGTGGGAGAGCATTTGGTCTCCCGGGGAGACCGTCTGGTCTCCCATGTCCGTTGAAGCATGGTGAAGCAGTCCCTCGGTACTCCCTCACCCACATGAAAGAGAAGCTCGTTGTCGCTGGATATCTTTGTCACATGTGGAAGCAATCCCAGCTTTGATATCCTTTTCAGAAGTGCCGACAAAGGGCCCTTCCATTGATCCCGATAAAAGCACTTGCACAGCTTCAGTGCATCGCACGCCAGTATCTTGGGCGGATCCGTCGTGATCCCAGGCAAGGGTTTGCACACCGATACCCGTGCCACTTCATAACGCATTTGGTCGTGTTCGAAGTTAGTTCCAACTCTGGCTGAATGCATCTTACGGGTGCTGTTCCCCTGTTCTTGCAGTTCATCAGTGCACTGGATTGGCAAGGCATCAACCTCGTCAAACCAGTGGCCCATGCTGTGCAGATACGCGTGTCCCTTCCGCGTTGTCATTCCAGGGATGCGCCATTCGAGGAGGTACATCAGAGCGTGATACATCACTAGTGAATATAGCATTTCCTTCTGGTACTCCAGCCGGTCACTGAGGTAGAAGCGGCAGGCGATGCTCTGATACCGGAAGAAGACAAGCCCCTGCATCAGTAGGCCCATCGTGAGCGGTACACCGTTCGAGAGATGGCACAACGTGTTCAAAGCCTCGCGTGCCTGCGCCCCCTTTAAGTTTTTTATAGGAGCGTTCTCTTGCGTGAGCTGCTGCACGTCCGCTGGCAGTGACCTGAACCCATCTGGCAGGATATGCAGCAGTATCACGATGCAGTTCTTCGTGTCATGCAGAGGTGGCGTGATACAGTACACTTCGTTTTTGAAAGCGCTTGCTATTGGACACGAGAACCCCTTCGCATCAAGGGCCCGCATGCTCAACCTTTTGCACTGATGAAGCCGAGCAACAGACTCATCGCGCGGTGTTGAGCAAAAGGCTGACCGGTGGCCTTGACCTCCCATCTTGCTGAACTGGGACCAAAGATCAGCGTGGTCACCACCAACGTACTTCACGTCAACGGTAACGGAGACACCGTTCACGCAAACCGCCGTCTGCCGCAATGCGTCCAACTGCCTGGGGAAATCTGCAAGATGCCAGTGGAAAAAATCTTGGCTTGGCAGATCAACGAGCGTGATGGGGGCCGCAACCATCATCCTTCTGTTCTTCTGAATGAAGACAGAAACGGCCATGCGGGTCCGCTTCGCTTCTCTGCGGTGGCTGTTCCGGGGATTATAATCATCCCTGAGGATGACGGCTTCGCAGCGGCAGTCGGGCGATGTGGGGTTCAAAAAATCATCGTCGACACCAGAAAGGAGAAACTCGCACAAGTTGGGAAGGTTGCCCGTCATCGCCTCGGCATCGCTCTGCAGCTCCCTCTTGAGCGTGCTCTTGTGACGCGACATCCCAAGGGAAATCCTGGCGAATCCCCGTTCCTCAAGCACGTCGTTCACGGTCTTTTGGAGCGTGGCGGCCTGTCGCTCCGAAATCCCGGCCGCCAGCCTGCCATGCTCGAACCCCTCTCGCAAGGCTTCTAATAGCCCTGGGTCCATGTTGCAAACATGTGACTGTGCTGATGGTGGTATATTGTGTAAATGACCGTATATGCGAGCAATATTTTCGAAGACTTGAAGGACGGGGTGGGTACTCGGATGGGTGGGGGCGGGTTTGCACTCTGCGAGATGTTGAACTTTGCGGTAACTCTCTCTTGATCATGCCATTCTTACACTTTTTGGCCACGTGGATACGTGGGTCCTGGTGGTGTACTACTGCTCACCCAAATCCGACTGTGTCACGTGCTTGCTGCTGGTTTCATCCATGCCGTCAAGAGACAGCTCCGTCACAGGAAGATTTCCCAGGACATCCGCTTCTTCCGATTCCTCGTCGTCCTTCTTCTGGTCGAGGAAGCCTGTGGCCGGGGCGAGCGTCCCGCTCACATGCAGCTTTGCCACATGCTTTACAATGGGCAGGCTCACAAACGTGACTCCATCATTGCGGTAGATCTGTGATTATAAGCAGGGGATAAGATAGGTCTGGTTTTCCGGTTTTCAAAACCAGGGTTTCCCGGTTTCCGGTTTTCTGGAAAAAAAAAAAAAGGCCGATCGGATTTTCGCCGGTTTTTGGGGAACCTTTGTGACAGTCAACCAGTGGGACCATTAGCCAAAAAAATATGGAAAGTGACCCCATCGTGATCCGCACGGAGCTCAAACAGTCAAAAGAAAGCAGAGAAGCGGAGAAAAGGAGCCCAGCGGGACCCGGTGGGTGGTGATGTCCTCGTCATGCAGGTCTTCTAGCTTGATCATTCCGACCGCACCGTACTCCTTCTGGGCGGCTTGCCGAGCGCATGCACTCAATCTCGTTGCGGTGCACACTGCCAAGGACCACCCTGTCATCCACGCAAGCTACGACCTTGTCTCGAGCACGTTTGCCTTGCTGGGGATGGCACATGCAAACTCCGATGTTTTCGGGAGTGCATGTCCGCTTTGGAGAGGATCGACGGATTCGGGTTCTGGCGGGACCGCGATTTGTGCAGTGTTGGAGACACCCGCTGGTGTTCGCATGAGCGCACGTTGTGCGCATCGTCTGACTGACTGCCTCAAGGGGGTGGTCATGCAACAAGCTCGACCATGAAGGTAGTTGCCCTTCGTGAGGCATACCAGCAGAGCAGCACCCTCAGGGGGGTTTGTCCTGATGCGGGAGGTGATGCGAAGCCGCGCTCCGTCAGTACGTGGACGCATTGAAAGCTCAGTTCCGTCCCTTCGGGGAGCTGCGTGGAGCAACACGCCACTGCTGTTCGGCAGAGCCTGGTCCAGCCGTGTTGGGTGTGATTCTGAGAGGGTTTGCGCGGGTCGCGCGCGCCGAAGGCGCGCGCGAAAAATTTCAAAACCAGAAAAACCGGAAAACGGCGCCAGAAAAAAAGTCTATCTTATACCCTGATTATAAGCAAGTGTATTTAATTATGGGGGGTGGTTGTGTAGTGCCAATAGCTGTACCTACCTCAAGGTCTAAACCGTAATCGTAGCCATCCGGGAGGGTCAGCTGCCTCTTGTAGAGGCCGGAAGGTGGGTAGGCCCACTGCGTTGCGACCCTCTTGAAGTGGACGGTCAACGTCCGGTTCGCGAACTGGGGGGCCATGTCGCCTTTCATCATGATGGTGGCGAGTGATGCCTCCAGGGCGACAGTGCACGCCTTTTCGTCCATCTTTATCATGTAGGGTGGGTACGCCCCCCCCCCCGTGATGCGCACCGCCTCCTCATCATCCGTCTTCTTCTTCTGCGACACCCCCTTCTTACCCTTCTCCTCCTTCTCCCCCTTGATCAATGGAAGGGCCCTTTGTCGGCACTTCTGAAAAGGATATCAAAGCTGGGATTGCTTCCACATGTGACAAAGATATCCAGCGACAACGAGCTTCTCTTTCATGTGGGTGAGGGAGTACCGAGGGACTGCTTCACCATGTGTGTGTGCCGTGCAAAACGATGGGACATCCCTGAACGGGGGAAGTGCTATGCACCTGAGGAGTAGCTAGTTTTGTACGTGTGTGGGGTCAGTTTGCTGATCATGATCAAAAAATAGAGTGCTTTCCCACACCCCAACCCGCCCCACATTCCCCCTCGATTAAAAATGTATTTTGTAGCAGACACATCCCCAAAAATTGACCCCCCCCCCACCCCACTTCCCACACAAATCAACGGACATGGGAGACCAGACGGTCTCCCCGGGAGACCAAATGCTCTCCCACGGGAGACCAGACGGTCTCCCAAGGGAGAGCATATGCTCTCCCTTGGGAGAGCATATGCTCTCCCAAGGGGGATACCGTTTGGTCTCCCGAAAAACGGTCTCCCACGACGGTCTCCCACCAGCACCGTGCCACCGTGTACCCTACCCTAGGGTTGGGGCCGCCGGGGTCCCAGATTTTTTGGTAATTTCCAGGTGTGGGTAGGGGGACCTTTTCGAAATTTTTTTTTTCGAGGGGTGCCCATTTTGGCGATTTGGGCCCGATTTCGAGGGTTACGGGTGACCCTAGACCCTACCCAACCCTAGGGTTGGGGTTGGGGTTAACTCCAGACCCTACCCTCACCCTAGGGTTAGGGTAGGGTCTAGGGTCAACCCTAACCCTAACCCTAGGGTTGGGTCAAGGGTTAACCCTAACCCTAACCCTAGGGTTGGGTAGGGTCTGGGGTCAACCCTGACCCTAACCCTAGGGTTGGGTAGGGTCTGGGGTCAACCCTGACCCTAACCCTAGGGTTGGGTCAAGGGTTAACCCTAACCCTAGGGTGAGGGTAGGGTCTGGAGTTAACCCCAACCCCAACCCTAGGGTTGGGTAGGGTCTAGGGTCACCCGTAACCCTCGAAATCGGGCCCAAATCGCCAAAATGGGCACCCCTCGAAAAAAAAATTCGAAAAGGTCCCCCTACCCACACCTGGAAATTACCAAAAAATCTGGGACCCCGGCGGCCCCAACCCTAGGGTAGGGTAGGGTAGCCCCCCCCCCCCCCCCCCAGGGGGGGTCAAATGGGGGTGACAAACACGATTTTTCAAAAAACCGGCGCAGAGGCCCCAAAGCCCCCGTAAACCCTCCAAACCCCCCCAGATCGGTCCGGAAACCCATCGAACCCCACTTTTCCACCATTCCGGGCACCTCAGGTGCCCGAATTGGGGTACCTAAATTTTGTGCCACCGTTTGGTACCGTACAGTGCCACTGTGTGGGAGGTTGGAAAAGAATACGCCCCAACACCCCACATCTGAGGGTTGCAATGCATGTTGCTTGCCAACCACGTCATCCGGTGGGTGTCAGGCGCTATGTAGGTGGCATTAGCCAGGTCTTCGATGAGTTCTGGTTTGTATATGTACCTCCCTGCCTGCGGCACAGGCACTGCCTTCGTCCCCTACACCAGCCACAGAGAGCGTATTGTACTCGGTCCACGGTTGCTGATTCATTGTGATGTGTTGTATCCTCGAGTGAACGTCACACACTAGTGGCACCACCACCGCCATCCGAGAGCTGTATTGACTTTGCGCGCTTCCGTTGCATTCACCTCGCCACGCACGTTGCACCGTTCAGTACCAGTGCTCTTGGGCCAGGCAAAGTAGACCGCAGCAACTACCAATTCTGGCACAATGGGTACCACGACAGCGCACTTCGTGTGTTCCCGGAATGTACAGCTCGTGTTGCAACAGTCGTTGTCAACACATCCCGGTTGTGGAGCACTGCTGCACAGGAATCACACGACCATCCGGACTTGTTCCGTACCTACAGGCAGCCTCCCGGTGCATGGTGGCAGGGAGGTACATATACAAGCCAGAACACATCGAAGACCTGGCTGATGCCACCTACATAGCGCCTGACACCCACCGGATGACGTGGTTGGCAAGCAACATGCATTGCAACCCTCAGATGTGGTGTGTTGGGGCATTTTCTTTTCCAACCTCCCACACAGTGGCACTGTACGGTACCAAACGGTGGCACAAAATTTAGGTACCCCAATTCGGGCACCTGAGGTGCCCGGAATGGTGGAAAAGTGGGGTTCGATGGGTTTCCGGACCGATCTGGGGGGGTTTGGAGGGTTTACGGGGGCTTTGGGGCCTCTGCGCCGGTTTTTTGAAAAATCGTGTTTATCCACGTAAAAGGGGGGCATTTGACCCCCCCTACCCCCCCCCCTCCCCCCCCCGGCACGGAGAAACTTAACGTTCGACCCGAATTAGCCAGAGGCCTGGGGGGGGGGGGGGGGTCAAAATTGGACCCGGACATCCGGACACCCGGATTTCCGGGTCCGGGCATGTCCGCCCTGTCCGCCCTGAAATCGCCTAAGGGGCCGGGGGAAATCCAGGAAATTCGGGAAATCCAGGAATATGAAGAATCCTCCCATATTGTTTTCTCTCTTCTTCGTATTCATCAAGAGGACGACCCGGTGTCTAGCCGTTGCGTCGTTCTGCCTGTGAAGGCCGGTTTCCTGGGGCCAGTGCAGCTGGTAATGTCCGACTGATATGTCGTCACTTCCCTCAAAACCACCCCGTCATTTCTGTTGAAGCCAGGCCGCGGCCCCTTCTCATCTGAATGGGCTGCAAGGTCCGCTGGCAGTTCTTTTAAGGTTGCTGACTTTTCCCCCCGCTGGGAGTCTTCAATATGCAGTGCAGAAAAGTGCGCTTTTGATACATCCCCTACAGCTGTTGTTTCAAATCACCGAAAGAGACAAGAAGAATGGGGGCAGGGTGCAGGGGGCATGGGGTGAAAGGATTGGAGAGAGTGAAGGTAAAGCAATTCCTCCCAACACCCTCTTGCAATGTGGGGTGGGGGGGGGACCGGTATTTCCAGCAGTATTTTTTTCCAGAAGGCGTCGAAACAAAGTATGGCATTGTTAGCGGGGAGCAACACAAAACAAACATGGGCTTCAGAAAATACCGAGAGCCTGAACCGATCGCTCCGCCTCTGTGTGCCAAACTGTGATCGCGCGGCGTGACATAGTTCGACGTACTGGACAGCGGATGCGGTTCCCTCGCCTTAGGAGGCGTGGTGTCGCACGCTAACAAAAAGACTTGGAGTTGTGTTCTTTGTTTGTACGAACGCTAACCCAAATTTCAGTACGCCTCTGTGTGCCAAACTGTGATCGCGCAACACACCTTGAATTCGTGAGGAGGTCCGCCTTTCTCTCTTCCCCTGCTCTCTGGTGTGAAAAATCCCCCCTCGCCCCCCCTCTCTCCCCACCCTCTGGAGCTATTTTTTCGGAATTTCCGGAATTCTCAGAACAAACCCCCGATGATAAGGGCAGCGGTGAAAGAAAAAGGTGGCACCGTAAAATCCGGTTTTCGCCGTCAAATCCCGTTACTTCTTTTTGGACACCTTCCCAGACAGAGGGGTTGATAACGCTAAAAACGCCCGATGAGTTCAAAGAGAGAATCCTATGTTCATTGGATGTTCCGTTCCTCACCTCGTCCTGGCGACTGCAGGGTGTGTGAATGGATCAAGTTCAGAAGAAAGGGGCCAAGAGGTTCGTTAGCATGCTCTGTCCCTTGCACAGTGGACCCAGCGGCATTGCACATACCCCACAACAAGGAAAGTATGTGGCACCCGGTCTCCTCAGCGTATGGAAAGTGGGTGTGTTGGCGGATAGGGAATACCAGTGTGCAGTGCGCAAGATGGAATACAGCACTTGCCTCTCTTGCCGATATCACTCGCTTGGAAACGCCAATAGAACAGCCTCCCCCCCCCACCCCCCACCCCCACACACACACATATTCTTTCCTTGTTTCTGCCCGATGCATTCAACAAAGGGAAGGGTGTTGCAGGAGGGGGGGGGGCACCAAAGATGCCCCCATTTCCCCAAACCCGACCCCCCCCCCCCCGACGCTCTGCCGAAATCTCGGGCAAAGGAAAGCGAAACAAAAAATTCTCCCGGGATGACGGGGGCCCTGTTTGTGCGAGCGGTTTGGCTGAATCCTTGCCATTTCTATCAAAGCAGCAGAATCACCACTCCTCGGATGATGGGGTACACTGCGCATGCACCAACACAAACAACTCTGCGTTTTTAGGCGAATCGAAGCTGGCGTGCGGCGGCGACTATTCCGCCCCATCCCTTGTTTTTTGAACGATTTGAACGATTTTTGGCCGTGCTCGTAGCATTCCCCGTTGAGGGGGTCGCTATTTCGTGTTCTCCTGGCCGCACGGAGGCATTGCCTTACGTCGCCTCTTCCTCTTTTCCTTTGGTGGTGTGTTGGTCTGGCACAGAGGGCGGGACCGTGCTTTTTTGGTACAAACAACAACGCGAAATCACCTTCCGAACGGAAGCGGGGCAGGGTGTGGGGCGGACAAAATGAAGTGAAGGCATCAAGGACGCACCGCCCCCTTTTCGGTCTGGGCGACCCAAGGGAGTGACTTTGGCACTCCTGAACAATTTTTCCGCCGTGACATGACTCGGCAGGGACTCTTTTTTTTGCCAAACAAATGCCCCCCCGCTCTCCCCTCCCCTGCCCACACCCCACCCAGACTCAGCACATATTTGAGATCGCCACAAACAGAAAAAGCATCCTTGAGCCAACCCGATTCCGGCAAGAGGCGCACCGACACCCGAGCACAAGGCTGGGGGTGGTTCGGATTTTTCCTGCACGGTTGTCATGTTGGCTTTGGGAGAGTGTAATATATATTGCACGCACCGTACGGTCTGATATCACCCATACTGCACACACACCAATCAGTGAGGCATTGTGTCCTGAATGAAGCAGAGAAGGCGCACTGCACACACGCACACATCACACCCGATTGTCCAACCACTCTTGCAAAGCTACCACCCACAATACACGTCCTGGGCAGAGCCTCAAGGTAAACGTCGGAATGGGAGCACACACGAGACACACAAAGTGGGTGAGAGCCCGTCCTGATGAAGGGGCCCTCGCACGCATACCCAGCACCGAGGTCGGCCGGCAGAGTGGATATCGACCAAAAGCAAAGAAACACTTGGGGTGGGGTGGGGCACGGGGTGTTTATGGGACAAAGCAGATTTCGCACGCACAACTGCCTAAATTTCGGCACATTTTCCGCAATTTCCACTACTGTACACCATAGGAATGCCATGTGTTGTGACCGAGCGAGAGTTTTCCGCTCCAAGGTGCGTGCCGGCTTGGTTGAAAAAGCGCCAGCAAAAAGGGGCGGCACCGCATCAGGTCAACAAATAATTTTCTGGCAATTCAATTCTTGGGCAACGGTAGTTGCTTTTTCTCGGACAAAATAGGCCAAGGAAACAGCTGCCGCGTGTAACACTCTCACTTGCGACCGATGCACCGATAAGCACTCGGCAACAAATTGCTTTGAACGACTTGAACGAGGCTTGGCGGTGAGCGTGGCAGCTCCCTGTGAGAGGGGGCCACTTATTCTGGCGCATGATTGCACTGCCTGACGTAGCCTCACAATCCCCGTTCCTTTGACTTGCCCGTCAATACAAATGATGCCATGCAAAGACAGGATACTTCTTGACGGGCCATGCGGCGAAGAAACGGGATGCACGCACGCAACTCGCGAAGGACACGATCGCTTGAGCCCGATCAGACGGGAAACAAGGTGCACGTACAGTGTCAAACCACACAGCAGGAACAGAGTATTTTTAGCATTCTGAAATATTGTTTGGAGTAGTACAGACACAACCCGCAAGTGGTGTAAACGCTTGACCATTTCTTCATCGGCTGGGACAGCAGAGACGGTGATATCGGGTTCGGTTGTGCGAAAAATCACCCCATCTCCCCCCCCCCCCCACAGTTCACCTTTTCATTGATTTTGCTTCTTGACTTCTCATGAGAGGGGGGGGGGGGGGGGGCCTTGCGCCCTGCACACCCCCTCCTCCTCCTCCTTGTCACTGCATTCTGGGATCAGAACGGTATCGATGTCTTGTCTGCTGCACCTGGCAGCCACAACTCTCTCGAGGCGTATACTTTTCCGCAAGTCTTCCCGGGCAGGAAGGGGGGTGGAGGGGGTGGGGTGGGGTGGGGTAGGGTAGGGGGATCGTCACCTTCACCACTGGAGGAGTGATGGGTGGTGGCACTCACCTTCGGGTCAACCCCCACGCGCGTAAGAGAAAAGAATGAACGGTCATCCTCTGCTGAAAGTGTTTGCTGAGAAGAGATTTTTTTTTGAAAAGGCCACGAGGGAAAAATATAGAGTTTTTTTGATGCTGAAACATGAGTCTTGGGGACTGCACACGGGGAAGGGAATCCAGGAACACACAAATCCGATACACACCAACATCGAAAAGGACGGGGGGGCGGGCGGGGGGGGGGGGGGGGGGCGGTATTCTGCGAGGATACGAAGTCAGCGATCCTGCTCTACCGAGAACACATGTTACATAACAAGATAAGCAGCCGTGGACTGCAGGCCACCCACCTTGAGATATGACATGGCAGCAGGCAGAAGGTCACCATGCAGGAAAGGGGGGGATGGGGACGAGCAACGGGGTACGTTCACCCGAGGAAGAGACTCAAAGAAAAGGGCTCAAAAAAGGGATGGCGAGCGCGTGTTGGAACGAGATTGTCGGGGGCGGGGGGGCGGGTGGTTTTCAACCCTCCGATGCATCAAGCGGGTCTCCCTGTATTATGAACCATCGGGTTCAATCCTGCCGGGCTCCGGCAGCGCTGCATCATCACCTGTCGCCGCGGTTGCTACACACGATGCAAAAAAAGAATGGTGGCGCACAATAACAATGCAAGGATGCATTGTTGTTGGATTCGTGCGCATCTCCAACCCTACTTCGTTTTTAAAAATCGATTGTTTCTTTTTGATGGGTCTGTGAACACACGCATCACACATCACACACGTAAACTATTTCTTGACCAACGCCGGCAGTACTGTTCGAGGATCGGGGGGTCAGCCCCCCACTCTTGAGGCCGAAAGCAGCGCACACGCCCTCTTCATGACACACAAAACACTGAGTTTCCTGCCAAAAACAAGTCGCCGCGGAAAGACAACAAGAAATACGTTCTCGAAAGAGTTACCCTCTCACCGGTGAGATGAGAAGTGGATACACCGATCAACCCATGGACACCCGGAGCAGCGACACAACAACGGATACTGACAAGTATTCCAAGAGACGCTCGAGACACCGCCACCGCTTGCAAAAGTTCCTTGTGTCAAGGACACTATGCACTGCATGCCACTCTGCACGAAAGAGCGGCAGAACCCACAGTTGCTACACAGAAGCTACCGGCCAGGCCAGTTGAAGGGAGGCCCCCCCGAACAATCCAAAAACAAAATCCACCCCTCGTGCACCTTGGCACGCCCATTTGTATGGGGTTCCCGACGCCGAACTGCGACACCGCCTTCTGCAGGTTCTGACAATCAACAAAGACTATGAGATGGCTCTTTGAAAGCCCGCCCCCACCCACCACCACCCCTTGTTGAGGGGTATTTTTCTGCTGAAAAGGACGTGTGAAGAAGCTCACAGCAGCCGACATGACACAAACTTCTGACGGGGAGGGGGGCCGAGAAAGAAAGAAGCCTTTTGGGGGGAGGGGGCAGCCTTGTTGGATGAGGTGCCTGGCAGAGAAGCTTCGAGGCACAACATTGGTTTGTTAGGCCAGTGTTATATCAACAGTCGAGGGGCGTTGCACCTTCGGTGTTGTGATAGCACTGGGATGGCACGAAGCTAGTCTGGTGTGGAAAGCGCGGAAGAAAACCACGACCACAACCAATTGCAGGGAGAAGCAGCCGTGCTACCCAAACACAGATAGGAGGGGGCATGACGCACCACACCGGCACAAGCGCTGATACAGTGAATACCGAACCAACAACACTCGGCCTGGTGTGGAGTTGAACAATTCTGATAACATGAAACATGGCAACGCCACTTTTGTGTTCGGGTTTTTAGGTATCACGATCAACTCCAGCTTTGTTTACAATCCGGACCCCTTCGGTCCTCAACATCATTCTTTCGACGTGATGCGTGTCCCATCACATTATGATTGCGTCTGGCCTGCACCTGAAACTGCACCTGACACCCAACTGCGACGGGCATCTGGCGGTTTCCAGCCGATATTAACATAACCTCGTCGATGTCGTTCCTTTTGCATGACACATTGATGTCTGCATTGAAAGCGACCTTTCTTGAGTGGGGGGGGGGGGGGGAGAGTAGTGTCTGCACCTTTGATTGGCATTCCCTGACGGGGTGTGTGTGCAAACTGTTGTAACAGCTCCAGGGATTGAGGAGGATCCAAAAAGCAGTGTCTGTCGGGACCACAGGGTTTCGGGTCACACATGCAGAGTAATATCACTCCGAAACTCGACCCCTGACATGACACGCCACGACACGACACACACGTTAGAAGGCTGCGTGTTGTGAGACGCACGGTTCACACACTGACTGATATAACACGCACGGGCGCGGCTTCAGCACCGCTGCGGCTACCAAGTTGCCAGGAGAACGGAGAGAGAACGTGTTTCATCTTAATTTGCCCCCCCCCCCCCCCAGATTCAGGGTCTCTGGCACCAGGCATGTCGCTAAGCGTCGACCGTCGACCCAGTGATTTTGGGTTTCCCCCCCCATAAAAAAGCGTCGACCCAGCGTCGACCCAGTGGACTGGGTTGACGCTTGGTCGAGGCTTGGAGCGTCGACCCAGTGGAACTGGGTTGCCATTCAAGCCTGGACCAAGCGTCAACCCATTTATTACACTGGGTCGACGCTAACCTAGCGTTGACCCGGTTACACTGGGTCGACGCTCACCAAGCGTCGACCAAGCGTCAACCCACTTTCACTGGGTCGACGTCGAAGAGAGTATGGTTTTGCAGGAACAGATGATCACTACCGTGGCCTCCGGCGGCTGGGGGGCTCCGCCCCCCAGACCCCCCTGTGGCGTGTGTCTCGTACTCAAGTCATTCGATTCCCACCGGGTCAGGGAATCCAACCACTCCAGTCGCCTCAGGGGGACACAGCCAACTCACACAGAATCTGTACGCCCACAATGAACAGATGTTCACTACCGTGGCCTCCGGCGGCTGGGGGGCTCTGCCCCCCAGCCCCCCTATCTCGCGTGCCCGTCTAGTAACCAAGTCCTTGCGCTTTGACGGCCGTGGCATATCAGGGGGCAGCGTCGAAATCATGGTCCCGAAAGCCATTTTTTGGTTTCCTCCGGCACCCGACGGCGCGAGCGGGAGAGGAACCACGGAAGGAACCCAGCGCCTCACACCGTGCCCACCTAGTGGTCCACCGATGGGAAAATTTGGCAACAACACGAGCGCGCGCGAAGCGCGCGCGAGAAAAATTGACCCCTAGTGTTTTCCCCCCTGATCCCCCCCCAAAACAGGAGCGTCAACCCACCAAATCTCCAAAATCGAAAAGTTAGCGACAGGCCTGCTCTGGCACAATCAGCATCATTCTGGCAGAAGAACAGAGGGAGCAGCCACCCTGGCTTGGGCATGCGAACCCCTCCGGAACATTGCCGTCCAGACGCATGGCAATCCGCCCTGCTTCAGGGGTGCGGCTGCGCTGCAAACGACCCTCCCCATGCACCCCGCTGCACTCAAGACAGAAGTGCCAAGCATTCCTTTCAGGAACCAACCACGCACGAACCGCACATTAGAGCACTATGGGCTGGCACGCAAACAACACCGTCGAATGTACACATCCTGCGAAAGAAAATATGCAGAGAATACGCCGCTTTGAGATGACACTGTTCGCTAATGAACATAACCCGAAGCTCTACACTGTATGGATCGACTATTTTGTTGGTCACGGGATAACTTACCCTTGGGTACTGTGAGAGTTAGGCTGCTGCACAGACCCGTTCTGCCCTTGACACTCCCTTCCTGTGTAGTAACTCTTGGGGCCCTGACGACAGAAGGCTGCCGGTGCACACACGCACATTCCTGTTTGAATGGCCCGGCAGACGAGAGTGTTGGGGCGCACCTCAACCCCGACCCACATCTTGTCTGTTCTCTTCTCCCTCTTTTCTGGTGTCGTAATATCATGCGGCTTCGTGATTTTTTTGACAATAAATAATACGCACGTTTCACGCACGGTGGACACGGCTCAGGGCATCGGTCCACACACACCCAGCCTGGGCACTGGGCACAACCGGGCAACAGAGCCAGCTCCACGGGGGGGTCGTGGAACAGGGTGGTGCACCGTCGGCTGCAATTTCTTTGGATCATTCGCTGAGCTCGCTGAAAGGCATGTAGTAGATTCTGGTTGATGTGTCCAACCTGCCAGATTGCACTTCCCGGGAGACGCGTTGATGACACTCCCCCCGTCTGACAATGCAAATCAGTCACACTTGTCTCAACCAGCCTACCCTACACCATCCAGCAATGCGAGTCTTTGTTGTCACACCAGGTATAATTCACAGGGAAAACTGTCTTCGCAACCGCGATTAGGGAGTGTGGGGGTTGTGGGGGGGGGGGTTCCTGAGAGGAGAAGGGAATATATTAGGACCTGACACAAAACATTTTTTTGTGGAAAGAGTTTTGAACGGGGGAGGAGGGGATGGGGGGGATGGTGGCTAAAATGTAGAAGTGGATGTTCCCCACGCAGAGGGTTGTCAGAAGTGTTTTGTTGATTCAAAGTGATCAACGGACAGACGGGCAGAGACCAGGGGGCATATTACTCCTGATGCGGCGTGTTTCTTCCTGAGTGTTGCTGGTGAGTAGCTCACAGGCATGTCTTTTTGCTCCTGAGAATGCATCTTCAAAGTCATTTAGAGAGGTCCAGCGCATGCCTTTTTCTATTCCCGATCAGGGTCCGGCCGCCTTGCGTTTATACCGGCAGGGGGTGAACCAAGAAAAGGAATTCACTCAGCAACACAGGTGTACCTTTGAGGGGGGGCGAAATTTAGAAGAAAATATCGCCTCACCCCCTGGCAAGTCTCGGCGCCATGCATCCGAAAAATCCCAGCACGATAACCGATACCGGTATCCTATATGAGCATGTGTTGGTAATTGCAGTGCAATCTGCATGAACAGCGTACACTCCGACTGGCCAAACCTATCTGTGCCCTGCTGGATCGAAAAGCGACAGCTAAACGAGACAACAAAACCGTCTGTCTGCAATTGATCTTGTTGGAACACACGCCCCACCACCCACCAGCCCCGGAAGTGGTGTGAGTGGGTGTGTGGGAGGGGTGGGGGGGGGGGGGGTTCGAAAGATCCCAGAGAGAGAGAAAGATGAACACAGGGGGGGGGGCTTCCGGCTTCCCGACGGAGCGTCTAAATCTCAAAAACACTCACCAACGCTCTTGAGAAAAAATCACAGGGAGGGGGGGATATAGAAACGGGGCAGCGCTGGGCTTGGGCTTCGACAACCCACCTGTCAGACACCAT
Source organism: Rhynchopus euleeides (assembly GCA_963210315.1). Taxonomy (NCBI): domain Eukaryota; phylum Euglenozoa; class Diplonemea; order Diplonemida; family Diplonemidae; genus Rhynchopus; species Rhynchopus euleeides. The sequence continues at coordinate 881,487 of OY723322.1, read as the reverse complement.
CCAATCGAGAGTTGGGAGGGGTGCTGTGCGCGCAGCACACAGCACACAGCCTTTCCCCATTGCGAGTCCTGCCGATACATTAGGAGAAGTCGTTGAGGACGGAACGGATGTTGTTGGTGAGTTCAGAGAGGTCGAGGTCGTCTTCCGGTTGAGCTTGGCCGAGGGGTGGGAGAGATGTGCCCTGCAAGGTCGCTGCCGCAGCCTTCGTGCGCTGCTCCATCGACTGGGTGTAGTCCTCCACCGACCACATCCCGGCGGAGCTGTTGGAGACATCTGAGAGGAGCGTCTTCTTGGAGTCCACCTGGCTCTGGCTGGACACGTCTGTCTGTGCGGAGGTGAGTGGGTTCGGCTGACGGTTGGCGGCAGTAGCCTCGGTCGGCAGCGAGATGGGCGCCCCTGCTGCGTGGGAGGGGCTTGTCGCAGCGCTGCTTGCAGTGGACTCACCCGCACCCGCCTTCGCCTCGCGCTTCCTCATGGCGGAGGTGATCTCGTCGAACTGCCGCTGCTGCTCCTGCTGTGTCAGCTGCTGCGCGGCCTGCTGCTGCTGTTGCTGCTGCTGTTGTTGTTGCTGCTGCTGGAGCATCATCTGCTGCAGCATCAGCATGTACGGCACCATGTTCTGCTGCGGCAATCCCTGAGGCAGGGTCACGGGGACCTGTGGCTGCCCCGGCATGCCTGGCACAAACATATTCGGCATGGCTGCCATCTGCCCGAGCGCACCACCCGCCGCAGCGGCAGCTGCCGCTGCTGCCATCATCTGCGCCATCTGCGCCTGGGCAGGCTGCGCGGCAGCCGCCGCAGCCGCAGCGGTGCTGGTCGGAGTGTTGGCGGCACTCCTCAGCTTGCTGACCTCAACGGTCTTGATGAACTTCTCGCCCTTCACCTTGTAACGATCGCGCGACTCGTCATACTCTGTGATGGTCGCGAGGGACCACGTCCCGTCGGAACGCAGCGTCTCCACCTGCTGGCCCACGGTGAAACGTGGCGTGGAGGCAGGCGTGGGGGGAGCGGTGTCTGCGTTGCCGGCGAACGATGCGACGGAGCCGCGGGGAGACGGCGACGCAGAGCTGACACCTGACACCGACGACGACGACGACGCTGCAGATGTCGCAGACGTCGCGGAGAGCGTCGGATCCGCATGCGCGCTGCGCTGGGGGGCGCGGTCCTCCGCACGCTTCCACAGCGGCTGGTGCGACACGATGGTCGACAGGGCGGTGTGACTGTCCTTCCGTGGCTCGAACTGCCGCAGCGCGATGTGGCACGACTGCAGGTGAGCCCGGATCTGCCGCAGCGACGTGCATCCCTGCGCCAGGTTGGACCCCGTGGGGGAGACGACCGAGATCAGGTCCGCAGGGTGCACCTTGTTGATCAGCGACCTGTTCTCAGGGCAGATGCTCTGGCTGGCGTAGTCCACCTCAGACCCGTAGCGCTCCAGGAAGGTCAGCAGGACCTCGCCGGGGTCGGTGGGGACGAGGCAGGTGCGGCAGACGTGGATCACCATCGCCAGGAGGCATGTGGGGGACAGCCCGCCTTTCCGGTACTTCACGAGGTCGATGCATGCCTGCGCCATGACATGGCGCACGACGCTGGTCACAACAGCCGCAGCCGGAAACTCCTTCAGCCACCGCGTCATGGTGACCAGGATGCGTTCCTCCGATGTGTCGTCGCTCTTGCGGAAGATGATGTTCGCGTTGATCTTCTTGAGGGACTCGAGCTCGATCACCGCATCGTCGGTAGCAGACTCACCCGGCTTCACCTCGCCCAGGATGTGGAAAGCGCGCATCTGCAAGGCGGGCAGCGGTGGGGCGTGCAACAAAAGGTGCAGACACACCCGGCGAGGCTCCCAACACCACAGCATACCTTCTCTTCTGTAAGATCACCGCTGTTCGACACAATGATGTCGATCGCAGAGTTGTGTGTGCTGCAGGGGGGGTGTAGTACATGTAAATGGACAGGGTGCGATGACTTGTGGCGCGATGGGGCACGCCCACCCTCTCTGTCCCCACCCTCCCTGGCTGCCACACATCAACAATGCAACAGGCATACCTCACACCGGCAGCAAAGCTCCCGACAAGCGTACACTTTGCATCGGGGAAGTACTGTTGGGTGATGCGCTGAATCGCCTGGAAGAGTTGCTCGCGCGTGCGGTGCTCCTGCGGGCTCAGCGAGGTAAGGTCGGCGAACGCCTGCAGCTCGCCAGACAGGGAGAGTGACGCCGGTGCACCATTGGGGTACCACGGCGTCTTCTTCTTCTCAGTGCGGTCACCCCACGAGCCTGACTGGCCTGCGGATTTGCCACTCTTGCTTTTCCGCCGGCTCCCGCTCTGGCTGTGCGTCGAACCCCCGACGTTAGCAGCGCTAGCGCTGGCACGGCTCCCCGCACTCTGGAGCAGCGACGAACTCATGGTGCGGCAGCCCCGCGACGGCACCAAAGGGAGATCGGCAGCCGCTGCAGCCGGGCACACCCGCGGAGGGGTGCTTGAGGGCTCCCCTAGCGCCTGTGTTGCCTGCCCTGTGGGGTCGCTCTCCTCTTCGGGCGGCTGAGAGAGAGAGGGGGGGGGTGGGGGGAGGGGAGATCAAATGAACGGGAAGGGGAAAGGAGGGGTGCTGGGTGGAGTCGTGTGGCTCTCGCACACCCGCACCCTCTGTTGTTCCCTAACCGAAAGTGCCCTGGAGTGGGTGGTGGAGGTGGTGGGGGTGTGGGGGGGAGGGGGGGGGCTCGGAAGACACACGTCTCTGCGGCATGTCAACATGACACTGCATTCACGCCACACTGCAGGGAGAAGATGAAGGGGCAGCGGTGGGTGAGTCGGTGTGGTGGGGCGATCGCACAATCGGCCATCATATTTCCCTTGTTTCTACAACTATGTCCGCAAGGAAAACCTTGGGCAATGATCTATGCGTGTGTGGGGGCGGCAGGCGGTGTCCAGTAAGGAGAGAGAGGGTCGTGTGTTCTCGAATAGGAGTACCCTCAAGAGGAGGGGGTGCGTTCCGCACCCCCCCCCGCCCCCCTCCAAAATTATTCGATTTTTTGCGTGTGTGCCAATGAATGCACACCAGAGGGGAGGGGGGGGGGGGGGGTGGTGGTGGTGGTGCAATGCTCAGAAATGCAGAAAGAGTGAGAAGAAAAATCACAGCTTCGGTTGCAAAGTGACACGGTTTGACAACGCAGCGGCACGGAGCAAATGACCCCCACCCCCTGAACACACAAAGAAACATGGCTGGAGAGAAGGAAAGAGGGACACATCCACATAAGAATGGCCACTCCTGTATGCCCACCAGCCAATTTCTTTGGCCCCGACCACCACCCCCTGGCAACCATGCAGATTGCTATTTTTTTTGAACCCTTGAGGTGCAGCCTCTACACCACCACCCCCCTTCGGCATCTATCTCTACTGAGCCTTGGCTCTGTGCACACACCCTTCCCCACGCCCCCCCCCCCTGCCCTTCCATCCCCTGCGAGGGGGGAGCGGGCTATAAATATCAAGCAACACTTCTAACTACAAAAATAGAGGGGGGTAGCCCCAGGGCACCCCATGGGGTCTCGCTTGCCACAGCGTGCCGTGGTGTGCTGTCCCACCCCACCCCTTCCCCCTTCTCCCGCATAGCGGGGGAGCTAAGGGTACGGCACCTCGGGGTAGTGGGCTGATGCTGGCACCTCTTCGCGGATCCATTGCGGGGGTTCGTCGCCAGCCCCGTCGACGCGCTTCCACCTGACAACGCGGTTGTCATCGAGGGGCAGTGTGGCGCCCACCGCCGGGGCGGGGGCGGGCGGGGCGTTCACATGCAGCTTGTTTGGATGGAAGGGCTCGAAGAGAGGGAGGGCATCGCCCATCCCGCCGCCCGGCGGGGGTGGAGGGAAGCCCAGCAGCTGGCTCCGGTTGGTGGGGGTGCGCAGGGGCGAGTCAACCAACACGGTGGAGTGGGGCGATGCAGCACGCTCGTACATCCCTTGGGGCGGCAGGTAGGGCCGTGCCCCATAGAGCAACCGGGGCGACGGCAGCGACGACGCAGGCTTGGTTGCCGGCACGACGTTGAAGGTGCGTGTCGCCTGCCCCGGTTTGGCCTCTGCGGTGGCAGGGTCGGCGGAGGCCGGGTCCTTCTTGTCTTTGTTGTGCTGCCATTTGACCCCCACGACAACAGGCAGCCCGGTGTTCTCTGGTGCAGCCAGGCGGTTCCACCCCGTTGTGGACATGGCGTGGCGGAGGAGCGTGTCCTCACACTCGTGCTTGAGACGCGACAGGTTGTGCCGCGCAGAGTTCTCCTCATCGGCAATGCGGTGCCGCCTGTCCGCCTCTTTGTCCAGGGCGTTCTGTATGCCGGAGGTGGCTGCGTGGAGACGCCTCAGGCGAGAGGCCTCTGTCTGCTGCTCGTGCACCTGCTTCTTCCACTCGTCGAGGCGTTCGCGGTTGTCCAGCAGTATCGCATCCTTCTCCTCCTGCACCTGTGCCATCTCCTGTGCGATATCCTTCGTCTGCTGCTTCGCACGGTGCAGACGGGGGTCCTCTTCAGCAGTGGTCTGTATCAGGGCAGGGTTGGCAAAGATGTGGCGGTGGTGGGGGGGATGTGGTCTTGAGAAGACGAGGGGGTTAAACTGTCGAGAGTGAGCAAGATAAGAGGGGGGGGGGGGGGTGTGGCTGATGATGTGAGAATGTGGGAATGGGGGCACCCCGGTTTGATCGTATCAGAGCCCCAGCCTACACACATGAAATCAGATTTTTGGTGGGGGTGGGGTGGGGTAGTGCATGCCTGTGGTGCTGCGAGGTGGAAGCGTGCGTTCTTCAGGTCAACAGGCCGGTTGTGCGACACGCAAGGGATCGTGGAGCAGGACGCATTCGCAAGCCCATCGCGCAGCTCCAGCATCACATCGATATACGGCAGGGCGTATGAACTGCAGGGAGTGGCGATGGTGGGAGTGGTGCAGGTGGGGAATTGGAACATAGGCATTTCGAGAGGATATACGCACCGGCACGGAGACACTGCCCACAGCCTCAGGCAAACCATACCCTGCTGTGACATCCATGAAGAGCTGCGTCAGGTTCTGCAGAGCTTCGGCTTCCGGCGGGAGGGACGCATCTCCCCGCCCGGATATCTGCACAATATAACCCTCGCAGGGCATGCGCCTCCCTTCGATAACACGGAAGGACCCGTCGCGGTTGGCAATCATCTTATGCGACAGCTCCTGCGGGTGGCGATGCATGGGTGAGCTGTGGCAGTAGCAGCACGCCTTCTTCACTCTCCACCCCTCCATCTCGCTACTCAACACCCCTGCAGCACACAGCACACAGCCCCACCCCACTACACATGACATACCACAAGCTGGCCGTTGGGGTAGGCATCGCACAGGATAGTGAGCTTCACACCTGCCGGCAGAGTGCTGACGATCTCAGTGATGGCACCGTCAGGCAGGGCGCCGTTGGATTCGAAGTCGCTGGGGAGGATATCAGTCGCATCGGAGGATGCGTCTCGGTGCTGTGCCCTCCCGCTGTAGTAGAGGAACAGCGCGTTGCCCGGCACAGCCCCTTGGACCAGCCACCGCACCGCCGTCAGGATATTCGCATAGGTCGGCTGCGTATCCGCCACCTGGCTGTCGTCGCTCAGCAGGAGCTGCTGTCCGAAGAAGCCCTTCTCCATGAGATACGCCTTCATCTTGTGCACGTTCTGTGGGTGTGGGGGGGGTGTGATGTAGGGGCGAAAAGAAGGTGGCGCACGCATGGGCTGTGGTGTTCCCCTCCCACCGCTGCCCCAGGTGAGGCAAGAGAGGCACGCTACCTTGTTGTGCTCCGGGATCTCGAAGGGTGTGCCGACGTAGCCCACGCCGATCAACACCGACTTGCTGGCCCCGTGTATAGGGTCAGGGCTGACGTTGCGGATGGGGCCCTCTTCCCTCCCGACGCCGAGAGGCATGCGCGGCTCGTCGACGCTGAAGTCACGTGTGATGAACATCCCGTCAGCAGCCTCGTCGTAGGCAGGGGCAGGCCGATATGAAGGGCGCGTCGCATCGAATGCAGGTGGGCCTGGTGCTGCGGTGCGGCGTGCAAAGGGGTCGACCTTGGCGGCCCTGTGGGTGGCGGGGTGCAGGTGGGGCAGACGGGAGACACGTCTGAACCAGATTCAGTAATGGTTCCGAGGGCAAGGAGATGTGTTATGATCCGCCACAAGCTGGAAGTACCCGAACAGGAAACGGGTAAAATGCTACCTGGAGATGGGCAACCCAGGTCCAGTGCCGGGTTACATCGCAACCTGCGCGGCGAGGACGCCACATCCTCGCCCAGCTCCAGAGCTGCGTGGATCGCCTGAGGGCGATGGAGCAGGGGCTGGGGGGCATGGTGTGAAATAAGAATAGGGCCGTGGGGTTTGGGGTTGGGGTTAGCCTTATTTCTCAGGCGGGTGGGTGGGGTTGACCAGGTCAACCCCACCCAAAAGGGCCTGGGACAAGGATGTGGGTGTGGTCTCTGACTTGCCAGGACATCCAGTGCAGTTTCGCACCCGCAGTCGCACAATATTGCACTCCAGGTCTCGTGCTTGCACTGCGGTGCAAGTATGGGGATCCCTGCAGTGCAATAATGTGCCCTTCAAGGTTGGAGTGCAGTGTGCCGGGTTTGCCCAGTACACTGTCAGCCACAGAAACAGCCTGGATCTGGCTGTGGGCTGTTCCACGTCCCTTCTCACAGTCTTCACCAGTCTCACACCAGTGACTGGATCCAGGCACCCACACCCGACCACCCCACACAATGTGACATCCAGCCAGACTGTCAGGCTCAGCCCACCCACACCCAGGTCCTGCCCAGTGCCCTGTCTGGGTGGATTCGGGCCATCTGCGTTCAGCACCCACACACAGCCACAGCTGCCGTCTCAGCCCGCACGCACCGAGATGTGCCGAAAGTGCCGGGTGATGGCAAGACACCATCACCTGCACCCCGAGTCGGCCTCAACTGCACTCGAGCAGAAAAAAAAGGCCTCGGGCCTCTGGCCCGAGGACATTTTTTTCCTGCACTCGGGTGCGTTCGGCCTCCGGTCTGTGTGCGTGTGCGACTGGTAACAGTAAGGGCGCTTGGTGTTTGGGGTCCGGGGGTTTGGGGTTTGGGGTTTGGGGTTAGCCCTTATTTCACACCATGCTGGGGGGGGGGGGGAGGGGGCGGGGGCGCGGCCGTCGGTGCCCTGCTGTCGCAGGCATCGGGCGAGGGCGTGCCCGGAGTGTTGCGGTCAGGGAGACCCTGAAAACTGCTGCGGCAAGCATCGGAGCTGATGACTTCCGATGACTTCCCACATGGGCGTCTGTCACATGGATCGGGTGTACCCCTCGACACTTCTGCGGCACATGAGCTCCCCCCTCTGGACGCTTCGAAGATCCTGCGCCGAAGATCATCGCAAGATGTGCAGATTGCACTCCGCGATGCAATGGAAGGTCTAAGTGGCGGCGATTCAGACTGAGACTAAATCGACGCTCTTACAGGTAGGGTACCCCCGCTTTGAGATGGGCCTGACGCTTTCGGCCAAGGTTGTGCGAAAAAATCGTACTCCTTTCGCTATCATAAGAGAAACACCCTGCCCAGCAACTGCAAAAAGGCAGATCCGGGCCACTTTTCGTTGAGCGCACACTCCTGTGTCAAAGGCTGTGTAAGCCCTGTGAAGTAGCATGAAGATGATCCTTCTAAAGATTCAGTCGGACGATTTCCTTCGTTTGCTTCTTCGCGACGCTTCGTCGCGAAGAACTGGTAAAAATAAATAGATCAACAACTTCGCACCATACCTCTGAAGCTGTGCCATCTGTGCAGGATCGAAGCGGCCAACATCAGCCAAGGTGCTTCCTCCAAAGGCCTGTAGATTGTGACGTGATGGAGGCTGGGCTGCTACGTCAGGACATACACGAAAATTCACATCCTGCCCTGTGGCGTAGAAGTGATCGAGGGCCTGCCGCTGCATCTCCACATTCTCTACATTCTCCTCGAGAAGTGCCCTGGCGGCACGCTCCATCTCGCGCCTCTCCACCGCACCCACAATATCCGCAGGGTTCCGCGCCGCAGTCGCAGGCGGGGGGGTCCGCGGGGGCGACACGTCCACCCGCTCCGGCAGCACCGAATCCCCCCCGGACACCTCCTTCGCCAGCGCGTTCACCAGCGCCTTCAGCATGTCGGGCTCCATTGAGGACAGCTCCTGCTGCGAAAACTGCGACGTGGCCCCGCCACCACCACCACCACCACCCCCTCTCCTGCCAGCACCCAGCGACCCCAGCGCAGGCGACGCAGGCCGCTTGCCCAGGAAGGGATCGAGGCTCTCCAAGAGGGGGTCAGGCACCTGCTCGCCCTGGATGGCTGACAGCGTCAGGGGGTCGACTGCGTTGGAGAGGGCTGTCTGATACCGCTGCATGTTGGTCACACCCTGTGGCTGTGTGGCACCGTAGCGGCGGGGCGGCTGGCGCTCCGCCTGCGCGAGGCGCAGGCCGAGGTCAGCCGGGGGAGGGCCCTGTGGTGCGTAGACAGGGATGGTCTGCGGTGCGACAGGGGCAGGCTGCACAGTGCTGCGTGGCACCTGCGCCAGAGAGTTGGGCTGCGGCGATGCGCCCGACAGAGAGTCGTTGGGGGTCTGCGGCTCCCCGTGGAAGCTTCCACTGGTGCTTCCAGCGCGGACGCTGCCTTTCCGCTGTGGCCTGTCGGGGCGGCCCGGCTCTGTCGCACGCCCCGGCCCACTCCCAGCACCCACCCCAGAGCTTGCGGCAGACGCGCGTCTCCCCCTCACCGCACCCGGTCCACTAGACGGCCCCCCTGGCCCTCCCACAGCCGGCACATCATCGAAGCTCGTGCTGTCTTCTCGTTCTAGTTGGATTTCTTCAAACCCAGGCATTTGGTTGAATCGTCGTGCCCCTTCACGCAGTGCGCATTCTCCGCAAGATCAGAGGGGGTGGCGGTGGAGAGGGAGAAGGGATATAGACTAATAATAGAGATGGATATGATCTGACGGCTGGAATGGATATACAGATATACCACCAACCAAAAGGCCGCAGCGGCAGGGGGAGTGGAGGGCCGGGTGGGTTATGTGTATGCGTTACCGCGGCAGCCGGAAAGGGCTATGTAAGGTTGCTGTGTAAGGTCCCTGCGGTGGGCTGTGAGTGAGAGAGACGGGAGAGCGGGACTAGGAGGGTGCCACACCCCAACTAGACTAGAGCGCGTGTGGAGGGGGGAGATGAGGGGCGTGTGGTGTAGGGCGGTATTGTTTTGGTATTTGGTACTGATGACCACAGCCCTTCATGCGGGATGAGCACCACCCGATGATCAAAATACCAACAGGGGGTACACAGTGTTAACCCGAAGGCGTTGTCCTCCAATGGCAGACGCAGATGTGTGCGAACAAAAAATGCTCAGTGTGGGGGGGGGGGGGGGGGGGGGACGGGGCAGCGGGAACATACACCTTTCGGCCAGCCCCACACACACAGCCACAAAGCAATCTATCCCTCTCAACCTACTCCACTCCTTTCCATCCCTCCAATTCGGTTCGTTCAAACCGGGGCAGCACACCCGCCCGAGGCCACCACCCCCCACCACCCCACCCCGGAGAAAACAAACAGCCATTTTTTTTCTCGAGTGGGTCGGGACGGAGCGGAGGGGGGCGGGACGGGGAAGGGGGGGGTGGTGTGAGATGAGACACCTTCCCCACTCCCTTCGCCTCCGGGGGGTGCCGCCTGGGTCCTGCCGTAAGCAATAAGCAACTCAGGCTGGCACGTAAAACACATACACCCCGCTCCTCCTCAGATCGGCGCGTGCCGCCTTGCAACTAAAAGTAAGAATCAGACAAAAACAACAACCCCCTTTGGAAAAAAACTGTCTCCTGGGGCCTTGTCTCGAGATCAGTTGGTTGGTTGATGCGATCCCCACCCCTGCACCACACCCCCCAACCCACCCTCCCACACACCGGGGCACACTAGGCAGAGAGATGAGAGAAACGTAAACCCCCCCACCCCACCCCCCTCTAGCTTAGAACACAGAATATCGGTGGGGCCCAAGTGGGGCCCATGGCAGGCTGGCGGTGGGTGGAGGCAGGGGGAAGGGGGCATATTGTTGGCGGGCTAGATGGAGGGTAGCTGGGTGGTGGGGTAGCCTACCGCAGGCTTGAGATGCGCTCCCACAGGACGTACAGGATCCAGGACAGGCAGAGGGCGATGACAGGCCAGACAATGTCGCGCACGCCTGGGGTGATGCGATGGGTTCCACTGTAGGACAGCGCCTGGATGTCGTTCTGTTAGGGATGAGGTGTGATTGCGGCATTTTTTTTTGGCCAGCTTTCAGAGGGTAAAAAATACACAGAGGAGGGACAGGGGGCGGGAAGCCTGAGCAGGCGACACCCCCCTTGCCAACAACATGGCACATACCTGCTTGCTGGCGCGCGGGTGGGAGTGGAGGAAGCGCTTGCCATCTTCGACGCACGCCCGCAGCAGTGAGACATCGTCATCCGCAAAATCCGCCACAGGCTTTTTGTAGAACTCCCTGTCGGAGGGATGGGTGAGGTGGCAGGGGACGGGTACATGGATGTGTAACAACACGCCTTCTCCACAACAGACCCGACTCAACAACCCCCCCCCTCCCCCCCTTGCCAGAACAGCACATGCCACTCCCGACACACCCTCTCTCTTTCCCTTCATACCTGTCATCCAAGACGGACAGCACCCCGCCGACAAGGGCGGGCCACCCCAGGGCAGTCACAAACAGCGTGTCTGCGATGCTGGGCGTCAGCCACTCCTCCCCTGATGACTCCACCAGGCGCAGCACCCTGTTGCCCAGCAGCATCAGGAAGCGCTCCGCCTTGGCTGCCGGTGCGGACGTGCCCTCTGCGAGGGGGGGCAGGATCCGCCCAACCACGGCCAGGTTCCCGGCGAGCGTGCCCTCAGGCAGGCCCAGGTCCAGCTCCAGGAGAGAGGGGTTCGCCCCAGCCTCCGACGCAGCGCTGTGGATGCACAGGGCGAGGCTGTCCACCACACCGTGCCCCTGCAGGTCGCCTCCCCGCTTGCTGGGCAGCACCAGGCAGCCCAGGGAGCAGAGCTTTGTCACCGCCAGCTTCGCGACAGGGTCCGCCTCCCACGACTCGGCTGACACATCCACCGCCACATCGGCAGTGGTGCTCTGCCCCAAGCCGTGCAGCTCACACCTCACATGCGGCGAGCCGTGCTGCGGCGTGGGCGCGTCATCGCTTGACCGCAGCCACATCCACCTGTCGGGGGTCTCATCCTCCGGCCTGTCGAGGAACACCGTGAACTCGCTGCGCACCTTCTCCGCATACTCCTCCGCCGCGGCAGCGCCGCCCTCTGTGGGGGGGTTCCACACGATGGCCACCACGCCGTAGCCTGTGGAGGAGGGGACCATGCCTGTGGCGAAGCTTTCGTACTTCTGGAGGCGGGGGATCATCGCCTGGATGTCGTCCGCCCCGATCTTCTCCTCCATCGCGTCGAAGACGCTGACGCGGTCCATCGGCGAGAGGGAGGCGAGGATGGTGAACCTGCCCCGCCGCAGCGCGACGCTCAGAGCGGCAGCCACGTCGGTGACAGACCCGATCACCAGGAGAGAGCGTGGCTCTCCCAGCTCAACCTTGCGGCGGGTGAGGAGCTGGATGGCAGTGTTGTCGCGCTTCTGCTTGATGAGGGTCTTCGCGTGGCTTGAAACTGCCTGAGCTGCGGCCGCCTTCACGGCGTAAGGCAGGGCCTCCGCACCGCTCATGTCGCGGCACCGCATCATGGTGTCGAACGCCACGCGGGGCGCCGGGTTGGCAAACGTCTCCCCCTCGTTGGCAGACCTCATCCAGAACCGCCCCACCATGGTGTTCTGGATCCAGTCATCCCGCCGGGTGCACCCCCTCCGCAGCTTGATGGCGGGGGAGCGTGTCACGATGTCCCACACGAGGGTGTCCATCTCACCCTCCGACGCCTTCCCGGTGCGCGCCTCCAGGAGGTAGTCCACCAGGCGCTCCTCGTAGGCCAGCAGCGTCTGCAGGACACGCCCCTTTGAGATCATCGAGGAGGCGTTCACCAGGCCCAGCAGGTCGGGGAGGCGGACAAGGCTGCCGCATCCAGGGATCTGCCCTGTCTTGACCTCAGGCAGGCCGATGGTGGAGTGGTGTGCTGCCATGCGCACGGCGCAGCTGAGGGCCAGCTCGTAGCCTGCACCCAGGCAGGCCCCGTGGATGATGGCGAGGCTGGGGATAGAAAGGGAGGCGATCATGTCGAATGCCGTGGCAGCAGTGCGGAGGATGGAGACAGCCTGCTGCGCGTCGGTGATGGGGTACAGCTCGTCGTAGTCGCATCCGATGGAGAACCCTTCAGCCTTGGCGCTGATTACGCAGACAACCTCGATGCTGCCGTCGTCCTCCTGCAGGTGCTTCATCACGGCGAGGAGCTCGTCGGCGAAGACCGCATCGACGACGTTCACCTTAGCGCCCTTCCTGTCCAGCACGATCCACGCGATGTCCGCCTCCCGTGCCCCAGGCAGATCACCGCCCTTGGGGGCAGCCATATGGGTGACATACAGATCCACAGCCTTGCCAGCTCGCCGCAGGCACTCGGGTTTGCATCGGTGGGGCAGAAACGCCGCGTCCCGTTCCTCCGGCATTGGGAAAAGGGGAGGGAGGGGGGGCTGTGCGTGGAGGGTTGGGCACGCCCCTGGGTGTGGTGTGGAGTGGTGCAGTGCGGTGTGGTTTGAAGAGAGGGGGGTGGGGGAAGCAACACTTTGCGGTGCGTTTGTCGGGATGGGCGGGGGGAGGGGGCAGCATATATTTTTTTCCCGCCACGCACACTTCTCGCTGAGACTTTATCCCATCCCTCCGTCCACCCCGCCCCCTCCTGTGCAGGGCTGGCCTGTTGGTTACCACAGGATGGAGGGGGGGCGGGCGGGCAACACGAAGGCAGGCATCTTCCTGGCACCAGTGTGCCGCCCACACTACCCCTCCCCTTCCCCCTTCCGGTGAGGCTAGATTTCCACCCCCCACCCACCCACCACCACCGCGGTGTGTCGTGGGGAAAGACTACGGCAGCTACCACCCTTTGAAACCCCCCGTTAACCGTTAACTTGCTCACCATGTCGACTTCACCTCAGCGCACCAAACCGTGACGTGTTCTTCGTAGAGGGTGGTGGCAACCTCTTTCCCGCACTGCCCGCAGGCACGGATCGGCCCCATCATGACTTGTGCCATGGCGGCCATTGCGCTGACAGAGGCGGTGGATGAGTCAGGCGCATGGGTGGGGCGTGTCTTCCCACAGCTGCTCGGCGCAGACCCATCGGTATTGATTGCCATGTTCAGGACACCCTCGCCAAAGTCGTCGTCTCCCACATCACGGTCTTGCATCGTCACCGGGTGTTGGGGGAGGAGGAAGAGGAAGGGGAAGAGGTCAACCCGTCAGACAGATCACCCAGGCAGAGGATGCAACACAGCTGTGATAGAAGGGATGGACCAGGTTGGAGCGAGGCCAGATTTTCACAAACAGATCTAAGAACCGGGGCGGGGGGGGAGGGGGGGGGGGGCGGGGAGGGGGAATGACACCCTGCTTGAGAGCACTGCAACCCGCATGCCGCCAACAGTCGCCGAGTGGATTCTGATAATACAACCTCCTCTGGCACACATGAGCGAGGCGTTGGCGGGGAGGAGTGCATCGCATGGGGAGGAGAGCTGCATACTACTCCTGATGCGATATGGCGCTGGGAAGGAACGCACGCCCCACCCCCCACCCCCCCCCTCCCCTGTTCGGCACCCTAGTTACCCAGCCAAGCCGGGGCCATTCGTATTACCTTTAGTCATCCTCCCCCGCAGAGGGGCAGGGGTATCTATTTCACAACCCCCGGTGCACAGAGCAGGGATAGCAACCACGGCGTGTTGGTGACAGGGGAGGTGTAGCAGATCCGGCCTTCCATGCAGCCCCTAGCCGCTGGTGATGCGTAAGCTCAGAGACCGCCGGAGGTAGCCTTTCGACTTGTCGTGGAAGAGGCTGGTGTACTCCTCCTCCGTGGGGAGAATGGGCTTGGTAAAGCGTTCGTCCCCCCACAGCACCAGCCAGCCTGCGGTGGCCTCCAGGTATACTGTGCGGCCCTCCAGGCTGCGCCAGGTGGATGATGCGACCTCCGCGCGCTTCCCATCGTAGGTGTGGCACTGCCGCCCGCAGTCGAAGAAACCGACAATCCCGCTCAGCTCCGCGCTGCCGCTGTGTCCCGCAGCATAGGCGTGGATGCTCGCAAGGTCCTTCGCATCGACAGCAAGCATGCACGCTGCCCACAGCAGGCACGCCAAGGCACGCATGGCACTCCTACGCTGTGTAACGCCTGGGAGGGGTGGACATTCCTGTGGTGAAGAGAGCTGCCATGCAGCACAGCGCAGTCCGCACACAACAGAGCAGGGCTGGATAAAGGAAGAAGCTCCAGGGGGGGGGGGCAGTGGCTGGGGTAATTTTCTGGGGGGTCGCTTACAGCCCCGGGGGGGGGGGGGGGGCAGGCTTGCGATATACGTATAAGACGTATATGTATATATACGTATACCGTATACGTAAATATTATGGAACGTAAATATTATGGAACGGGCCCATTTTTGCCCGGCCCGTTCCATAATATTTACGTTCCAAAATATTTACAGGGCCAGTTGGGGACTCGGTGGTGAGGATGGTTTGCCTCAGGAATCGCACGAAAAGTGCACGAGTAGGTCCCGTCAGGGACTCTGTATGCCGTCCGATCACCTGGTCCAAGTCCCCGAGTCGCAGAAAGCCCTGTAAATATTATGGAACGAAAAAAATCTGGAACGCCAACCCACCAGCGTTCCATAATATTTACGTTCCATAATAATTACGTTCCATAATATTTACGTTCCAAAATATTTACGTATACGGTATATACGTTCAGATGAGACCCCCAACTCCCAGGGGTGCCGGTACAGTCAGGCCTGTTACTAACTATCGAACCATCAACACCTTTTTTGGGTCCCCTGATTCATTTCCATCGACCCACGCTAGGTGGGCTAGGTAGCCTTCGCCGTGCTGCCAGGCACTGATGCGAAGGACGTCTCTTATGACATGCCTTGTGCCTGTCACGGGCCATATCCTCGCGCAGCAATTTGGATTCAGGCAATGGAACCAGACGACCCCAGGAAGGCGGATGCAGCCGTACAGAATCACATCTGTCGCCCGCAAGGAACAGCAGATGTTCACTACCGTGGCCTCCGGCGGCTGGGGGGCACCGCCCCCCAGACCCCTCCCTTTGTGGTACTGATGCACAACCTGCGAACGCGCCAGACGTTCCGGACTGGAGAACGTGCAGCTTCGCTGCAAGGATGCCGAAGGATGCGGGTGAGGAGGGTATGAAAAGCCCTCAACAACTGGCTTCACACAGAGCTCTAAACAAAACCCCGTAGATACTCGTCACCGTTCCTTGGGAACTGCCTGGGGCGAATATAGGAATCCTCGGAACCCTGTTCCCAGCACCGCTGGTGGGGGGTGAACACTGAGAGGTCGCCTTACCAAAGTATAGGAGCGTAAATATACGTTACGGCGAAAACTGCCTGTACGTAAAAATACGTAAAAATACGTTCCAGCCGATAAATCCTACGTATACGGCAAGCCTGGGGGGGGGGGGGGGGTAGGGGGGGTCAAATGCCACCCTTTTACGTGGACAAACACGATTTTTCAAAAAACCGGCGCAGAGGCCTCAAAGCCCCCGTAAACCCTCCAAACCCCCCCAGATCGGTCCGGAAACCCATCGAACCCCACTTTTCCACCATTCCGGGCACCTCAGGTGCCCGAATTGGGGTACCTAAATTTTGTGCCACCGTTTGGTACCGGACAGTGCCACTGTGTGGGAGGTTGGAAAAGAAAATGCCCCAACACACCACATCTGAGGGTTGCAATGCATGTTGCTTGCCAACCACGTCATCCGGTGGGTGTCAGGCGCTATGTAGGTGGCATTAGCCAGGTCTTCGATGTGTTCTGGCTTGTATATGTACCTCCCTGCCACCATGCACCGGGAGGCTGCCTGTAGGTACGGAACAAGTCCAGATGGTCGTGTGATTCCTGTGCAGCAGTGCTCCACAACCGGGATGTGTTGACAACGACTGTTGCAACACGAGCTGTACATTCCGGGAACACACGAAGTGCGCTGTCGTGGTACCCATTGTGCCAGAATTGGTAGTTGCTGCGGTCTACTTTGCCTGGCCCAAGAGCACTGGTACTGAACGGTGCAATATGCGTGGCGAGGTGAATGCAACGGAAGGGCGCAAAGTCAATACAGCTCTCGGATGGCGGGTGGTGGTGCCACTAGTGTGTGACGTTCACTCGAGGATACAACGCATCACAATGAATCAGCAACCGTGGACCGAGTACAATACGCTCTCTGTGGCTGGTGTGGGGGACAAAGGCAGTGCCTGTGCCGCAGGCAGGGAGGTACATATACAAGCCAGAACACATCGAAGACCTGGCTCATGCCACCTACATAGCGCCTGACACCCACCGGATGACGTGGTTGGCAAGCAACATGCATTGCAACCCTCAGATGTGGTGTGTTGGGGCATTTTCTTTTCCAACCTCCCACACAGTGGCACTGTCCGGTACCAAACGGTGGCACAAAATTTAGGTACCCCAATTCGGGCACCTGAGGTGCCCGGAATGGTGGAAAAGTGGGGTTCGATGGGTTTCCGGACCGATCTGGGGGGGTTTGGAGGGTTTACGGGGGCTTTGGGGCCTCTGCGCCGGTTTTTTGAAAAATCGTGTTTGTCACCCCCATTTGACCCCCCCTAGGGGGGGGGGGGGGGGGGCTGGCGTGCAGGGTGCAGGCAGCGCGCGCAAATGCGGCCTGTTTCCGGGTGCCCGCGCGCTGCCGGCGACCGTGCACCCGAGGTGCACGGTTTGGGCTGAATCTGGGTGACGTACGAGTAGGGCTCCCACCCTGAAAATGGGCTACCTGCGGTCACTCCAGGTACCTGACATCACCCGAAAGTGACCCAAAATCAGCGGGACCCCCTCCTCGGGTGTTCCGAAACCCCTTTCTTTTGACTATTTGGAATCTGTGCGGATCGTAGTGGGGTCACACTGTGGGTCGAGGTGTCAAGCTTCACCCATGAAATGTGGGTCTGATTCAGGGTCTGGTCATAGGAGGCTGGCCCCAGGAGGATGTGACTGGGAGGCAGCCACACCAGCCCACCCACCCAGCGGGACCCCCTCCTCGGGTATTCCAAAACCCCGTTCTTCTGAACGTTTGGAACTTTTGCGAATCGTAGTGGGGTCATTTTGTGGGTCTAGGAGCCAAACACCGTCCATGAAATGTGCCTCTGGTTCAGGGGCTGATCCTAAGGGAATGTGACTGGGAGGCAGCCACACCCACCCACCCAGCGGGACCCCCTCCACGGGTGTTCCAAAAACCCTTTCTTTTGAACGTTTGGAATTTGTGCGGATCACAGTGGGGTCACTTTGGTGGTGTGCGAGCCAAGCATCACCCATGAAACACGGGTCTAGTTCAGGGGCTGGTCAGCGTGGCTGGGAGGCAGTCAGCCCACACCCCACCCCACCCACCCAGTGGGACCCCCTCCTCGGGTGTTCCAAAACCCCTTTCTTTTGAACGTTTGGAATTTTTGCGGATCACAGTGGGGTCACTTTGGTGGTGTACGAGCCAAGTTTCGCCCATGAAACGTGGGTCTGGTTCAGGGACTGGTCATGGGTGAAGGTGGCTGGGAGGCAGCCACCTTCACCAGCCCACACCCCACCCCACCTACCCACCCAGCGGGACCCCCCCCTCGGATTTTCCAAAAACCCGTTCTTTGGGATATTTGGGATCCGTGCGGATTGTGGTGGGGTCATTTTGGCCATGGGGTGCCTATTGACACCACTTACTGGGAAATGCCAATTGGGTAAAAGTACCCCCCCCTGTACAGGTACAAGGGGGGGGGGTCCTTTCCTACAGGTGCGGGAGGTAGCCAGTGTACCCCCCCCCCCGACCAGGGTGGGGGTCACCCAAAATTTCGAGAAAATCCTGGTGTCACCCTGAAAACCTGGGTCGCCAGCCTGACCTCAGCCCGCGGGGAGCCCCCCCCCCCCCCCCCCCCCCCCCCCCCCCCCCCCCCCCCCCCGGCCAGCCCCCTGCTTACAGTACCCCGGCGTTAAGCCAGCCACTGGGGGGGGGGGGGCACCTACCTCGCACGGTGGACTTTACAGATATCTGACGTGTGCTTGGTATGTGTTGCGTGTCAGGCGCACTGTGGGTTCCTGACACCCACACGCCGCACCCTGAGCACATACTCGGGGAACACGCTGGTCCTGTCGAACACCACAAACTCGCGGGGTTTGTGTGGCACCTCGGCGATGACGCTGTCCGCCATCCGGTGCCCAGCCGTGCAGGGGCGGTGTCCTTTGACGCAGGGAGGGCGCCTGAGTGTCCTAAGCGTGGCAGTGCTTGTCTGGACAGAGGGTGTCCCCAGCAGCACACGGCACACGAGGAGGTCGCAGAGGCCGTCACCCGCAGGCACCATGTACTGGTCGGACTTGCTGGAGTTCTCTGCGAAGTACAGCCCTGCACCGTGCAGGCCCCCCGTACACACACGCTCGTCCATGCCCTGTGAGACAACAATGTCTGTAACATCACGCTTCGTGCCGTGGAAGAGCCGCACCTCGTTGAGCTGCTGCGAGAGTGGGTCCGTACCTAGCCCCTCGCTGAGGGCGCACAGCGGCTGCACCGCAACGCCCTTCTGCGGCCCGTGCTGCTGGATCTGATCCCTGCGGAACTGGTACTCCTTCCAGAGCGTAGCGTGTTCCACACGCCACACACCCTCCACCTGCAGCCCCTTGCGGTCTGTACCGTAGTTGTTCCGACCAAGTTCCGCCACGTTGCAGGTCCCGTTCACCTGCGACTGCATCACAGACCGCAGCTCATGCGTCACGTCGACAAGCACACCACACGCAGAAGGGTCTTGCCAGTGCACAGGCGGCACGAGCCGCAGCGACAGGTCGTTGTGGTGCACGTTGCAGAAGAAGGGATCCAGCACAACCTCCTCAGCGGTGGGGCGCCCCGCAGCACCCTCGCAGAGCATGCGTACCAGCAGGCCCTCCAGCTGTGTGGGTACCCTTCCGCGCACAGGCGGGGCAGCCTGCACACCGGTCTGCACACAAGTGCGCGGGTGGTCTCCCGACACCACCAGGTCGTAGAGCACGAGCCCCAGGGAGTACACGTCAGATGCGAAGCACACCTTCCCCTCCGCCTCCACCTCGGGCGCCATGTAGCCCGGCGTCCCCTGCACGCGCAGCGTCTTCCGCGTCCTGGTTGCCGTGTCAGCAGCACGCCTCCCCACGTCCTTGCTGATGTCGAAGTCCCCGAGGCGTGCCCTCCCGTCCTCTTCAAGGAACACGTTTGCAGGCTTCACGTCGCAGTGCACAACCCCGCTGCGGTGCACGAAGGCAAGCCCCTGTGCGACATCGAGCACAACCCTGCACACGGCTGGCATGCCCTGCTGCCGGATGCGCTGCATGTGCTGCGCCAGGTCGCCCCCGGAGTAGTACGGCATCTCCATGGCCCACCCGACCGGGTCCGTCGTCTGGAACACGCACGTCACCTCCGCCACGCACGGATGACACAGGCGCTGTAGCACACGTGCCTCCTGCAGCAGCCGGCCGCTGTGCTCCGGCTCGAACTGCTTCAGCACGCAGAACGTCCCGTCGCCGCGCCTGGCCTTGTGCACGACATGGTTGCATGCTGCGGCGGACAGCACCACACGGTCAGTGTAGCTGGCACGTGCACGCTTGCACAGCAGCCCGCCCCACTCGCGCACCTCCTGCTCCACATTCAGCTCAGGGTAGTAGCGCAACGCGGCTTCAGCGACACGCCGCTCCTGCTGCTCCAGAAGTTTCTGCTGCTCGCAGACCTGCCTGCGTGTGGCAGTGACGCGCCCCTCCAGCTCCTCCATGTCCTCCTCCTCAGCAGTGTCGAACGTCTTGGCCATCTCATGCTCGTGGTTGGTGACGAACAGCTGTTTCTGGTCACGGCGAAGCGCCACACGCAGAGCATGCATGTCCGGCAAGAGGGTTGCCTTGTCGGGACGCTTCTCCGCCTCCTGCAGGATGGACTCGCACAGGGCACGCTTGCCCCTGACGGAGGCGAGTGTGGGCAGCAGGGCGCTGCACGCCACAATAGCACATCCCTGCAGCCTGCCCTCTGCGGCAACCACCTCGTCGGCTGCGGCACGCATCGCGTCCGACGCCTCGCCCAGCTCTGCGACAGTGGCGGCTGTGCGCACCGCAGTACCCATGCGCTCTGTGCAGGCGCCGTACGCCTCGACCGCCTCGCAGGCCGTACGGTGCGCAGTGCTGGCAGCATCCACCACACAGCCCACCTCTTGCACGTCCCCAGTGTCTAAAGTGTCGCCGCACTCTGCAGCGCACAGCTGCCGACGCATTTCCTCCTGTATGTCTGCACCACCCGTGCCTGCAGCGATAAAGTCCGCCAGTCTGCGCGCACACTCGGTCTGCAGCTGGAACGCCGTGTCCCTCTCCGCCACACCGCCAGGCGTGCAGGGGTCGTGGAGCAGCACAGACATTGCAGTCCTCAGCCTGCACTGCGACGTGCACAGGTCCGACAGCAGCACCTTCCCCTGATCCGCCTGCACGCGCAGCCGGACAGCCGCGCTGCACAACACATCGTCCCTGATACGAATGATGGCCTCGTGCACAGCAACACTTGTGTCAGTCGTGGTGGTGCTGCTGTCAGTCACAGGCTTGGTTGGACACTTCTTGGACAATATCTGAGCAACTTGAGTGAGGGCGTCTTGGTCTAAGGACGCCAGTGTGGTGGGGTGACGAGAGATCATGAGATCTACCATCTTCACAGCATGCTCACTGTTGCAAGCGAAATGCAGAGGTGTCCATCCTGCGAGAGAGTGAGGGGGTGTGGAACATCACACAGCACGAGGTGGCGGATTCGCACAGCTGCCTCACGAGGTCACCCCACCCACACACAACCACTGGGACAGCCAGAGGCTGCGGGAGGTGAGAAACAGTGCAAATGTGCACACATGCATAAAGGCAGGCAGCTGCATCGAATAGGTGCTGAAGTTCTCACAACCTCAGCACTGGGTAAGCTGCATACCTTCGTTGTCCTTCACATCCACATCTGCACCCTGAGCGAGGATGAGTTCGACCATCTTCACAGCATGATCGCGTGTGTTCCGGGCTGCGAAATGCAGAGGTGTCCGTCCTGAAAGAGTGAGTGTGGCACATCACACGGCACGGGGTGGCGGACTCGCACAGCTGCCTCACGAGGTCACCCCACCGACACACAACCACTGGGACAGCCAGAGGCTGCGGGAAGGTGGGAAACAGTGCAAGCGCGCACGCATGCATGAACAGGCAGCTGCACCGAATATGGATGCCGAAGTCCTCATAATCTCAGAACTGGGTAAGCTGCATACCGTCATTGTCCTTCAGATTCACATCTGCACCCTGACCGAGTATGAGCTCTATCATCTTCACAGCATGATCGCGTGTGTTCCGGGCAGCGAAATGCAGAGGTGTCCATCCTGTGAAAGAGTGAGGAGGGAGTGTGGCACAGCACACGGCACGGGGCGGCGAACTCACGACACCTGCCTCACGAGGTCACCCCACCGACACACAACCACTGGGACAGACGGAGACTGCGGGAAAGCTGTGCGTGCAAGTATGCACACATAGAAAGGCAGCTGCACCAAATGAATGATGAAGTTCTCGCCGCTCAGCAATGGGTAAGCTGCATACCGCAGAGATTCCGCTTCATATTCACATCTGCACCCTGAGCGAGGATGAGTTCTACCGTCTTCACAGCATGCTCCCTTGTGTTCTGGGCAGCGAAATGCAGAGGTGTCTCACCTGTGAGAGAGTGAGGGAGTGTGGCACATCACAGCACGGAGTGTCGGACTCGCACAGCTGCCTCACGAGTTCATCCCACCCACACACAACCACTGGGACAGACGGAGGCTGCGGGACAGTGCAACTGTGCACACACGCATAAAGGCAGGCAGCTGCACCGAATGGATGCTGAAGTCCTCACAATCTCATGGATAAGCTGCATACCGTCCTTGTCCTTCACATCCACATCTGCACCCTGAGCGAGGATGAGTTCGACCATCTTCACACCATGCTCCCTTGTGTTCCGGGCAGCGAAATGCAGAGGTGTCCATCCTGCGAAAGCGCGAGGGAGTGTGGGACATCACACAGCACGAGGTGGCGGATTCACACAGCTGCCTCACGGAAGGTGAGAAACAGTGCAAGCGCACACACGCACAAAGGCAGGCAGCCGGCCGAATGGATGCTGAAGTACTCACAATCTCAGTAATGGGTGCTGCATACCGTCGTTGCCCTTCAGATTCACATCTGCACCCTGAGCGAGGATGAGTTCTACCATCGTCACCGCGTGCTCCCTTGTGTCACAGGCAGCGAAATGCAGAGGTGTCCATCCTGTAAAAGAATGAGGAAGTAACCACTGGGACACCTGGAGGCTGCGGGAAGGTGAGAAACAGTGCAAATGTGCACACATGCCTAAAGGCAGGCAGCTGCATCGAATGGGTGCTGAAGTTCTCACAACCTCAGAACTGGGTAAGCTGCATACCTTCGTTGTCCTTCAGATTCACATCTGCGCCCTGAGCGAGGATAAGTTCGACCATCTTCACAGCATGTTCGCTTGTGTTCCGGGCAGCGAAACCCAGAGGTGTCCATCCTGTGAGAGAGTGAGGGATCACACGACACGGGGTGGCGGACTCACACAGCTGCCTCACGAGGTCACCCCACCGACACACAACCGCTGGGACAGCCAGAGGCTGCGGGAAGGTGGGAAACAGTGCAAGTATGCACACATGCACAAAGGCAGGCAGCTGCACCAAATGGATGATGAAGTCCTCGCCAGCTCAGCAATGGGTAAGCTGCATACCGCAGAGGTTCCGCTTCAGATTCACATCTGCGCCCTGAGCGAGGATGAGTTCGACCATCTTCACAGCATGATCGCTTGTGTTCTGGGCACCGTAATGCAGAGGTGTCTCACCTGAGAGAGTGAGGGGGTGTGGCACATCACAGCACGGGGTGGTGGACTCACACACGAGGTCACCCCACCTACACACAACCACTGGGACAGATGGAGGCTGCGTCCGGACTGTCAGGTGCGCACACATGCATGAACAGGTAGCTGCACCTAGCTGCACCGAATGGATGCTGAATGTCCTCACAACCTCAGCACTGGGTAAGCTGCATACCTTCGGTGTCCTTCACATCCACATCTGCACCCTGAGCGAGGATAAGTTCGACCATCTTCACAGCATGTTCGCTTGTGTTCCGGGCAGCGAAGTGCAGAGGTGTACATCCTGTGAAAGAGTGAGGGAGTGTGGCACATCACACGGCACGGGGTGGCGGACTCACACAGCTGCCTCACGAGTTCATCCCGCCCACACACAACCACTGGGACAGCCGGAGGCTGCGTCAGGGTCACGTAGGATGTGTCGGCGATGCAAGAGTACAAGGCGAGCCTGAATCTCGTGACGATGAATCCTTGAATGAAGATACGCCGCTTCGAACCCCTCTGAAGAGCATACCATCTGCATCCTTGGCGTTCACGTCACCACCGGATGCCAACAGCTGTTGCAATGTTTGCACGTCACCCTGCTCCACCGCTTCAGCCAACGACATCATTTCCGTCTGGTCCCTTGGACCGCCTCACTGCTTGCGGTGTCGGGAGAAAAGTTATGTCGGTGTGATGCAGTGATCTCTCCCCTCACCCCCAGCACCTCCGTCGTTCGTGCAGAGCGGTAGGTGCGGTGAGACCACACGAAGCAAATCGTACTCATTTCGCTATCATAAGAGAAACACCCTGCCCAGCAACCGCACAAAAAAAGGCAGATCCTCCAGGCATAATTTTCGTTGAGCGCATACAAAAATATATCAACATGCGTGTGGGAGGAGCGGGTTTTTGTCAGGCTTCGTTTCGGCACGTGCGACGTTGCCACGGAGGTGTGGCCGGGGGGAGGGAGAGGCGGGGGCGGGGGGGGGGGGGGGGAGGGTCAGTCAGTGTTGTTAGAAACCGAGTTTTAAACATTTTAAACGTTTTAAAGTTTAAAACGCCGTTTTAAATTACCGTATACGTAAATATTTTGGAACGTAAATATTATGGAACGTAAATATTATGGAACGTAAATATTTTGGAACGCTGGTGGGTTGGCGTTCCAGATTTTTTTCGTTCCATAATATTTACAGGGCTTTCTGCGACTCGGGGACTTGGACCAGGTGATCGGACGGCATGCAGAGTCCCTGACGGGACCTACTCGTGCACTTTTCGCGCGATTCCTGACGCAAGCCGTCCTCACCACCGAGTCCCCAACTGGCCCTGTAAATATTTTGGAACGTAAATATTATGGAACGGACCGGCCAAAAATGGGCCCGTTCCATAATATTTACGTTCCATAATATTTACGTATACGGTATTTAAAACGGGGTTTAAAACGGCAAAAAACCCTGCAAAATATAGGGGGAGACTTTTCGATTTTTTTTTCTGGAACCCAAAATTGATCGTTTTGGGCCATCTGAGGCCATCTTCGGCAAAAAAATCCAATTTTGAGGCTCCCTGGGGGTCCCAAATGGGTGAACAAATTCCCTGTGTGAAATAGCCTATTGCAGGCCTTTTGAGCATGATCAGGCAAACACAGCTGTGTGGCAGGGCTTTCTGCGAAAATTCGCCTCCTGGTGAAGTGGGCTACTTTTCACCCTCCATTCACCCTGGCCTCAACCCGTTCCTCTGCTCACCCTGACGCAAGCTCATGCCCTCATCGTTGACAATCACCCAGAAAAGATTCAGGATGGTACAGTACAGACTCGGGTGCACGAACGATCCAACGGTGGTGCCTGTTTGACTTGCTGGTGTATGGTTGACCATTGCTTGTTACGTACATTTCGCTTTCTCAGCGCCCCCGCCTTCACCGAAACCCGATGCCCAACACGAGCGGTGTGGCGCCCGTGGTACTGACCCCTTCGGACCTTAACTCCAGCGGTAGCCGCCGGCTTTCTTCAAAGAAACTCATCGATGACGTCCCCCCAGAGTGCAGGTTCCTGCTGCCTACCCACGATCATTAGGGTGCCGAGAGAATGGCTAGGTGATCAATAATTGTCCCAAACACTAGCTTGGCAACAGCCAGAGCAACCCCAGGTGGGGCGCAGCCGAGTGCTGCAACCATCGTTCTGACAGCAACAACATCACCTGGCTGTCTTGTTGAACACAGCCGTGATGAAGCTGGCTGCACTTCCTGTTTGGAGTTCATCGGGATCCGTTCTGCAAAAGTGAAAGTTGGAGGCAAAGAATACATGACGAGGATGGTTACGCCTTTTGTAGGCTTCTCTCGATCAGAGAAGTCGGGCGTCCATAGGAGAGTAAAGAGAATACAGATATGCTCCTCTCAAAGAGGGGCAGGCCAAAGGTAGGCTCCAGGTGGCAACTGGAACTGTGCAACTTTTCCAGAAGGTGCTTCCAGGACTGTCGAAGGAGCTGGTGGAGTTCGCTGGGTCCATTGCCACCCCCATCATGGTGATCGGCCTTCAACCTGCGACTTTGTATCATGGATTCAGCTCAAAAGGGTGCACATCGAGTGATGCAAGATGAAGATTCGACACTCCAGAAATATGCTGATGTCAAACTGCATTATTCCTGAGAACAACGGAGGGGTGTGCCAACTGATGCCGGTGCGATTGATGCAACCCTCACCACAACGTCAGTGCCACCTATTTTCCACCAATAATGTGTCCGCTGTGACAGGAATGCAGGAATAATCACCCAGAATATGAGCTGGGGGGCCTCAGGGGGCATGGAAAAAAAATTTTGGCCGAAAAATTTTTTTTGGTGTGAAAACACCACAGAAACGCCCTGTTTTAACCCCCGTTTTAAACTCCGTTTTAAATTACCGTATACGTAAATATTATGGAACGTAAATATTATGGAACGGGCCCATTTTTGGCCGGTCCGTTCCATAATATTTACGTTCCAAAATATTTACAGGGCCAGTTCGGGACTCGGTGGTGAGGACGGCTTGCGTCAGGAATCGCGCGAAAAGTGCACGAGTAGGTCCCGTCAGGGACTCTGTACGCCGTCCGATCACCTGGTCCAAGTCCCCGAGTCGCAGAAAGCCCTGTAAATATTATGGAACGAAAAAAATCTGGAACGCCAACCCACCAGCGTTCCAAAATATTTACGTTCCATAATATTTACGTTCCAAAATATTTACGTATACGGTAATTTAAAACGCGTTTTAATTTAAAACATTTAAAACATTTAAAACGTTTAAAACGTTTAAAACGTAAAGTTTTAAATGGGGGCTAACAACAATGGGGAGGGTGCCGGAATAGCGCAGGAGAAGCGACCCTCCCAACACCCCCCCCCCCCTCCGGTGGTGCCGCACATCAGCCTGAAAAGGTGCACGGCTTCCCCAACGGTTCCCCCCATCCCCACCCCACCACCACCACCACCATCACCAGGCCTGGCCCGCTCATCGTTGTTTTTTTTCAGACACTGCAAAGAGCTGGAAAGCAGCAGAACCCTGTCTTGGCTCCGCAACTCTTTCGGAGAAAACGGGATGCACCACTCACAAGAGGGAGCGGCCACCAGAGGGAACCTTTCACTGAGACGGACTGAGAGCGGGGCTCAGTTCTCGCGGTGTGCACCGTGCACTAGTTTTGACAACCTTGCAACAAACACGTTGGCAGCATCCCCCCCCCTCCACCCCTCTCCCCCCCCACACGGTGTGCGGCTTCGCTTCTGGGGCTTTGTTCCCCACCACCCCCCCCCCCCTTTAGGACAGTTCCAACAAAGCCACCCAGCCGGGAAGGGTGCAGCAGTTCAAAAAATCCATCCCTCCCTACACTTCGTCGAGGCAAGTGGATGTGGGGGGGAGGGGGGGTGGGGGGGGGAACTGCGCAAACCCGAACCCATTCTCCCTGATTCCTTCCACTCCAGGATTCACATTTCTTTCGTGGGGAGGGGAAACGAGGTGGGATGAGACGGGGGGGCGAACGGGCCAAGGGAAGGCCTTCATCAGCAGCACACTTCGCTCCCCACACACACCACAGACACGGGGGGGAGAGGGGACTCGCGGGGTGCTTCCCTCCCTCCCTGCCCTGGTCGGTACTGCGGTGCTGCAAGGGTGGCGGGTGCGGTGTGAGGCTCACACATAGAGAAGAGGGAATGGGATGCTGGAGGCAACGGCAGGTGGGGTTGGTGTTGTTTGTATACCACCCCCCACCCACCCACCCCACCCACCCCCCAAACCCCTCCTGAAGGAGACGGATAATTCGGCGGCAGCAGGAAGGGGAGGGGAAGGGAGGGGTGTTGCGGCTCCTGCCGGCGATGTAAGATAAATATCAGGTGAGGGGTGCATTTGCAAGCCCGGCGTGGTAACACTTGCTGGGGGTTCAGCCTCGAAGGTCGGGGGACCCCGAGATCTGATGGGGGTTTGATTGCCGAGGGCGAATGGGAAAGCAAGCCTCCCAGCACCTCCTTGCAATGTCCCTCCTTTTTGTCGCCATCGGGGGGGGGGGGGGTGCAAGGAGGTCTGACATAGGCCCCACTCAAAAAAGTCCGCCCAAACGCGCGCACCGCGCGGGGGAGATTTTGGCGGGGGGCTGTCCCGAACAACAGAAAGAAGGCACACACGCTGGGGTTCCATTTTGCCACAGGGTGGTGGCCAGGCCCCTTCTCTGATGCGATTGAAAACATACCCACCCTCAGCCCAGGCGAGGAGGCCAGAGAAGCAGCTCTCTGTGGCCCCTGCCCTGGAAGCGAAACGTAACACGGCAAAAGATAACGTGGCTCACAAAATCACCAGCTGCAAATAAACTGCTGTCTTGTTGGAATGGAGGTCCACATACGCACCACTCCTGGGTCCGATGAAGCGGTGTGTGTGATGCTGGGTGTGTTCACAACCTCCCAGCAAAAAAAAAACGAAAGGGGGCTCGGCGCAGAAAAGGTTTCCCCCCAGGCTGCGGGGGGCAGGGCGGAGGTGGCTGCGGCCCCACTATATAAAGGCAATAATACATAAGTCACAGGGGCTTGCTTGACCCAACCCGCCGTAACAGCATCAGGTTCCCGGCAGGGAAAGGCAAAAGGCAAAGGGATGCCAGCTGCCTCCGGTGTGACCGAAGGCCCTGTCATACGCACGCCCCCTTGCACAGCCGTTGTCGCAACCCTATCAGCTGCGGAGCGGGATGTGGTCCAGCAGATCTGCGAGGCCGGGGCGAATGATGGACTCTGCCCCCTTCTCGAGCATCGCCACCACGGACGGAACGGTTTCAAATGCCGCGTTTTCGATGACAGTCCGGGCGTGGTCATCTGGGAGCAAGGTACCCACCCCGCGCCCACCGGCACTCACAGCCGCCAGGATGTCGTCAACGGTGTCGCCGATCATCAGCGTCTCTGCGGGGTGCAGGTCGAGGTGCTTGCATGCCGTCTCCACCGCATTGGGCGCAGGCTTTGGAGGCCCGTCCTCCATGCAGACGCTGTGGGAGACGAACCGGCTCAGCCCGAACTGCTCCAGGAAGAACTCGCAGTCCTTCCGCGGGCGCCCCGTCACAATCGCGACACGCCCCTCGCACCTCCTGTGCAGCTCCTCGATGACGCCCACAGCAGGAATGAGGGTCTCCAGCTTGCGCAGCTCGGAGTAGATCTCCTCAAACTTGTCGGTGATGTCCTGCAGCGAAGCCTCGATGCCCCTGTCCGCAAGCATCTTC
Organism: Rhynchopus euleeides; assembly: GCA_963210315.1. Taxonomy (NCBI): domain Eukaryota; phylum Euglenozoa; class Diplonemea; order Diplonemida; family Diplonemidae; genus Rhynchopus; species Rhynchopus euleeides. Next base: position 852,770 of record OY723322.1, on the reverse strand, counting down.
CGCGTCAGGACCCAGTCGTTGTTGGCATTGCCCTTCAGCTTCTCCGCCGTGATCTCCTTGAAGGTGACGGTGCTCCCGAAGGCCGCCGCAGTGTCGACAATGCACTGCCGGTAAGACTGCTTCACCTCAGCGAGCACGCCGTCCATATCCAACAGAAGCCCACGCACAGGCTTCTTCTCTCCCGACATGATGGTGCCTTCTCAACTTTATCCCTGTGGATGCCGTGGAGTGAGAAGTGACAAGTTTGGCAGGTTGTGGTGACACAAGGGTGTCGTGATATTCATTTCTACGTTCAACTTCATATCTCCGGTTGTCCGATCGGACAGTGCCGTGATCACACACTGGATGGAATATGGCTGAACTCCTCAAAACCAGAACCCAGTCTAGAGGCAGATGTGGTTTGCCGAGGGGCGGGGGTGGGAGTGGGGTGGTGGGGGGGGGTGACGTTCGCATTGTATTTTTTTGCGTGTGGATTCCCCCCCAGCCTAGCCTAGTTTGACCTGCCAGTTTTTGAGTTTTTTTTTGGCTCCTGTTTCCCGCTGTGTCTGCCAAAATATGAGGGAAGGGTTTACCCCTTCCGGATATAAAGGCATGGCAGGCAGAGACGAAGATTGAATGAGGGGGGGAGAAAAGGCTGATAAATTCCCCCGAGGTGGGAGAAAATAAAGTTGTGACTCACCCAGCCCCAACCAGAATGGCTCCGACCCGCTGTGTTCAGGCTTCAACTGAATTTCTGTCATTCTTCGATTCACTTTTGAGTCGGTGTGGCTTAATATCTCCACTGTCTCTGATTGTCATTCTCCACTCCCACAAGGCAGCCCTGGAGACCTTCTTGAGGGTGGGCAACTGGACAGAGAAAAGGAGTACTGACAAGCCACGTCTATGAAAAAACCATTCAGGCTGTGTGGAAAACCGGAGAGGATATATTCCTTGTTGGGGGGGAACACATGAAAAACAAAATCGGTGTGGACAAAAAAAAAGAGGGAAGAAAAAAGACAAATGTGGACGGAGGGTAATATGGCGGCAGGTGGGGGGGAGGGGGGACAACACGTCGAAAAAATAACCCCCCTTTGACAGGGGGGGGAAACAAAGGCAAGCTGGGGCCTCTGGCCTAAAGAGGAGGGTGGGTGGTGAGCTTTTTGGCAAGAAATAAGCCCTGCACAAATCGCACCCCACCGACCCACTCCGTTCGACACTGGGCCAACGGGGAGGGGAGACCGCGAGACTGCTGTAGAGAAGCCGGTCAGACACACACAACAAGAGCTAGCCAGGAGAGGGCATGGCCACCTCACAGCAAGGCACTGTTGGATGTGATACCAGGCTACTTTGCAAGACAGCTCGTTAATAAGAGGAAAGAAGGGTGGAATATTGTATTTCTTGGACGCCACGCAACTTTTTTTCACGCACGCCCGGTTACGGTAATCACTTTTTTCTCACGCTTTTTACTTTTTTCTCACGCTTTTTTCTTTTTTCTCACGCCCTTTTTCTTTTTTTTCACGCTTTTTTTGGCGTGAAAAAAAAGTCCGTACACATAGTGTCATAACGGCCGTCATGGAGGGAGTGGATTTTCTGAGAATCCACTACCTCAGTTCCCGCTACCGAAATATAAAAACGGCCGTTTTCATGTTTTGTTGGCGAAAAAACGGCCGTTTTTTTCCCCCTCCTATTTTCCTTTGGAGATTCGCCTTCTGCTTACCGTACCGAGCTGAGGAAACACACTTGACAACTCCCTGTTGCCTACACATGACATTGGGCACTGCGATTCTCTGTCGACTGTACAAAGAAAAATGGCTTCCGCCCTGCCTGCCGCTCGACAAGCAGCAGACACCCGAGAGCAGAGAGGAGTGTAGCAGCCCGGTTCGCCCCCGGGTTGTCCCAGAAATCCAGCACACCCTCGGAACGTGGTGGCCTAGTCGTAGATCACCCAGGACCTGCAAGTGACCTCCCCGAAACAGAGGGGAGGTGGCACCGGAGTTCTGACACCCCTACGACTCATGCGGCTGTACGCGCTCGGGCACAAACGGCGGACCGCAAACCAGAAGGACTTCCCTGATTCCGTGACGTCCCACCTTCTGCGCATGCGGTCGCCAGCCCAGGCCAGCTCCCCTGCCAGGGGCACTGGGGGTCGTACTTCCCCACCTCAGACACTTTCTCGATGACATTCACAATGTCGGTGTGCACTGCGTCGACAGGGGCACGCCGTCGGCACACCCAGCTGCGCATCGCAGTACTTCTGGAGCAGCGATGCGAGGGGTGCCGTCAGGCGGACGGCGGCCTGCAGGTGGGACTCCAGCCCAGCGGTTTCGTGGGCATCTCTGCCAACCGCAGAAGCGACGCACACGTAGCAGGGCCGCTGTCCTGCAGCGGGCCCGGAAGATTGTATAAATGCCCGGGGACGTGGTGCAAGGTGCAGATCCACTCAAGCGGTGCAGGTAGTGTGTGTCGGAGAGAAGCGAGATCGCACGGCCGGTGGTGCCGTCTTGCTCGCCTGCTTCTCCCTCTCAGCTGCGTCAGAGATGTGGCACAGCACATCCTTCAGCGCCAGTGCGGTCGTGAACCCATCCAGCTGGTGCTGCATATTGCCCGGGATGATCGCCCGTGCCTTCGGGAATAAATCAGCGAAGGCGGTGTCCTTCTCATCCGGGGTGCTGTCGCCGAGATCAAGGGAAAGCTCTGTCGGAAGAGCCCTGATGCCAGTGAGCGACACCCACCTCTGCCTGCACGGTCATCCACGACACACGTGCCTAGATTGGCCGCAACCATGTTCAGCCCCTCCTCGGGACACACTTCTTGACAGCATCATGCACCATGCCAGCCGGTGATCCGGTGAACAACGCACCCCGGGCGATCCGAAGTTGCAAGCCTGCCACTGAGGGTATCGCACTCCGACAGCGCCAGCTGTTTCCCTGGCTCTGCACTTTCAACGCTGCGTTCTTCTTTTTCTTGATATGGCGCGGTCCGTCAAAGTGGTCCACGAAGTCTGAACTCTTCGCATCATACTTGAAGGCGCGCTCACAATGCTTGCTGCAGGGTATCCCTTGCAGTGGGGAGGCACTCCTGGTGGTGGGATCTCGCCTGCTGACCCACGCCCCATACAAAATTCCCAGGTAAAAAAAAACGGCCGTTTTTTAAAATGCTGAAAATCAGCGGCCGTTTTTGCAAGTCCACAAAATACAAGGGATTTTTTAAAACGGCCGTTATGCAACCATGCGTACAGTGATTTTCTGGAAGGGACCTGCGGCTGATTTTGTGAATGCACAAATCAGGCCTGAGCGGGTCTGCAGGTCACCAGGTCGGCTGCGGGGTGGGTTGGTGCGGTGGGTTCATCGGCCACGCTATCCAGCTCCCCCCGACCTCTGCCCAGAGCCAGAAGCGCAGCACCCCGCGGCGTGAGAAGTACGATCACCGCAAGCAGATAGACCTTTTAGAAGTGTATGCTGCATACCGTGTCGCACAGCAGGTCATGGTTCTTCACGGTGAACCACAGGTCAACCAGCAGAACCAGGGATCCCCAGGAAGACGAAGCTGTCGAGGGCAAATCAGAACGATATGAGGTGTGACTCGCCGTTCTTGAGGGCGGAATACCCCAGACTTGGCGCTCTGGACGACATCCCCTGTGGAGTTGATCTCAGTCAGGAGGTGGTACAGCCTGGAACCTCTGTATATTGGTGTTCTCAGACATACTCACATGAGCAACCTCAAAAATGGGGCACAGTTTTTCGTTTTCACGGTAATAAAGCGATTTTACGGTTTTTTCTCACGGCGTGAAGAGAAAAAACGACCAAAAGGCGGTTTTGGCGTTCAAAAGTTGCGTATTGTGCAAGAAAAACATGTCATCACCTTGAAAAGTACGGTAAAATCGACTCGGTTGGGGTTCGACGGCCACTCGGGGCCTTCGGCCCCTCGTGGCCGTCTCACCCCACCTCGTCGATTTTACCGTACTTTGTTTTCACGGTAATAAATACCGTATACGTAAATATTTTGGAACGTAAATATTATGGAACGTAAATATTATGGAACGCTGGTGGGTTGGCGTTCCAGATTTTTTTCGTTCCATAATATTTACAGGGCTTTCTGCGACTCGGGGACTTGGACCAGGTGATCGGACGGCATACAGAGTCCCTGACGGGACCTACTCGTGCACTTTTCGTGCGATTCCTGAGGCAAACCATCCTCACCACCGAGTCCCCAACTGGCCCTGTAAATATTTTGGAACGTAAATATTATGGAACGGACCGGGCAAAAATGGGCCCGTTCCATAATATTTACGTTCCATAATATTTACGTATACGGTAGTTATTTTTTCAAGATAGTCGGGACGGCAAACTAAGCAGTCAAGAAGTCAAGTGTTCTTTGGAGCGAGTTGGACGATTGCCTCACAGGGTGAGGCGTGTTTACTTGGGGCCAGCGCCGCCACCACCCTCACCACCCTCACCGCCCTCAGGCACCGGGGGCTGGGGGGGCTGGGTCGTGACGCACTCGCCGCACGACGCCACGGACCCAGTCTCCCCGCCAGTCTCCCCGCCCTCGGCACCGGCGGGGCACCAGTTGGAGGCGCACGACCCACCCTCACTCCCGATAATACCCTCCCACATGCACTCAGCCTGTGCAGCGCAGCCCTGGCGGTCGCCGATCGACGTGCAGTCCGTCGCGCCACGGCGGACGAACACTGCGACGTGCTGCAGCGGCTGCGTCAGTGCAGGGGTCTCCAGGACTGTCCCAGAGGGGACAACCTTGCGGAAGGACACCATGCTGAAGTCGTTGCCGAGAGCCCAGGTCTTGAAGGTCGGGGCGCACTGGCCAGCGCTCCAGCCAGAGCCAGGCAGGATGGTGGGGAGGCCGCCGTTCGTCGACGAGGAGCACGGGGGGCAGTGGTATGTCGCCACCACCACCTCGCACGGCGTCCCGCTGCAGCTCTCCGGGCACTCAACGCGGATCTTGCTGCCCGACTCGATGGCCTCGCCGTCGGTAGGGAAGAACGCCTTCGTCTTGGCGCGCTGCAGCACACCGGGCAGGTTGCCCAGCGACGCCTCCTGGCCCTCGCCCAGCGGCCATGCGCCCATGCCCTCCTCGACAGCCTCACCGGCACCCCAGTCGACAATGGTCTCAGCACCCTCCCCCTCGCCGGTCAGCTCAGGCTCGACAGTGCCGACGTCGATCTCCTCCTCAATGCAGGTCGGGGCAGGCGTGCTGCCGGGCGTCGGGGGCACACCGCCCTCGGGGCTCGGGGTGTTGGGCGTCGGCGGGGGCACACCGCCCTCAGGTGTGGGGGTGTTGGGGGTGGGCGGCGGCACACCACCCTCAGGGCTCGGGGTGCGGTCCGGTGTGGGCGGCGGCACACCGCCCTCAGGGCTGGGGGTGCGGTCAGGCGTAGGCGGAGGCACGCCACCCTCAGGGCTCGGGGTGCGGTCCGGCGTCGGAGGGGGCACACCACCCTCAGGGCTCGGGGTGCGCTCCGGTGTGGGCGGCGGCACACCACCCTCAGGGCTGGGGGTGCGGTCAGGCGTCGGCGGCGGCACACCACCCTCGGGGCTCGGGGTGCGGTCCGGTGTGGGCGGCGGCACACCACCCTCAGGGCTCGGGGTGCGGTCCGGCGTCGGCGGGGGCACACCGCCCTCCGGAGTCGGGGTGTTGTTCGGCGTCGGGGGCGGCACACCCTCGGGGACAGGCGTCCTCTCAGGAGTCGGGGGGGTCGGGGGCGACGGCGGGGGCGTCGACGTGGGCGGGGTCGGGGTGCGCGGGGGCTCCGGCACTGCCGTCGGTGTCGGAGTGGCCGGCGGCAGCGGTGCAGGCGTAGTGCGCTCGCGACAGATCTTCGCGTACAGTGCGAAGTACAGGCACGACGGGGCAGCCCCACGGAACTTGAACTGGTGCACACCCTCACGCGACGTCTTGTAGGGGAAGTGGGCCGGCTGGGACGTGTACCGCCCGTACGACCGCTGCGGCAGCTTGCTGCGGCCAATCCACATGGATGCCTCCTCCAGAGTGTAGCCCGAGGTGATGTCGATCGTCATGTCCACGGTCTTGTCCTCCACAACAAGCTCAACCTCACCGGCCTTCCAGCCGCCACCGCTGCAGTGCTTGGCGTTGCCCCACAGGTCGAGCACTTCCGTCCCCTTCGACACGGAGTTGGACCACCCGATGGCGCCGCCCTTCGGGCGCTCGCAGTTACGCATGCCGGCGAAGCAGTGTGCCTTGTCGCCACGGACCCAGCCCTCGACGCACTCCTCCTCAGGCACCGGTCCAGGGGAGGCCGTCTGCTCCTCCTCCACCTCACAGACCTCGACGTGCAGCGCGAAGTAGAGCGACGACGGCATCGACCCGCTCTTGAAGCGGAACTTGTGCATCCCGTCGCGCGACGTCTTGTAGGGGAAGTTTGTAGGAGATGCGCTGTACTGCCCGTACGACTTCTGCGGCAGTTTGTCCGACCCGATCCACATCTCCGCCTCGTCGAGCTTCCACCCGCGCTGCGTCTCCAGCGTCACCTCCATCCCGGAGTCCGAGACCTCCACCACGGCCCCGCCCGTCACAACGCCGCGGTCTGTCTCGCACTTCTCCGCCCCCTTCCACAGCACCAGCTCCTCCCGCCCGGTGGTGATGCGGTTGGTCCACCCCCAGTCGCCCCCGCTGCGGTCGCACCCGCGCACGCTGCTGAAGCACGTCGGTGTCTCACCACGCACCCACGCCGTGTGGCACTTCTCCTTCTTCCCGCCACCGCCGTAGCCACCGCCGCCGTAGCCGCCACCACCATAGCCACCTCCAGACTTCCCTCCATATTTGCTTCCGTATTTGCTTCCATATTTACTTCCGGATTTACTTCCGTACTTACTCCCTCCGTACTTGTTGCGGTAGTACCCCCCGCGGCTCCCATACCGCGACCGCGAGTAATGCGCATCTGCACACGCCACCATCGCCACCAGCAGCAGCGCTGCTGTGCACCCACGCATTGTCTCGCTTGTGTATAGAACCGGTATCTGGCAGGGTGGGTTGGTGGGTTGGCTACTCAGAGGGACACACCGAACGCACACCAGAGGCATGCACACTGGAACAAAGGCGGTGGGATGGGGGTGTTGCGACATGCACAGACCACGTTACCCACCTTGCGATCGGATTTCAACGTCAGCAGGCCCACACAGCTTGCAGGTCCAAGACTGCAAGCGATGCCCTCCCCCTGCAGGGCTGCCGCACCCACACCACACTACACGCTACGCCACTCCGGGTTAAATGTACACAGCAGTGGAAAAGAACACCGGGGTTGTTTTAGCTGGGGCTACTCAGACAGACAGATGCATGAGGGGTTTCCTTTCGAGTCCCACGTATTCGAAAACCAAACACACATTTCGCCCGTTGGCAAAATGTACGATCTTAGGGATTTGTTGCTGTTGTTGTTGGGGGGGTCCTGAAAACCCCAAAGAAAAGAAAAGTTATGGGTTTGCCAAAAGCAGCGAGCTTTTGAGGGAAATGGGATGGCCGGAAAGGCCAGTGCCTTGCCGCATGCACAAGCGTTGTGCCTAGACAACCAAAGCCTGGTACATGAATACGACAGCCTTTGGACGGCACACATTCACTTGGTGGGCGAAAGCACAGGCGATCCGAAGGAGGGAGAATGGTGAAGCAGTTGGGGAGGAAGGGGCCAGGTCGGTTCTCCTCGGTGGGGGCGCGGATTAGTCACCTGAGGCTAGCGCACCACAAGGCAGGGTACGTCGGAAAGCAAAGCAATAAACGCAACGCAGCACAGCAGTGTTTTTTCCATGCCGGACGGGGGGGTACAAAGTACCCCCCCGGCGGGGCCAGACCCCAAATGTACCCCCCCGGGGGGGTACATTTTTTTAAACTTGTTCTGTACTGAGTAAGGGGCACTTTTTGGCACGTAGGCCGCCGAAAAAATATACTATGGCTTCGGGGAGCCCAGCTCTTTCAAATAACGACACTTTCTGGCGGAAAAGGTGTGGGTGGTGGGCCCGGGTGTGGGTCGGGAGGGTGGCCGACTACATCCAGCCTGAGGGTCCCTGTCTGAAGGGGACCCCCTGTGGCGTATGTCTGGTGAAGTCACATCAGGTAGCCTCAGGAAGACGCAGCCATCTCACACAGAATCTATCCACCCGCAAGGAACAGATGTTCACTACCGTGGCCTCCGGCGGCTGGGGGGCTCCGCCCCCCAGACCCCCCTGTGCTGTGTGCCTGTCGAGTAGACATATGCCCAGCCACCGAAGGCAACCCCTTCTTTACCCCGTCCACCTGGCTGTATCAGATGGCCGAGCTGTTCAGTGCAAGCCTCAGCTACACTACAATGCCACACACACGTGGGCAGAGAGTGAATGCAGGGACAGGCGTGCATGCACGGGCCGGATCTCAGAGGCACTGTTGCACAAGCACCTCCAGACATCAGCTACCCGAAGTGCAATGACTTCAAGGACCGTAGGGAGGACGGCGGGAGGGGTGTGGGGCTAGCGCCAGCCACTTTTCTTCGGCAATTGCTGACCCCTTCGTGCCCAGTAAGACACAACCAAGCCAGCAACGTTCACCTGTGACGACCAACCCCTCCAACTGACCTCGACCGGTATCGTGCCATCAGTTCGTTGAGACGGTCCCAAATCTGACCGTTGTATCAACATACAAAGCCCATGGGAAGACGTCTCATTGCGGTTTTCGGTGCCGGGGACGGGATAACTGTCACAGAGCTGGCACAGAAAGCCGCACAACGTCAGATTACTGCCAGAATACTGCAAATGAAGCCCTTTTCCGGACACACCATACACCTTAAAAAATGTACCCCCCCGAATCCCGATTTCCGGAATCCTGGAAAAAACACTGGCACCAGGCCGTTCGCTCGGGGCGAAGTTGGGCCCAACTTCGCTAAAAAAATAAATCTTCAGATTTACTTCGTCCCAACTTCGCCCAAGGGGACGAAGTTGGGATAAAAAAAATCTGGGCTCGGCCCCCACCCACCGAAGGGGGGGTGGGTGGTGAAAGAGCCCACGGGATCACGAGGCTCAGGGGATGGGGAATGCACGAGGAAGGAAGTGTCAGAAGGAGACCACAACGACCTTCCCCAAAGTACGATGTATTGCTCCGCCCAGACCCCCCCTGTGGCGTATGTCTGGTGCCCAAGTCCTTTCAAGTTACATGAATCTGTCCATCCGCAATGAACAGATGTTCACTACCGTGGCCTCCGGCGGCTGGGGGGCTCCGCCCCCCAGACCCCCCTGGCAGCCGAACTGTGTGGCACAGCGGTCCCTGCCAATCTACCGGCGTTTCGCTCATAAGCAAGGTTATGAGTGCCTCCGGAGGTACTAACAGCCTTGCCAGAAGTGCAGCGATCTGCTCTCTCAAGGAAAGGTAGCCAATGTGTACCTCTTGAGGGGGCGCGAAGCGCCCCCGAGGGGCGCCTCCCTGTGGTTAAAAAAAAATCTCAAAATCCCAAAAATTTCAAATAAAACTTCGTCCACCCCATGCGGGATCTGTGGACGATAGCGAACGGCCTGACTGGCACAGGTAAAAAAAAGAACATCAAAGTGCCAGCCGAAGGGGTTCGGACCTTTTTTTCTTTTGCGGAGAAAAATCTCCGGCAATAAACGAAACACATGGCAAGAATCACGAACCAGCGCAACGCACCACCACACAAGACCTGGAAGATAAACACGGCATGTATGCACTGCCCTCAGAAGCCATATCTCCTGCAGCTGCAACGCAGCCACGAGACACGCGGGGGGTGCATTGCACACCGGATCACTCTCAGTCAGGAGCACATGGTGCTGTTCTTCTTCGCGGTTGCACTCACACCGGGTTCGTTGCTTGGACAGCATGCAGAATTCCCACGGCCTCAGAGAGGCGGCCTCACTATCTGTGAGGTCTGCTGCACTGCGTTCCACCTGCTTGAGAACAGCGATACGAGCCCCTCCAGTAGGGTGGCTTCATCGCTTCTGTGCAGGGGGGGAAGCGCAGTGCAGCTCGGCGCGGGGTCCGCGAATAGCTCGTGGTGTTGACATGTCATGGTCATCCCAAGCGGATTTTGCGCAACACATGTGGCATAATGCACAGCGCACGAATCAAATACAATGTCTGCCTGAGCGGCTTGTTTGAATATTCTCATTGCGACTCTGAACCACTGAAAGACACAACCCGCAGGACATGAGCACACGACAATTTTTTTGAGACGAGTTTTACCACAAGACACACACAGGCAGCACAGGAACGAATGACAACCCTTCCAGCTGGGTCTCCAGCCCGTCACAGGGAGTAGTGGTCGAGCAGGTCTGCAAGGCCAGGCCGGATGATGCACTCGGCGCCATGGCCCTTCATGATCTTCGCGACTGGGATCTCCTCGAAGGACGTGAAGTTGTTGTGGATGACATCAGCATAGTCCTCCGGCAGCAGGGTCCCCACCGCACGCGACCCTGCACGCACGGCAGCCAGCACATCGTCGGGGGTGTCGCCCACCATCATGGTCTCGCTGGGGTCGACATCGAGGAGCTCACAGGCGCGCAGCACCTTGTTGGGTGCAGGCTTCAGGGGCCCGTCCTCCATGCACACGGTGTGCGCCACAAACCGCCCGATGTCGAAGCGGTCGAGGAAGAACTCACAGTCTTTGCGGGGGCGTCCCGTCACGACCGCAACCCGCCCCTCGCACCTGCGGTGCAGCTCCTGCAGCACACCCTTCGCAGGGATCAGCGTCTCCAGCTTGCACAGCACCTGGTAGATGTCGTCGTAGACCTTTGACACCTCGTCCAGCGGGGCGCGGACCCCTTTGCTCTGCAGCATGCGATGTGTCAGGACCCAGTCGTTGTTGGCGTCGCCCTTGTTGCACTCCTCCACAATCTCCGGGTGTGTGATGGTCACGCCATAGTGGCGCCCCGTCTCGACAGTGCTCTGTCTGTACGACTGCCGGATTGCTGCAAGGACCCCATCCATGTCCAGCAGCAGGCCCCGCAGTGCACGCGCAGGGGGCATCGTGCCGCTTGGTTTGAGAAAGGCGTGAAGTGCCTGGCGGCAGGGTGTTGGCTGTGCCCCTTGCGGAAGGAGACAAACAAGAGCAATACCCCGATGCCCAATAAGGCGGTGTGGCACGGCAGACAGGCCCCAGGGGCTCCACTATACTACAGGCAGCCCCAAACCTGCCAGAGAAGCCGTTTGCAAGGGCTTTGCCTTCACCCCAGAGCGAGCTCTTCCAGAGTGGCCATCAACAGTTGCGGAAGGGTGGGGTGGTGTGGGGGGCTGTCGGTCTGAAGTTCGTTCTATATCTGGCACGTGCGTTGACCCTGTCGACAGCCAGGGCATGGCCTTGCCGCAACCTTTATCGTTGTTCGCCACCCGGGCAGAGGGAAGGCCGCCACTGCCCATACCATTTACACGGTTATCGGGGGCGGGGGTGGGGCGGGGGCAGCCCAGGATCCCATAAGCCGACAGGCACATACATAATTGCCTTGTTCTCATCTCCGCCATGGGGGTTAGCTCAAAGCTGCATTGGAACTCAACACAGCTGCCTGCTGAAGGCCCACCCGCGCCTACCAGTGGCATGGTGCACACAATAAAGTACAATGCGGGTTCAAGGTTGCTGGTGGTAAGCCCTTGCACCCCCGCATTTATCACCTCTGTTTAGGTGGGATACGGCATGTGACACCTCGGCAGCAGCAACACGCCTGGCTCACTTTAGCACACATGAATCACATTGTATGTCGGTGTAGAACTTGCTGGAATGCAGACCCTGCTCTGTGAGGGCACCACTCCCCGTCTGATGAAGGTGTGAGTGGGGGTCGCAAGATCCAGCTCAAGGCACAGAAAGTCACCCCAGTTTGGGCTGCGCCGAACTAACAAAAAAAAGGTATGGCAAAGAAAAAATGCCCGGCCACGTGCTGGCATTTTAGATGCACATCGCCATAAGACATCAAACAGAGAGGACAAAAGAAATCAGAACAGATGGCTCGGGGACACGTGGTGGGGGAGAAACAGAGACCAGGGCAAAACGCAACTGAAAACAGAACTTCGGCGGGACCCACACCCTCCCCCAAAAAAAACCCCCCCCTCCCCTCCCCCGTCCGGTGTGTGGGTGAATGGAAAGGGTTGCTGCACAATGTGTGTGCCATGCCGTGCAGCACAGTGAAGAAGCCAACACTACGGGCCAATCTTGCCGTCTCATTTTCGAACCTCTTATGCTGCGCCCTCACACGAGTGGTGGCCCTCCCATCTCCGCATAGCCTCTATGGCAGGGTCAACGAGTCGGGCCGACTAGTCGAATCCGTCTAGTCCCCGCACACACTGCTGACTACCGCGTCGTGCAAGTGAAAGGTGCGGCCCCCCCACAGGAGATGTACTTCGCAGGGGCTCCGGAGCACGGTCAGTTGTGATACGAGATGCTCAGCAACAACCAGTGAAGGTGGCAGAGCGGAAGCAAAAAGCGGGGCAAGAGGCTGGGGCAGAGCATCTAGCTCGGACAGTTCCTTCTGCGGTGGCAGAGGCACGCGCGCAGGAGCAAGCCCAGCAGCTGCTGCCGCGATGGCCCTCATGCAGTTCGATTGCGCAGAGGCCCATCCGGTTCGTGTGATTTTTTCCCCGAAAAAAACGCAAGGTGTCTACGCGTGGCACTCCGTAAAACAGGCTATCAACCTGCTCACACAGGGTCATGTGGCAGGACACACGCACGTGGGTTTTTTTATAGTAGCGTGGAGCACACCAAGCACCTTGCTCATGGTGTGGTACCCCTGTCACACAACACTCCTGCCCCACGCACTGTCACCCCTGGCATACTTTTTATAGAAGAAAAGCTTCTTGGGGGAGGGGGCGGCGGCACCTGCCCCTGCAAGTCCACGGGAGGAGGGGAGGGCGGGCGGGGCAGTTCGATTTGTTTTATTTTCGTTCGCCTCATCACGGCATTTGGATAACGCATCTGCAACGGAAAGTGGGCGCCCAGGAAGGCAGCGTGCCCCCTCTCTCTTCTTCTGCACGAAGCCGTGTCTTGTTATGGAAAAAAACTGTTCGCAGACCCACTTGAATCGCAGCCGGTTCACCTCAGTGTGTCACAGGTGACAACCACTGGGGCAACCCAGGCATACAAAGGGGGCGCTGTGCTGGGACGGCATGCCACCCTCCTGCACACTCCCACGATGATGATGCTTGAGAAGAGACGCTCACCCACGTGTATTGGCGTCCCGATCTGTGCCCGGAACATGGAACAGAGGCAGATGCAGTGCAGGCGCCATGACGTGCCTTTTGGATTGTAGATGACGGAGGACATATCACACAAAAAGCTGCTTAGTGGGCACTGCACGGGCTCCATGGCACCCCCTCGTTTTCATCGAGAATTGTTCGAACCAGAGAGGCCATCCAGCTGCAGTCAGATGCAAGTGTATGCTCTTGGCTCGGTGTCGCGAACGGCAACACCTGCGCATCTGTGCTGCATATGTGCGGTGCCTCACGAGCAGAAGTTTTTGAAACACTCCTGCTGGGTTGCTGTGAGCGCCTTGAGCTGCCCTTCAGGCGAGTCTGCGTAGCGGTCGTAGTAGCGGCTGTCCCCCTCCTTCCCGACGCGGATGGGGATGGGTGCAGGGATGTTCTTCTCCAGCAGCACGTCCCAGTCGATGCCCCCGAAGTAGTGGTGGCGCTTGATGTCTGTGATGCCTCGCTTGTCAGAGCCGAGGCGCTTCTGGCTGTCGTTGATGAGAAGCTTTTTGATCAGGTCCTTTGCACGGGAGTCGATCCACTTTGGGAACTTCAGCTTCCCGTCGAGAATCTTCTCGTAGATACGGAAGGGCGACTCGTCGTAGTACGGCGGGTTGCCGACGAGCATTTCGTAGAGAAGGATGCCCAGGGCCCACCAGTCGACTGCCTTCCCATGGCCCTGTGACCGGATGATCTCTGGGGCAAGGTACTCTGGTGTGCCGCATAGTGTGAATGTCCGTTCAGGCACCTTCTTTGCAAACCCGAAGTCGACGATCTTGATGTGCCCCTGCAAGTCAAGCAATATGTTCTCAGGTTTCAGATCTCTGTAGACGATGTCCTTCGAGTGCAGGTAGTCGAAGCTCAGAAGCACCTCTGCCGCGTAGAACTTTGAGACATCGTTGGGGAATTTCCCAGCTTTCCGGTGGTGGGTGAAAAGCTCACCACCGGGGACGTACTCCAGAAGGAAGTACAGTTTGTTGTCATCCATGAAACGTTTGTGCAGGTTCACGATGAAAGGGAAACGCACCTCTGACAGAACGGCAGCTTCTGCAAGAATGTGGTCCACCTGCTTCATGCGGATGATCTCCTGTTTCTTCAGGATCTTCATCGCGTAAAAACTGTGGGATTGGGAATCGGTGGGGGTTGCAGCTTCAGTATTGCGATTTGACTCAACTGGTTTATAGAACAGCCGATCAAAGGGTTCCCCTCCGACCAAACAGGCATGTTCTTGTTTTCTTCGGAAAGATCTATCAGGCAGAACAGCTCGGGGAGGATGCGTGCATACCCTGTGGTGTGCTTCACAAGGCGCACACGGCCAAACGTTCCAGTCCCAAGGGTCTCCCGCAATTGCTGCAAGGGGGTGGGTGATTGTCGCGACTGTGTAGCCCATCAGTAGTGCGCAGCCCTTAGTTGTTCAAGACACGGGCCGGAGCACCACACACATACCAAGTCCTCAAGGTTAATTGCAGCATAGTCATCCTCGTCCATTGGTGATGCGGGCAGTGGCCCGCAGTCTCCCCTTGCGGTGACACCCGCTCAGAGCACCCAACTGAGTGTCCAACTCGGCACAACTACAGGTGCACCACGGTTTGTGTAGTGGTAGTGTGACCTGCAGGCAGATATGTGATTCACAGTAAGTAGCACGAGCCTGCAAGCAGATGCTGCATGTGGAGAAGGGGTGGGGAGGGCGGCGTTGGTGGCATGCAGTCGTTTGTGTCTATGCGACAGAGTCAAAGAAGAGCACACTTGTGGCAGGTAGCGGCAAGATATCCGCCACGGGTATGCAGGGATCAACACAAGAGAAGCAGGTCCCGCTATGGATAGCGTGCAGGCCCTGCAAAACAAAACGCAGAACACAGCAAAAAAAATAACCGAAATAGCGTGACACTTCGCAGTGGCGGTATCGGACCACACCAGGGCCGGTGTTCAGTACCTCATCCGGTGTGCCTTCATCCGGGCCAGTTTCTCGCGGGACTTCTCGCCCTTCGAGGTGCGCTTCTTTGCCTGGTTGAGGGGGAACGGGCCTTCGCAGCGGTAGTACGGGTCTGCTGTCGGGCGCGGTGCCTCATCTTCGGAGGAATCGTCGCAGCGGTGCTTCTCGCGAATCTTGCGAGCAGCACGCCGACACGCACGGGCCTCGAGCTGCTCCTCCTGCGTGTGGCGCACACCGGCGTACTCTGTGTGGCGCTGCTGGAAGGCTTTCATGTTCTTCGAGGCCTCGTTCTTCGGGTCGCCGTGTGAAGCCACCAGGGTTGCCCTGATTTCACGGTCCAAAACGTGCTCCATGAGGTGTGAGTGGTAGACGGGGGGTGTCATGTCCGCCTCGGTCCTGAAGCGCACAAGGAAGCAGGGGAGCACGAGACTTGCATCCTCGAAAACGCACACCCCGCCACCGACATCGTGGGCCTTCTCCGGTGTGCTGAAGCTGCTGCCCACCAGCCCTGCGCACACAAACATCAGCCCATCGGAGTAGTACCTGCTGACACTCGGATCCGTCGCAGTGTAGATGCCAACACCAAACCGCGAACCGTTGCGCACAGGGACAGGAGAGGGCCCTGTGTTTGGCACACGCAGCCCCTCATCAATGATGTTGCGAACGTATTGTGTGCGGGTACCATGGAAGAGCAGGACAGGCACTGCGCTGGACAGCGACGCCATGCGCTTGGAGAATGCCAAGGCGCGGCGCTCGTTGCACACGTTGTAAATGTTCATCGCAGTGAGTCCCGCTGTCGAGAATGCATACTGGATGCGTGACATAAAATTTTGCCAGTACTGGGCAGGGTTGAACGTATGACGCGGCACTGGTGTGTAAACGACCCCCTTCGCTGGCTTGTTCTCAACAGCCGTGTCGCGGCGCGTGGCGTGAAACTTCTCGATCACCGGGGAATGCCCATGGTTCTCAAGGTCTGCCTCTGCCTCCCACGTGCACAGCCCATCGGCGGACTGCCACTCCACAAGATACGTCCTGTGCCCGCAGCGCCGCCCTTTCAGCACAATGCGCGCAGGCACCAAGTCCTCGAGGGGGCTGACCAGGTCAGCGGACAAATCCTGCGACGAACTGCTCGCAAGATCGCACGAACTTGCGCTGCCGGCACTCGAGAGGTCTGTCGGGTGCTCGTGCAGCCAATTGTCAAACTCTGCCTCAGCCTGTGCATACCAGTCGCAGGAACCTGACTTACACTTCACCAAATTTCCACTGAAGCACTCATTCTCACCCATTTCCACAATGCAGTCACCCATCGGCGCGGAAACCCTCCCCGTGTACAAGGTAGAACTACCTGCGCGTGGTGTGGTGTGGTGGTGTCGATAGCGAAGAACGGATACAGCCACACACAGCAGTACCTAATCTGCTCTCCCAAGCCAGGAAGTGGATGTAGAAGCGATGTGATTGCAAACAACGTCAAAGCGGGAGGGGTATCAGTGGTTCGCTCTGGTCGACTCACCATAGACGCAGTCCTTGCCGGACATGGGCAGAGGCGCAACGACAGCGTCGAAAAATAACTTGGAAATTACTGCACAACAGAACACATGCGCAAGCATTCACCTCAAGAGAGATGCAAGCACACACAACACCAAAAAGAAACCAAATCACCCATCAGGGTGTTCCCATGTCACTGGGGCCGAATAATGAGAATCAACACCGGAATAACGGCGTGTTTATTTCAGGGTCGCCAGGTTAATGATGTGGTCATGATGTCCAGTAGGGACTGGCTGTTGGGAACAGACTAACTGGCTACTTTACATCACATCCAATCCTGATGCATTGACACCAACATCATGGAAGCTCAGTTGCTTACGCCAGGGTCTCCAGGTAGGCGATGATGTCCGCACGGTCCTTGTCCTTCTTCAGGCCAGCGAAGGCCATCTTGTTACCGGGCATGAACTTCTTGGGGTTCAGCAGGTACTGGTCGAGGACCTCAGCCGTCCACGTCACACCCGACTCAGAGTTGGCCTTCGAGTAGGCGAACCCGGGCACGGTACCGGCAGTGCGGCCAACAATCCCGAACAGGTTGGGGCCCACACCGTTCGAGCCACCCTGTGGTGTGCGATGCGGTGTGGTGTGGTATGAGGTGGCATGTCATGGGAGTCTTCGGTCGGACATAAGACACAAAACATCAATATGACCTCGTCCATAAACCCCCCCCCCCCCAAATACCGTAATCTAGCAATTTTTCAGGTTTTCGCCCATTTCCGACCATCTACACCCCTCTGTCACCCGCCAGACACCCACAAAACCCATACCGCACCTCCGGATGTGGTCTCAGAGGGCATTGTCACCCCCCAGTGGCCATTTTTTACGGATTTTCTGCCATTTCTGACCCCTGCCAGCCACCCCGCAGAACCGCCTCAAAGGGGCCCCTTGTGGTGCAACAAGTGCTGATCTCATCATTGTGACCTGGGCCCCTTTCGGAGCCAACGGTGTGTGTGGTGTTAGCGCGGCATCATCTTCACAGCTTGGTGTCACCGAGCAGCCACCGTACATGGGCACATCAAGAGGCCCTTTCTCGGACTTGGAACAGTACACCGAGGCCACGATGGTCTCAGGGGAATCAAGTCGTGCGATGTGGACGGGCCCTTTCGGGGACAGGCCACATGCAGCGATAAGAACAGAGTGCCCACATCATGTTCCATGCTCCACCATGTTGAGGGACGGGACGGTTCATGTGAATGGTGTGGTTTCTGCAGGCCCTAAAATGTTGTCTCTGCAATGCTCCTACCGAAGATATTCCACAATAGTGTCACGGTTTGCCCCCCGGCAGGATCCCGGGAAACCCCGGCCGGGCCCGGAAATTCCGGGCCCGGGACCGGGATTTTGAAATCCCGGCCGGGATCCCGGGGAAATCCCGGCCGGGTCCGGCCGGGAATCCCGGGGGTTCTCAGTCTCAGGTCGCTTGGACCGAGGTCATCTCAGACCTATGGCTTTCAGTCCCAGTTTCAGATTCAGACCTGCTGATCCAGAACCGCACCCTCTCCTTCCACACCAATTGTATCCACTGCTCATGGGTCCGAGTGACGACGATAGCAATGACGATGGCTCCATAGCAAAGATGGCTACCACTGTCAAAGCTCATCTGGAACAGAAACTGTCCCAGATGGAAGTCTCCTGTATAAATACAGGGTTCGGGGTTACCACGAGTGTAACGCAGATACGTGCAGGTGTGTCAAGAGAGTGTGCAGCTCACAGCAGTTCCGCATCCTCCTCCTGGTTGCTGAACTCCACAGTCCTAGGACGACGAAGAGGACGACGAGGGTCGACGTAGGCTTATCTTACGCTACGGCAGGGGTGGACTCAGCCACCCCGGGGGCAGGTTGAACAGGTTGTGTGGTTCCACTGATCAACATGTAGGTCGGCCTGTCTGATAAGACTCAGCCACCCTGCGGGTCAAGTGATTACAAAAGGGTGCCTATTTGACCAAAAGGCAAAATTTCCTCCCGCCATGCTCCCGTACCACAGAGGCTGTTGTGTTTTGCCTCTGTGTATGCGTACGTTTTGCGATGACGGGGTGTGGAACCTGGCGTAGACCGAGCTACAACCAGGAACCAACGGCCCAACTCGGCGCCGTGGGTCAATTTTTGTGAAAAGGCCTTGACCAGAGGCATCCCCCTAACACTAAATTTGCTCTGTTTCACCTGAACCGACCAACCAGGCACCGTGAGGAGGCATCAGAGCCCCTCGTGGACAGCCGCAGCACCCTTCCTTTACTAACGTCAGGTTCACCACTAGCACGAAGCATCACTGTTTTACGTCAGGTATGGCAAATGCCCACCCAAGGAAGTCGAGGAGTTTGAGCCGTTGGAAGTTACCATAGGGACAAGCAAGAGGGATCTGCAAAGCAGTGATGTCTGTTGTACCCTTGGACCACATTAAACTCAAACTGAACCCTCAGTCGTCCTTGATCGCCCGACAAGGTTCCTTTCAGCTTTCTAACAGATGGGTACCGCAACTGTCCAACTATCTACAGACTCACATCCCAGAAGGTGCAGTCCAGGTTCCACAGAGCAAATTAAATGTTAGCATTTCTGCACAACTACCGGTACGCAAATCGCAGCGGCGGTGGAAGTGACTGACTCGAAAACGGCGAGGTATCAGTCTTGACGCTGGAAAATTCCGTTCGGAAATACCAAACACATCCACAGAAAGTGGAAGGAATGGGCGCCAAGATGATGCGAACGATTTTTGGGGGGAGGAGGGGGGGGACTGCTCTGTATCGTGATACCCGTGAGGGTAACCAAATGCAGAACAGGGAGGCACAGGCGCACACACGAAGGCAGCACACAAGTGACAAGTGGCAGGATTACAAGTGGCAGGAAACAAGATTGCTGCTCAACCACGGTGTCCATCAGGAACCACGTCGCTGTGTAGTGCACTCCAGAGGGTTGCCCTCTGCACCACCTCATGCCGACACACCAAACGCCCTCCCTTCGAGGCGAGGACACCGGGAGGGGAAGCCCGGGTCGGCGCCCTCCCTGAGGTCCTGCTGAGAATTGACGGTCTCGGGTTCAAAACCCGCTCAGGTGCTGCGTCGTCGACACAGTGCCTGGGATCTGGTTGCGGCAGTCGACATCCCAAACAGGGCGCCCATACTCTGTGCAAAGTACACCCGGGCGAGGCTCCCCTCGGGGGAACACCGTCGGGAGATGTGCTCCGCGCCCGATTCTGGGTTGTCCGCGAGGTACTGTCGCATGGAGCCTGCGTGACAACATAGGTGGTGGTTCGATTCCCAGAACCTGGGGAGGATATCCTATGGGATAACCTCCACGGAATGTTACTTCTCCCGTTGGATGTCCTGCACCAATGTGGAACCCTGCAGAAGACACGCGAGAAACAGAGAGGGATATCCCACGGATATCCCGCTCTGTTACCTCTCTGTTCCCTCGGGTACTCCGAGAGAATGTCACCCCCCCTCGGCCTGGGCTTGTGACACTGGCTGGGCTGCCTCTTGTACAGATCGATGGAGTGAACGCGCTGGGTTATTGCCAGGTACTAGCTTCGGCAAACTGCGCAGAGTGGGTGGCCCTCCAGTTGTGCTGGGAAGAGGTGGAGGGGTCACCAACATTGTGAGGCGGCTCATTTTTCAGCATTACTGAGCGAAAAGTGTCACTGCGCTTTGTTCGGCACTTGCTTTGGTTTCTTTTTGCGTTGACGCTTCCACACTCACACTCCTGCTGATGATGGTGTCGTGAGTGAGGAGCACAAGGGCACGACTGGGTCCCGGGATGACCCCGGGATATCCCGGGGCCATCCCGGGATTTCCCGGCCGGGCCCGCCCGAGATCCCGCCCGGGGGCAAACCGTGAAAAACTAATGACATCGGGTGGATCGCAAAGGGGAAGGGGGCAACGGCAGCGTGCAATATGCAATGTGCAAAACTCTCAAGTCATCTTACCACCCACCTACACCTGACCCCGGGGGGGTCCCGGGATGACCCCGGGATATCCCGGGATCCCGGCCGGGAAATCCCGGGAATCCCGGAATTTCCCGGAACCCGGCCGGGCCCGCCCGGGATCCCGCCCGGGGGGCAAACCGTGAATAGTACACATCCCGTGGCCCACCCTGCCAATGGCTCGACATACGGGCAGCCTCGGTCTGTCTGTCGGCGAGATGGGGGGTGCAACCCGTTGCTGACCACCCGGCTCGACTCGGTTCTCTGGTGTTTCAAGGAAGAATGTCGTCACCTACCCCCAGCCGACCCGACTTGGGACTCTGGGGCTCTGGGACAGCCGGCACCTGCACAGATCCATTGCACCTCCACGTCACTCTAGTTCGGGGTGGCAGGTTGCTGGAGTGGGCCGGAGTGTTGGGCTGTGCGTCAAGGCATATTGCATGATGACCTTGCCATCAAGCTTCTCACCATGTACCAAGAAACATCTCCCGGCTCTACTACCCTATCTGCGAGGTGGCTGACAGGGGTCAAAAATGGCAGGAAATCCGTAAAAAATGGCCACTGGGGGGTGCCACTGCCCTCTGAGACCACATCCGGAGGTGCGGTACGGGTTTTGTGGGTGTCTGGCGGGTGACAGAGGGGCGTAGATGGTCGGAAATGGGTGAAAACCTGAAAAATTGCGAGATTACGGTGTTTGGGGGGGCGGGGGGGCAGTGGCTGGGGTAATTTTCTGGGGGGTCGCTTACAGCCCCGGGGGGGGGGGGCTGGCGCACGGTGGGATCTTGTAAATTTTACATGTATAACTACAAGTATAATACATGTATTATACATGTATAATACTTGCATGTCAACTATTATACATGTATAATACATGTATATGCCTGAAATATACATGTAAAATACATGTATATCAAGTAAAAATACATGTATAATACTTGCATGTCAACTATTATACATGCATGGTTATCAACAGATCTTACCCCCTTTTTTTCCCGAAACCCGTCGAGCATGTCTTCGTCGTCGTAATTTTTTTTCTGTTAAGATCTTAGTGAAAAAAAGCACAAAAATTAAGATCTTAGTATTTTTTCGAAGATCTTAGGTAAGATCTTAGTTTTTTTGCAAATATCCTTTCGTATTCTTGCTGGAATACTACAGACACACGGCACATCCCAGTCAGGAGTGCAGGCTTCGCTGTCCCGTGAACGGAGAGCGTTTGGGGTGCACAAATAGATCACGTCAAACAGTACAGGAGGAGTTGAAAACCCCATTCCTGTTTCACCAACAGGGTTAGAAACCTCATTTCCCCCCTTCATTCGCTAAGCAGCCTCACCCAACCCCGGGGTTGAAAACCCCGTCCCATGACTTGGAACATTTCTGATACATGCAACTGACCGCCCCCCCCCCCACACTCTTCTACTCTTTACCCCCCCCCCCACACACACACACACACACACCCATCCCCGGAGTTGAAAACCCCAGGACTGAGGACGTTTCTGAGATCATCACGACAGGTCAACTTCCTGGCAACCACCGTTGTTCCTCACCTTGGGGAAGGAATGCCTGAGATGGCTCTGTGGGTATCTGACCGCCAGGTCCTGGTTGCAGTGATGAAACACGATACTTGCCATCACGTCAGGCTTTGCGGCGCTGCGGTTGGCAGGAAGAGCATCTTTCCCTACGCTGAACACCGAGTCGCAGCCGGTGGTAGCTGCAGGCACCGCCAGCAGGTCCAGGGAAAGGCACCGGAGCCCCTCGCCAGCAGACGTGTACTTCTCCCAGAAGCCGACAGCTGAGGCCTTGTCCTTGCCGGTGGGTTTGCCTTTCGCGAATTTTCCGAGTCCAGCCAGGTATGTGCTCCATGCCTCCACGGTGACAACAGCTGAGAACTGAGGGAGGGCAAGTTGCAGCTGCTCAAAAGGAAGGAGGGTTTTGCATGTCTGCATCAGCAGGGCCTGCTGTGGGCACAAATGCCGCACGCCACGCCAGAACCAGTACCCGCTCTCTCCTTTATTTCCCCACCAGAGGCGCTTGAGTGACTCGCTCAGCAGGACAGCCACCGGTGAAGCACTCTCGGAGAGGTCGGGGTGGGTGTTGACTCTCTGGAGGTAGGCCTCTTCGGCCTCACCCCTGGCTATCCCGCCGGCCTCGTCGAGGTCGTGGATGCAGTCCTCTATGTCCCCCCAAACCTGGTGCGCATGCGGCTCGGCAGAGGGGTCGGAGTACTTTCGAAAGACGCGCAGCAGGGGTGCCGTGTTGTCACACATCATCTTGAGGTCGGCGTGGAGGGTGGCAGTGCTGTAGCGGTCCAGCAGGCTTCGCAGAACATTTAAGCTGCTGCATGGCTTCTGCGTGTTCTTGAGCTCCAAAGCCGCGAAGCTGTGGAGGGCCGCCAGCCTGTCACGGCAGTGCAGGTAGCACTTCAGGCTCGCTTCGTACCGCGTGTCGCTGAGCAGGGGGCATCTGACACAGGGGGGTGCGCTCTCGGGGATCTTCTCCTGTAGCTCAGCGAGCTTACCCCGTGCGGCGGCGAGCAACCCGTCGAAGTCCGCTGCCTCTGTGAGGGCCGCCAGCCCCGGGGGGACCTCGCTGCGGTAGACAGCAAACAGCGCCTCCTTCTCCCGCGGCTTCGCGACGGCAGCCATCCCGCTCATCCGCTCCACCAGTTCTGCCAGCACGTCAGCTCCGGCAGGCTCCAACACCTTCTGCTGCGCTTCAACGTAGCGACGCGCCCTGTTCTTGCAGTCCTCCCCTGAAAACAGGGCATCCAGCAGGGATACGAGCACGTATGACAGCACGCCACTGGCGGGGTCTGTGAAATCCCCAAGTTCGACTCTTGCCAAGAACTCGAGTTTCTGCTTCTTGAGCCACTTATCAGCGGAATCCGCAGCGTTGTTGGCGATGTGGGGGATGCACGACACCCACGGGATGCCGAGTTCCGCGTCGACCTCCCTGCTTGCTGCCCCGTTTCTCCCGCCGCGATCAGAACGCACCATCATTGGGGCGCTCAGGCCCAGTTTCTCCCACTCCTCCTTCAGGACCGTTGCTACAGGCGCATCAGTGAGGGGCACCACCAGCACAGCACTGAAGCTCCGTGCTGAACATACCATCGAGATCAGCTGCGTTCCCAGCAGCGATCCACAGTCGTGCAGCACTGACCACCTCCGCCCCTTGAGTCGGTCTGTGATGGCCGCACGACTTTCCTCCATCACCTTGGGACTATTCCTCGTCACGACGGGCCCAAGGCGTGGAACGTACCGCGGGATGGTGATGCCATTGAGAACCTCAAGGGCGGTGTGCAGCGCAGCGGGGGTGATGCCTGCGTAGAGCGCAGCCTTTGTCGCCTTGAGTTCGAAGCAAGACGTGTGACGTGAAGCCAACCCAGGGATGGTCTTCTGCGCTGCCTCATCCTGGGCAGCCGCCTTCGCCACCTTGTCTAGGTGCTTCCCCCCCGTGAAGTGGCCCCGCACATCAAGGGCCTGGGACCCGGGGTTCCACAGGCGGGAGCACGTCTGACAGGCGGGAACCATCTGCCCCTCTTCAAACATCCTCAGAAGGGACGCTCTGTTGATGAAACCTGCGGGTGCCTTGCCGAGCTCCACCTGTGAGCAGGTGTCGAACTCGTCGATCACATCTATCAGAGGTGCAGCAAGGTCGTAGGCCTTCACCTTCGCCTGCTCCGGAATGTTGGCGGCAGCCCCCTTCTCAGCGATCCGTGCCGATGCCGCACGCCTCTCAACTGTGGAGGGAAGGGGCTGCCGTCCCTGCGTCTGTGGCACTGTGTCACTCCCAGGCCCCTGCTGTCGATTGCGGATCCGGAACTTCGCCACAGCCTCCGCCACCTCCCCCTTTGACCGCTTCAGCTTTCTGCCCTCTTCTTGCACTTCCCCATTCGCAAGCCTCGTGTAGATGCCCAGCTCCACAGCCTCGTCGACAAGCGCCGGCTTGCGCTTCTTCCCCAGCTGCTTGGACAGCGTGTCCACCGCTTGCGTTAGAGGCGTGTCCACCTGAGCAGGCGGCTCCGCCTGAGCGGGCGGCCCTGCTGGCTCCTCCTCCTGCTCCTCGTCCGCGGGGGCAGGCTGGGGTTCAGGCTCCGGCTGCGCGGGGTCCGCCGGGGGCAGGCTGTCCATTTCCACGTCATGATCACCTGCCCCACTCATGATGGCCCTGGCTTTGTGGATGATGATTGTGGCGAGGCATGTTGGGGTGGGGTTTGCGGCAAGCAGCTCATCGGCGACAGCAAGACACACTCAGGAACAGGCACAGATTGCGATCAGGAGGGATTTGTGGGGGAGAAGGTAAGCTATGAAATGCAGTCACAACACCGTTCAGCCGCAACCGCTCTCAGTCAGTATATGTTTGCTGACGCCGTGCATTGTGTCGTACGCTGCCGGCAGGAAAAATCGTCCTGGGCCTCGTCAGGGAGTGTATCTCCAGTCAGTCAACAAGGAATATGGGGGAAAAACTAAGATCTTAGCTAAGATCTTAGTAAAAAATACCAAGATCTTAGGAAAATTGAAAATTTTACAAAGATCTTTAAAAAAGCCGTTTTCCAGCCAACATCTTCGTAAAGATCTGTTGAAAACCATGTACATGTATTTTTACTTGATATACATGTATTTTACATGTATATTTCAGGCATTTACATGTATTTTACATGTATAATACTTGTCATGCAAGTATTATACATGTAAAATACTTGCATGACAAGTAAAATACTTGCATGCAAGTAAAATACATGTATTTTACTTGCATGCAAGTATTTTACTTGTCATGCAAGTATTATACATGTATTTTACTTGCATGCAAGTATTTTACTTGTCATGCAAGTATTTTACATGTATAATACTTGCATGACAAGTATTATACATGTAAAATACATGTAAATGCCTGAAATATACATGTAAAATACATGTATATCAAGTAAAAATACATGTATAATAGTTGACATGCAAGTATTATACTTGTATTTTTACTTGATATACATGTATTTTACATGTATATTTCAGGCATATACATGTATTATACATGTATAATAGTTGACATGCAAGTATTATACATGTATAATACATGTATATACTTGTAGTTATACATGTAAAATTTACAAGATCCCACCGTGCGTGCAGGGTGCAGGCAGCGCGCGCAAATGCGGCCTGTTTCCGGGTGCCCGCGCGCTGCCGGCGACCGTGCACCCGAGGTGCACGGTTTGGGCTGAATCTGGGTGACGTACGAGTAGGGCTCCCACCCTGAAAATGGGCTACCTGCGGTCACTCCAGGTACCTGACATCACCCGAAAGTGACCCAAAATCAGCGGGACCCCCTCCTCGGGTGTTCCGAAACCCCTTTCTTTTGACTATTTGGAATCTGTGCGGATCGTAGTGGGGTCACACTGTGGGTCGAGGTGTCAAGCTTCACCCATGAAATGTGGGTCTGATTCAGGGTCTGGTCATAGGAGGCTGGCCCCAGGAGGATGTGACTGGGAGGCAGCCACACCAGCCCACCCACCCAGCGGGACCCCCTCCTCGGGTATTCCAAAACCCCGTTCTTCTGAACGTTTGGAACTTTTGCGGATCGTAGTGGGGTCACTTTGTGGGTCTAGGAGCCAAACACCGTCCATGAAATGTGCCTCTGGTTCAGGGGCTGGTCCAAAGGGAATGTGACTGGGAGGCAGCCACACCCACCCACCCAGCGGGACCCCCTCCACGGGTGTTCCAAAACCCCTTTCTTTTGAACGTTTGGAATTTGTGCGGATCACAGTGGGGTCACTTTGGTGGTGTGCGAGCCAAGCATCACCCATGAAACACGGGTCTAGTTCAGGGGCTGGTCAGCGTGGCTGGGAGGCAGTCAGCCCACACCCCACCCCACCCACCCAGCGGGACCCCCTCCTCGGGTGTTCCAAAACCCCTTTCTTTTGAACGTTTGGAATTTTTGCGGATCACAGTGGGGTCACTTTGGTGGTGTACGAGCCAAGTTTCGCCCATGAAACGTGGGTCTGGTTCAGGGACTGGTCATGGGTGAAGGTGGCTGGGAGGCAGCCACCTTCACCAGCCCACACCCCACCCCACCTACCCACCCAGCGGGACCCCCCCCCTCGGATTTTCCAAAAACCCGTTCTTTGGGATATTTGGGATCCGTGCGGATTGTGGTGGGGTCATTTTGGCCATGGGGTGCCTATTGACACCACTTACTGGGAAATGCCAATTGGGTAAAAGTACCCCCCCCCTGTACAGGTACAAGGGGGGGGGGGTCCTTTCCTACAGGTGCGGGAGGTAGCCAGTGTACCCCCCCCCCCTGTCCCCCACTTTGCGAGGGACCCCCCCCCCGACCAGGGTGGGGGGGGGGGGGGGGGGGGTCCTTCAACAAGTTTACTGAATGTGCAAGCACAATGTCGTGAAACAGCGACCGCAAATCAAGATGACATACCTCAGCGAAGGTGTGGCACTGGCCGGCACGCTGCGTCGACAGCTTGGTCCCCTTCGCAACGTCACCACCCTTGTACGACATGATGTTTGATGAAACTGAGTTGTCTGTAGGGTGTCGGAGATTAGACTGGTATTCAGAAAATCACAGATGCAGCATGCGGAAGGGACGACAAGAGGGTTGTCCGCGTGGGTGGGGATATCATCGCAACCTCTCACACCAGACAACCGCCATCAGGCGGGAACAGCAACCAGAAAGAACACAGCGGCACGGAGGCTCGCTGGCAGGAGTCTCCAGACCCTGACCTTCACATCAGCACGGCAGCCGTGCCACTACACAGAAATCAACACAAAAGTACAACAAATCATCACAATCAATACATCAGCGATCCCTCGGTGTGAGCCGCCCACTAGACTGCTGCACATAACATCCAATCCTGATGCATTGACACCAACATCACGGAAGCTCAGTTGCTTACGCCAGGGTCTCCAGGTAGGCGATGATGTCCGCACGGTCCTTGTCCTTCTTCAGGCCAGCGAAGGCCATCTTGTTACCGGGCATGAACTTCTTGGGGTTCAGCAGGTACTGGTCGAGGACCTCAGCCGTCCACGTCACACCCGACTCAGAGTTGGCCTTCGAGTAGGCGAACCCGGGCACGGTACCGGCAGTGCGGCCAACAATCCCGAACAGGTTGGGGCCCACACCGTTCGAGCCACCCTGTGGTGTGCGATGCGGTGTGGTGTGGTATGAGGTGGCATGTCATGTGCAAGCACAAGGTCGTGAAACAGCGACCGCAAATCAAGATGGCATACCTCAGCGAAGGTGTGGCACTGGCCGGCACGCTGCGTCGACAGCTTGGTCCCCTTCGCAACGTCACCACCCTTGTACGACATGATGTTTGATGAAACTGAGTTGCCTGTAGGGTGTCGGAGATTGGACTGGTATTCGGAGTTCCCCCGTTTAGACTGACCCACAGACCGGGCCACGTAGATCCCCAATGGATATCAGTGTGCGACTGCGGGTAATGGCAAGAACTGAGAGGGATCTCAGGATCTCAGGGGCTGTGTCGTTGTCACCAATGCATCCAGGAGGACAACCTGGGGGTCCGTGGCCTTCCTGCGACGTATCCGCCCACCACAAGAGGCACAAGAAAGACAAGTAGCGAGGAGCGCGCCATGCAGGCGGTTACACCCAGAGGAACAGCGCCTAGGCCATCATCTGCCCACCCAGAACAGCAGATCCTCCGTGTACTAGACTCAAGAAAATACTGACCCAGGCTAGAAGCGAGAAAGAATCTTTCGTGCGTGTTTCTTCGGTCTCACTATAACTAGGCTGGCGTGTAACAACAACAAGCATTGATCGGGCGATTTAAATGAACAATAGGCCGCACGGAGTAAGCAAACCAGGAAAGAAAGCTCACAAGCAGAAGAGACGTATTTTCAGCAGTCCCCGTATGATAAACAAATCTTGTTGACTTCAGCAGTGTACAGTTTACACTGCGGTATGGCACAAAAACATGCGTCGTGCACTGCACATTGCACACAGTAGAGCTCTGAAAAAGAGAACATATCGGCCACATGCCGTGTGCATTGTTTGAATCATGGCATTCAGATGTTCGGCGGTTCTGCACGAATAACACACTTCGTCGGCCCGCTTAGCGGAGACCGAAGTTAGGAGGATGTTCGCATGCGATGATTGCCGAATGATTCCTCAACACTGTCGGTGCCGTGAAGCCTGCACGAATCATGCACAACCACGCAAATTTAATCAAGTCAAATATGTGTACACATAACGTTTCTGTTGGTAGCTTTCTATGCATCAAGCACGCACAAACTGCACACTCCTCCTTCGGCAACACCACAGGGTAGAACAGTGGTGACCAAACCCGACACAACCCCTTGTACCCAGAGCCCAGGAGAGAGAGGGTCGGTTGTATGTGGAAGGTTGCTGCGAGCACCTGCGGTAATCATAGGTTACCCAGGGTCAGAAGACCTTGTGGTGGCGGCATGCACTATACTGACGGGACTGATTCACACAGGGTAGAATCACGGTTGCTGGGGGCTCGGTCATCCGCAGCCTGTCGCACAAAACAACCAGTGTCCACAGAGTCGGATGGTGGTGTGGATCGGTTACAGTCAGTGTCAAGTCGCTCTCCTCCGATGGCACCCGAAGATGCGGTCGGTGTTGCTAAAAACCGCTTTCAGTGAAACTTGCTGCGATTCACAGGAGCACCCGTTGGTGTGACTGTACTACCGACCGGCCCTTTCGTTCACCTATTTCTCCCAGAGACCTTGCCTTAGCTCAGGGTCTGCAAGAAGGCGATGATGTCCGCACGGTCCTTGTCCTTCTTCAGGCCAGCGAAGACCATCTTGGTACCAGGCATGAACTTCTTGGGGTTCATCAGGTACTGGTCGAGGACCTCAGCCGTCCACGTCACACCCGACTCAGAATTGGCTTCTGAATAGGCGAACCCGGGCACAGTACCGGCAGTGCGGCCAACAATCCCGAACAGGTTGGGGCCCACACCGTTCGCACCACCCTGTGGTGTGGTATGGTGGTGCAGGAGGTGTCATGTCATGTGCAATCACAAGCTCGTGAAACAGCGACCGCAAATCAAGATGACATACCTGAGCGAAGGTGTGGCACTGGCCGGCAATAAGCCTTGTCGCCTTGCCACCCTTCTTGGCGTCACCAGCTTTGTATGGCATGGTTGTGGTGAGCTATCTGTGGGACCTGTGTGTCAGCTAATGGTACCAGACGAACAACAATCACGCAGTGACAGCGTCAAGGGGATGGCGTTGACTTGGATAGGTACAGCGAACTCTCCACCCACACAGAGCAGGGAACCATTGTTTTGGTTTCCTGTCGAAAGAGTACAGCCAGATCCCATTAGGGCTACCAGCTTCACTGACCCACAAAGTGCCTCGGGGATGTTGCCAGCGGTGGGCCAGGGTTTACCGCAGGCAAAACCCCGCACAGAGGCTTCGGCCTGAACAACCTCCATGACAGTTGGGAATCAACAGCAATCCAAAAGCAGACAAGGCCACCATACAGAGCGCAAAACTATCGATGCCCCCGCTGGATCGTAAAGTGACAGCAAAACGAGACAACAAACCAATGACTACCGACAGTTATCTTGTTGGAACACAGACCCCACTATTTGTGTCCACCACTCCCCGGTCTGATGAAGTGGTGTGAGTGGGGGTCGCACGATCCAGCAAAAGGCACAGAAAGTTTCCCGTGATAGCGACACCGAACTAACAACAAAAAGATAAGGCGCTGTTTGTGCGCCAAACCCG
Source organism: Rhynchopus euleeides (assembly GCA_963210315.1). Classification (NCBI taxonomy): domain Eukaryota; phylum Euglenozoa; class Diplonemea; order Diplonemida; family Diplonemidae; genus Rhynchopus; species Rhynchopus euleeides. The sequence goes on along the minus strand of OY723322.1, from coordinate 822,515 downwards.
GGTGAACAAACCTCACGTGTTTTGCCTGATGAAGGTTGATGTGAATGTGCGCACAGTCACAGCAACAAGGCAAGGTAAAATGTGTTTGTCACCCAAAGCGCTACTAACATCTTTTTCACTGTGACAAGCTTCTTGTTGTGTGTGAAAAATACAATCAACAGTCGAATCAAGGTACAGCAGGAACCAAGCTCTTCTCTGAAGCAAGCTGGAGAGAACAGGACAGTGTGCCCGGATACAGGGTGAGCTAGGAACTGGCATCAACATCGCAGAAGCCTGTTTACTTCAGGGTCTCCAGGTAGGCGATGATGTCCCAGCGATCCTTGTCCTTCTTCAGGCCACCGAAGGCCATCTTGTTACCGGGCATGAACTTCTTGGGGTTCAGCAGGTACTGGTCGAGGACCTCAGCTGTCCACGTCACACCCGACTGAGCGTTTGCCGACGAGTAGGCGAACCCGGGCACGGTACCGGCAGTGCGGCCAACAATCCCGAACAGGTTGGGGCCCACACCGTTCGAGCCACCCTGTGGTGTGCGATGTGGTGTGATGCGGTGCGGGAGGAGGTGTCCTGTCATGTGCAAACAGAAGGTCGTGAAAAAGCGACTGAAAATCATACCTCAGCGAGGGTGTGGCACGAGCCAGCACGCGTGACAGACAGCTTCTTCCCCTTCACGACGTCACCACCCTTGTACGACATGGTTGAGAAATATACGAATGACCTGTGATGAACTGGGGTGGCGTTGAAAAAAGTACTGCAGACCGAATCAAAACACTTGATCTCCCTCGACGTGGCAGCGGAAGTTTCTCACTCACCCTCTCTCAACGGCTAGGTACTACAGGTGACAGGGCGCCTTCAGGCGAGGAGACGTGCGAGGGGCTCGCCCACTCCCGGTCACGGTTCGGCTCGAAAACAAGAACAATACGGAACAAGCCCACAGCAGGGCACCCCAGCAGGGACGCCTGCTGGGAACAGACTAACTGGCTACTTTACATAACATCCAATCCTGATGCATTGACACCAACATCACGGAAGCTCAGTTGCTTACGCCAGGGTCTCCAGGTAGGCGATGATGTCCGCACGGTCCTTGTCCTTCTTCAGGCCAGCGAAGGCCATCTTGTTACCGGGCATGAACTTCTTGGGGTTCAGCAGGTACTGGTCGAGGACCTCAGCCGTCCACGTCACACCCGACTCAGAGTTGGCCTTCGAGTAGGCGAACCCGGGCACGGTACCGGCAGTGCGGCCAACAATCCCGAACAGGTTGGGGCCCACACCGTTCGAGCCACCCTGTGGTGTGCGATGCGGTGTGGTGTGGTATGAGGTGGCATGTCATGGGAGTCTTCGGTCGGACATAAGACACAAAACATCAACATCAAAAACGCGTCTTGGGAGATGGGGGTAACACAACCACCGCTTTTCCGTTGCATTAGGCAACGCCTCGTCCTCCCTTGACTCCCTAGTCGCACCGAAGGTGCTTCAACAAGTTTACTGAATGTGCAAGCACAAGGTCGTGAAACAGCGACCGCAAATCAAGATGGCATACCTCAGCGAAGGTGTGGCACTGGCCGGCACGCTGCGTCGACAGCTTGGTCCCCTTCGCAACGTCACCACCCTTGTACGACATGATGATTGAGTAAGATACGGAATGGCCTGTGGCGGGATGGAGTGCAGCGAAAGCAACAGGGATCATCCGCAGAAGTCCAAGGTGATGTCAGATCACCTAGGTTCACCCGGTCACGCAAAGGTTTGACAGGCAGGCGACGAAACCACAAAAACAGACCAGTTTGCTTCTAGGTGGGGGGGCGGGGCCTGCCTCTCCTGATTGACACATTCACGAGCAGGCACCAACACCCTTCGTTCTGGTTGTGCCAAGCCAGGATGATCCTGCTGTTTTCACAACAGCGATCTGCAGCAGTGGCTGCGCGCGAAAACATGCTGTATCCCACACACCCCTGACCAGGCCCGGCCGACAGTCCCCATGCAGAGTGCTATCAGGACAGCAGAGAGACAAAAGCCAACAGATAACAACTGACGTGAGACAAACAAAAGGAACGAAACAGAAGAGAGAACATGGAAGGATTTGATAGTTTGGCGGCTAGCAGCTTGCTGCGCAAGGCGGACGTATATTTGTGGCCTCGTTTGCCACAGGCTGGCTGGGAGCGACAAGACATGGGAATTGCACCATGCCTTTTTTCCGGGATTTTCTTTCCCGGAAAAAATACAGAAAGAAACACGGGGGTTGCTTGTTTGGAGGCGCGAGCGGGGCAGTGCTTTGAGCGAGAGGATATGGTGCTCCTCGTTGGCAATCATTGCTCCAACCCCCCACGCAGGGTGGCTGTGAGATCCGGGATTTTTTTTAAGTCTTTCGGACAACCAAAAAAAATGCGATCCCGGACATCTGAAGACGGCCCACCCTCTCCGGCACACACAACCTCCTGCATCCCTACATCCCTCATCAAGGTAACCTACACCGATTTGCAGCCAGAGCCCCGGCAAGGCCTGTTGTTGCCGAAAACTCAGAAGATAGTGTGTTGGCGGCGGGGCGTGGAACGATGGGTCAGAAATTTGAGGGTTGTGCAGCATTCTTCTAAAGTTGCGTAATACTGCTTCTGTGCCCTGGCCATATATTTAAGCCGTCCCTGCTAGTGGGTGGGTTTGGCCTAATTAAATAACCCAGGGCGGATCAGGTCATCTCTTCCTCTACTAACTTAACGAGTTCTTGTGGTGGCGTTGAGGGCTTCTCCACAGAAGGTCATTCCCAAGAGCCCTGCTTCATCTCCGCCCCTATTCCTGAAAAAGTTATGCCAAAAAAATGTGGAGCTTTGCCGAAACAAAAGCTTCTAATCTTCATAGATGTACCGCCCTTGGAAAAAAAAGGGCAAAAAGGGCGCCCCAGGGGCACTTCGCCCTTTTTCGAAAAAGGGCTCCTGAGGGGCGAATCTACCGCTTAAAAACGGGCAAAAAGGGCGAAAAATGGCCGAAAAAAAAGGGCGTTCCTCAAAAAAGGGCGGGTCAGGGGCGGAAAAATGGGGGTTTTCTGGGTGGGCTACTGGACTTTATTTGGGCACACTGAGGTGCCTTGCGCCACGTGGCGCACGGCAGCGAACGCCTTGGCAAGTGGGTGTCTCCCAAGGCAAAAATGAGTGAACGGGCAGCATGCCGTTCCACATTTTTGGTCTCTGGATCAACAAACGAGAGCGCACCACAGGTCTCGGCATTATCTGCTTTGAGAACCTCTGCATGGACAGGAACCGGAAGCCCCCCTGTGTAGGAGTGCTTCAGCAGAGACGAACATGTCGTCACGGTGGCGCTTCAGGCGTGTGCCGAGCTATATGTCGACACACACCTTCCCGGTGGGGCTCCAGGCATTTGCCGAGCTAGTGTATTGTATCAACTGTTATAACAATAATGAGAAAACATACATGGGCCAGGGCTGGGGTCAGGGGAATGGGCTGTTCAGTGGAGGTTCTGAGTGCGGCCGCCGGCTCTCATTTCTCACAGATTCAGAATCCTTAGGAAATCGATAAATTTTGGCCGCAAAAAGACGACACCACCGAAAATTCACCCAAAAACGTCGAGATACCTGTTTCTGGGCCTATTTTGCACCCAGAAACACGTTTTTGAGCCTCTGTGAAAAATCCGATTTTTTCAGATTTTTCGCGATTTTCGCATTGTCCTCGCCCAGCCAAAAAATCGATTTTTGGCTGGGAAATGCAGGGAAATGCAAAAAATCAACGAATTACGCCGTTTTAACCCCTTTCGTGCACTTTTTGGTCCTACAAGGGGGAATATGGGGTGTTGGGCCCCCCTACGACTTGTGTTTTTTTTTGGCTGAGGCGCCCCTGAAACGCCCCTGAGGCGCCCTTCAGGAGCCCCTGAAACGCCCTTTTTTTTTCCAGGGGCGTTTCAAGGGCGTTTCAGGGGCTAAGGAAAAGTTTCACGGGCGAAACGCCATTTTTGACCAATTTTTTTCCCGCCCTTTTTGCCCTTTTTTTTCCAAGGGCGGTACATCTATGAATCTTGGTGCCTCTGCCAGCAGAGGCCTTTAGTGCGCTAACCAGGCGCCTGGTCTCTAGCAAAGAAGACTGTTGGCAGCGCATGGGTTCACACATATCCCGCACAGGTAACGAACCTAATGTCAGTGTGGCACAGCCACACGCGCGGCGCGGAACTGGGGAACCCAACATTCTATTGCAATCCAGAACAAAGCCCCAGATCACCCAACGGTTGCTGTACACCCCCCCCTCCCCCCCCCCCTCACACACATCTTATTGCTTTTTTAGACAAGAAAGCTTGATGATGTACTACATAAATGGACTGCCCCCCCCCCCCCTCCACAGCAGACACACCCATGCGTCTACACACACAACCGATCGAACACATGGGCAATCTCGCACAGCTCAATTGGTGGCTTCCACTGAGGGAGGAGTGGGTGGCGCTGCAGAAAAATCAAAGGGGCTCGAGACGATCAGCTTACTTTGCACGTGACCTGAGAGAGCTTGCGTTACTCTCCACTTCTTTGACAACCCAACGGGCAGCTCCTGGAGAGGCAGCCACTCGCAGACCACCCCCCCCCCCCTTTTCCTTCCAACTGTTCAGGACTCAGACAGGCCATCATCAACCCAACCCAACCCCACCCCCACTGCCCCCACACACCCCCCTCTTCTAATCGAGAGGGGGTGGGGGCGCGAGAGGCGCGCGCTCGTCGTCAGCTGCTTGGCCGCCGGCCTCATCAGACCCGCCCACTGCTGGTAGCTCCTCAGGAGGGGGGCTTGCCCGGCCCACCTGCTGCTCTGCGGACGGTGGGGCCGCCGTCTGCAGAGCAGTCTCGCCTGCGGCGTGGGGGGCTGCGAGCGGGTTAGCGCGCTGGGTGTTGCCGGGAGACTCCCCGTCGCTGGATGCGTTGACCTCTGCCGGAACAGCGGGTGCGCCGGAGGGTTCGTCAGCGTCGTTGCTTTCATAGGCCCTGCCCTCGGCACCACCGTCGGGTGAGTCGTCCTGGGCTTCCGCATCGGGGTTCTCAACAACACGTTCGATGCGTCTCTTCAGCTTCCACTTGTTGAAGGCGTTGATGACAAGCCCGTGCAGCAGCACAGCGTAGAGGTAGACGACGAGGAAGCCCGTGCAGAAGTGGACTTGCCAGTCCCACAGGGCAGAGCCCATGGCCCACATGAGGTACTGCCCGACGTGGCCTGCGCCCACCTCCAGCAGCAGGCTGAGGAGCAGCACCAGGGCCTGCAGGCAGGGGTGTGGCACTGCGCGCTTGAGGATGTCGGCCAGGAACATGTAGTGGAAGAAGAGTGCCAGGATGACGGTCAGCGCGACCAGGTGGTGGTAGACATCCACAGTCCACCTGATCTTGGCGAGGTCGTTTGTGATGGCCCCTGCGGCGACTTTGAAGGCGTATCCCACCAGCACAAGCACCGATTCCAAGAGGACCAGTGTGGCGATCATCTTGGCCATCTTCGCGATTGCGTTCAGGGCAAACTCGTAGCGGGCGTGGTCGTGGTGGATAGCGAGGACGAAGGGTGTTTTGCATTCGGAGCAGTGCTTCTTGTTGACCTCGCTGGTGGTCTTCTCGCGCCACTCCTCCAGGCACGACCTGTGGATGTACTTCATGCTGCCGCTGCACGCGCAGGGCGAGAACAGATCCTCCCGTGGATGCGTGCTGCGGCAGATGCGGCAGCAGAACTCCTCGTCGTCCTCCTCCTCCTCCACGGGCTCTGGGTTCTCAGAGTCACCCCCCTGTGCAGCACCCGCAGTGGTGTCCTCGCGCAGGCGGCGGTAACGATCGGCGATTGTGCCACGCACTACGGTGTGCACGCGCACAACCGTTGCCTCAAAGCGCGTCCAGTCCACCTGGAACGAGTTCCGGTCATCTTCGTCCTCAGGGCGGATGATCCTGCAGCAGGGTGGGTGTGAAGAAGAGTGTGGCGCAAGCAGGAGTAAGGGCGAGAAGAAACCGGCAGAATATCAAGCCGCTGGGCATGGTGTGGTGATGAGAGGCTCGCCCTATCCAAAGTGGAACCACAGGCCGCCATCAGAACTGCCCCCATAATAGCCTTGGTCCCAAGCCGGCATACCTCATGTTGGTGATCCTCTCATTCAGGAAGTCTCCGAGCAGCAGACACACGCACACCGACAGGAAGATGATGATGAAACCCTGGAACAGCAGCTCGCGGAACGTCTTGTCGCTCTGCTTCACGACCAGCTTCACGAAGGCCTGTGGCGAGGGCGGGGTGGGGTGCGGGAAACAATACGACAGGCAGCCTTGTGGTCTATTTTGTTGAACGCAGCCGTTGCTGAACTGTAGCGAAACAAATGGCATAACAAACGGGGCAGCTCTCCCAACAGCCAAGAACGATCGAACACAGAGCAATCGCATACATTATCAACCCCCTCGGGGAGGGCGTTGGAGATCTTGATGGCCCACTTCCCCTTGAGGGGGGCAGCAAACCAATTCGCCGAGGGCTGAACGCGGAAGGCAAGCCTGTTGCTGTACATGTCATGCTTGCTGACAAGCGGGGGCAGGGTGTACTGGAAGTACCGCTGATGCACACAATCATCGATGAAGTGGCTGCACCCTGCATTCCCGAGGATGTGAGGGTCGGATTCGCCTTCGGCATCTTCGGCTGACCGGATCGTTATCCGCACGTGCTCCTCCCAGTGGTGGGCAACGAACAGGATAACCTCCATCGTCTTGGTCTTGTCGCTGATCAGCTCAAACCGGATCTCCTCATTCGTCTTGGGCTTCAGAGATTCCGTGCTCTCCCACACGATGGGTTCCTCATAGTCGAACTTGGTGTTCAGCTCCGTCCGAGACGTCGCCCCCTTTTCCTCCTCCGTCATCACATCCGTGGTGTTGTGGAACACCTTCGGTGCGCCGTGTGTCACCGCAGCCGCAGCCTCATGCTCGCGCAGTGTCACGCCCAACGCCGCACAGAGCAGGGCAACCCGCGCATTTGGCACCGCCCGCATCTTGTTCTTTGCAACCTAGAGGCTCGCCCCTGAGAGAATCACACAGAAAATACAACAATCACACACCCACCCACCCACCCCCGGCCCGACGCAGAAGCAGGGCGTGGGGTGGGGTGTGGGCGGATAGGTGCCACACTCCACCCCTCCCCCCCTTCGCTGTCGGTAGTGTACGGCTCAGGAGTGCAGCACCAGCGCCTGCTGTGTGTGGGGTGGTTTGCTTCCCACGGCTCCGGCTCCTGTGGGGAGGTGAGGGGTGGCTGGTGTGTCGGGTGGTGTCCGTCCGGAGGAGTTTTGGAATTCCAATTCTTTGTTGCAGCAGAGAGCTCTCTCCCCCCCCCCCCCCAAGCTGCACCGCATCGCATGTTCACTTCTTGACAAAAGCGTTGCAGTTTCATGCCAAAATGAGGGCGAGGGCAAGTGGGGCGGGGGCGGGGCGGGGAGGACACCAGCCTGCCAATTTTGAGTAACGGTCATTAAAGATCCCCTCCCCCCCCCCCCTCCTTCGGGGGGGTGGGGTGCCGCGAAGCGCAGCCTCACCTGGGAGGTTAAATCTGAAATCACAGTTTGCAAGCTGCCCTGTTAGAGGACCCCATGCAGGGAGCGGGAGCAGCAGCAGGGAATGGGGGAAGGGATGGAGTGGAGGGGGAGGGGAGTCGTGAAATAGTGGAATGGGGGGGGGGAGGAGTGGAGGAGGAGGAGGGACGAGGGTGGGTGGGTAGGTGGGGGGGAGGGGGTGGGGGGGTTAACCACTAAAGATAAATCTTTAATGATTATCTCTCCGTAACACCTGCTCCTCTCTCTCCTTCCCTCCCTCCTAAAAAGATCAAGGAGGGGTGATTTTGCAGCCAAGACATCAGTCACTGGCCCGGCCACACCTGAGTGAGCCATCCCTGGGCGCGGGTAGGGCGGGGAAGGGGCCGACGGCATCAGGGCATTCACTCCCTATTTCGGCGCCACACACACCCCGACAGTCTTTTGACGATAGAGCGCAAGAAGACACACCCTGAAAAGCAAAGAGCTCCGCCCCCTCCCTCCCCCACGCCAAACTCTAACAAGGACACCATCCAAAACACCCCCCACCCCACCCAAATGATTGAATAACCTATGGGGCCCTCGCTACCTAGTCACAGCTCGTCAGCCAGTGAGGGGGAGCAGGCTGTTGCTTGCTTTCTCTCACTCTGTCACATCTGGTAGCGAAAAGCCCCCTATAGAAGGGAGAAGACCGGCTAGAAGGTTGCACATGGCGCATCTAAAGGGTTCCGATGCTACCGACCGCCTAACGCAGTTCGCATGGGGGGGCGGGTGTGGTGTGGTGTGGTGGGGGCAACGAGTGGGGGCGTAGATTCAGGGATCGGTGTGTGGGGGGTATTGAAATAGAAGTAGAAGGAATCACAAGGATGATCTCCCTTCACTCGTTACGCAGGTTGTGTCTGAGATCCAGTGTTTTATCCGGCCTGCGGGGTGTGGGGGGGGGGGGGGGGGCGCTGCGTCCCACACAGAGGGTGATCTCTGTACGACGCAGACCCAAGGTTTACGCTGCGGGGATTGGGGCGGTGTCCCACCCCTTCACGTCATTCTTCTGGTTGGAGTTTTTGAAGTCCTCAACCTGCTGGACGACTGTCTCGTGGCCCATCATAACCTCATACACCAACAGAGGGATGCCCGCGGGAATGCCCATCGGCAACCGCTTGGCAAGACCGTGGAAGAGAATTCGCCGGATCGAAAGATGCCGCTTCCCCGTCACACGGATTGTATGCTGCATAAAATGAACCATCGCATTCGGATGCGACTTCTTGGTGTGGTGGCGGACATGCCACTCATGGAGGTTGTCAAAAGGATGTGTCACTGCTGTCAGCATCATCCCCGCAGCCATGCCAGCAACCACCCACGAAACGATACGCTGCTCATGCGACACCTTCTCCTGCAGGGCCTTCTTCATCAGCTCATACGAGCTGAAGAACACCGCCAGCCCCAGGGTCTCCTGCACACACATCAGGGGCATGTCGGCAAAGAGGCCCCTCATGCCGTGGTTGATGAAGATCTCCTTCGCACCGAGGGAGATGGTCTTCCCAGGCATCTTCCGCTTGATGTTGTACACAGGGGTGTTCATCGTTGCCTGGAGCAGCCCTGCAGAGCCGCCGGCAAACGTCTCCTGCTTGAGGATCTGCACATAGGGGTTGGAGGATGTGAAGTAGTGCGTCCAGTCTTCCTTCTGCAGGAGCAGGTGCTCCTTCAGCACGGTGTAGGTGTGGAACATGGTGAAGGCGACAGCGCTGTTGAACAGGTATGGCCCGATGGCCAGCCTCGCGACGCCGTAGAACCCGCCGGAGGCAACCTCTGCCTTGACAGCCTGCATTGTCGTGAGGGACCCCCGCTTCCGCCCGACAACCTCGAGGGTGCCAACCGCAACCCTGCGGAAGAGCCGCACAGGGTTTGCGGCATACTTTGCGAGCAGGACAGTGAGGTTCCGCCCAACGAGGTTTACCAAAGCTCCGAGGGATTGTGCCAGCGGACGCGTCATCGTCGTGACGGTCCGCGCGAGGCTTGCATAGTACGATGCATCCGAGCGCTCTTCCAGGAAGGCGGAGTGTTCGTCATCCGCATTCGCAACCCATTCGAGGAAGTGGGGCAGGCGGATGACGTCGGAGCCCTTCCGCACCTTGTCGTAGAGAAGGTCGGCGGCGTCTTCATCGAGCACCTGGATGCCTGCCTCCACAAGCAGGGCAGTGAAGGTGGCACGGTCCAGGTAGAGGTTCTCCGCAGGCCTGCAGTGCGCCTCGGCAAGGCTCCCGTCGGGATCCTCCCCGTCGAACAGCGCGCAGCCGCGGAACAGGCCCTCGAGGTTCCGCATGGATGTGAGGCTCAGCATCAGCCGACTCGTGTCGGGCGCACGGTGCCACTCGACGCTCTGCACATGGTAGAAGTCATTCATCGTGTGGCTGAGAATACCTCACCAGACGCACCCAGAGTGCAGGGTGCTGAGTGCCCGAAGGCACTGTCCCTGCCAAGGTTGTGTGGGTGGGTGGGAGAGGTGATGATGGTGGTAGTGTGTGTGTGGATCACATTTAGGATGGGTTAACTTTTTTGCCTCCAATCCAATCCCACCACTGGTGTGCCTGTGTGTGCGTGGGGCGCTTTTGCGTGTGTTTTGAGAGAGAACTGCCACATAACAAAGTGAATAAGATTGTTGTGATGCGATGCGGAACGGGGTGGGGTGGGGGTGGGGGCAGGCCACTACGAAGAGCAAAGCCGCATCGTCAGAATAGTTTGGAAAAGGAGACGGGGTGGGAAGGGGGGGTGGGGGGTTCGGGCCGCGCCTTGTGATGTGGCTGTTGTATCGTCGTTGCGGTTGTATGTGAGTGTGTGGGAGGAGGAGGGGGGGGATACGTGCTCTTGCATTTCACGCCATCACCTCAGATCTGTCTGGATGAGTGAGTGAGATATTTGCAAGAGGACCAGAATCCGGCGCGCCCCTGTATCCTGTGTTGTCCCAAAGAGATTTTTGATTTGCCGCCAGTTTGCGTCATTCACGCTCGAGAATTGAGACAAACCAAACAGTGTCCCGCTGTGATGTGACGGCAAACCGCGACAGCAAACCAATGACTGACTGCCGTTGTTTTGCTGGAACATCGACTCCGCTTGTGTACACCACTCCAGTATGGTGAAGTGATGTGAGTGGGGGTCTCGAGATCCAGCAAAAAAAAATGGGGGCAGAAAGTTTACTCAGTTGGATCTGCCGAACTAACAAAGAGATAGCCCAGCACCGGCAACAGTCGAACATCCATCAGCTGTGTTAACTTAGAGCAGTGGCGCACAATTAGTGATGTGATACTTTTCTGGCATATTCATCACATCTTCTTGCCCACGTTTGGTTGCGCCCCCTCCCCCTCTCACCGACCATCCTGAGTCTCTGCTTCACGTTATCTCACAACATGGCGATGTGCCGAGAGCACACGACCCATGTGAGGCATCACTCTTACGCCCGTGATGAACACGGGTCTCTGGTTTCTTACTCGCTCTGGTGTCTCGCTTGCCTCTGCCTTGTAGGAATCTACCGCGTGGAGGGGGGTTCAGATCACGGGGAGAACGGACATCGTGTTGGTATACAAGGCTGTCAATATGCATCTTCATTGATGCGTTTTCAGCAAGCTGCAAGCCGCTGGGCGTGCGGTTCGGTCGGGAAAAGATCAGTAGCGGTCGCGGCGGTCACGGTCGTCGAATCTGTCGTTGCGGCGGTCGTCGAATCTGTCGTTGCGACGGTCGTCGCGACGATCACGGTCGTCGTAGCGGGGCTCGTCGCGCCTGCGCTCGTAGCGGTCGTCCCCGCGGTCGTCGTACCGCCTCTCGCGGTCGCGGTCGTCCCGCCTGTCCGGACGCCTGTCACGGTCGTACCCGCCGCCACCACCACCACCGCGCCTGTCACGGTCGCCCCCACCGCCGCCGCCACCCCCACGGTCGTTCCGCACGGCAGCGCCCTCGACCATCGTGGCACGCTTACCAGACCCCTTGCGGTCGGGCTCGGCGTCGAACCGCACCTCAGCACCCACCTCCAGATCGCCACCACCGAATGCCGAGTAGTGCACGAAGACATCATTCTCGAAGTCCTTGCACTGGATGTACCCAAACCCTCTGTCCTCCCATCTGACAACCGTTCCGACGTGTGCCATTATGCTCTACAAGCCTGTTGGGTGGGATGGTGCAGCGAGGCGATCGGCCAGAACGAGGCGCGCGAACCCCAGAAGGATTTATTTGAAGTCAGGGGGGTGAGCTCCGCATGGTACAGCATGGTGCAGTCATCTCATGGCAAACAGATGCGTTATTCATCGCGGCATGGCAGGTGCCATGCATCACGATGACGCACTGTCGCAGGAATGATGACTACGCCATCAGACTTAATACTGCACTTCATACGTCTCCATACCTCAACACATGGATGCGTGCCCGTCCCCAGCACCCTGGCCACGGTGACACCTACCCTTCCCTGACAGGTCAATTGCCTCGGGTGGACTTCGGCTGGATCTTATGGACTCTTACAACCAGGAGAGAGGTCTGCCCGAAACACTTCTTCAGCGGAAATGAAATACGGGCAATAGCTACAGATCTCTAGACGAGAGCAAGAAAGCAGGGGACCCTCCCAAGCCAATGAGATGAGCACCCTGGCCTGAGTTGCCAGATTGCGGATTTCCCGCCTCTATTGAGTTGGCTCTGATCCGGTGTGCGCAACGTTTGCCGGGCGATCGGCCCATTTTTTTTGCCCGGATACGGCGGATGACTTCATATAAAATACAGACCAGATGGGAACATATAGTGTGACAAAAAAGCAGAACAGAATCAGAATCAAAGAATCTGCAAACGGACTCCAAACACCCTCACCACCGCCAACCCAATGCCACGTCAGGAGAAGCTGTACGGTGGGAGATCACACACCCCCCCTCCCCCACCCCACCCCAAACCGAACCAAACCCTTAGTCCGAGATGTGCGAAAAGTTGTCCCCCATCTCGTAAGCTTCGGGAGAGGTGTGGTCGTCGTTGCAACAGGGGCCGTTGAACCGCTTGCAGAGGAAGTAGGCTGCGCCATACATGACCGCCACAGAGATGAGCACGATCGACACTGCAAACGCGCTGCCTTCGAACTCCGGCTCCCGCTCATCCCAGTCGCAGAAGCGGGCCCGGTCAAAGGGTGGGTCGGGGTAGATGCAGCACCTCTCTGTCATGTTGGGATGCGCGTAGCGCTTGAGGAAGTCCTGCGGCACCCTGAGCGACTGCTCATAGCTTGTGGTGATGTGGGAGTAACACTTCGCCACAATGGGGTACGGCTGCGACGTGTCGGGCTGCGCATCATACGACACACCCACCCAGGAGCGGTAGCGGTCGGGGCACGGCTCACCATCACAGTCGTCGGAGTACTCCTCTTTCTCCACCTCGCTCCCCCTCACGACAGTGCAGGGCACCTCCTTGGAGAGATCGCGGGTCATGTCACGCCAGTCCTGCTGCTCTGTCGCCCACCGCGCGCACTCCATGCCAATGATGCCTGCGCCAATGACGCCTGCACACGAAAGGAGTCCGAGGAGCGCACGGAAGAACCATGGCCTGCAGGTGTCCCACTCCTCGAACCCGCTGAATCTGTTCGTCATTTTTTAAACCAACACTAACCCCCCTCTCCGTTGGGATGAGAGGGGAGTTCGGCAAAATATCAGACCTTTCCCCAAAGAAGCCTTGCGTGCCCCGCGCACACTCGCTTGGATCGCGGGATGTGTCAACCCCTTCCCCCCTGGGAAGGTTTGAGCTCAAACTCTCGTGTGCTGTGTGTACTGTTGTGTGACATGCTTGTGTGGGGTGTCGGGAGGGAGGCTGTGCATGGGAGATACCCGGAGCAGCATCCGCAGCGCCCTGCGATGTGGGTCTGTCCAAGGGAACAGGGAGGGAGGGGGATCGGCACATCTTTCCTACCGGCCTCATCGCCGAAGCGCATATGTTTTGTTTCCGACGAATCAAATAAAAGCTAATAGGCTGAGACAACCGCTGCTACAGAACAGGGCAGGGGGGTGGGGTTTTGGGGGTGGGGGCAGGCCCAATATATATATCACCAGAATAACAAAGAAACAGGGCAGCAGAGCCCAAGAAACCTAGCCCAAGAAAGCAGACACGCGTCAACTCAGACATGCGTGGCTCTGTTGTGGCTTTGGAGTATTGTGGAGAACGCAGCGAGCAATTTACTCTTGGAACGATACCCACTGTCACAAACACACACACGCACACACTCTCTCTCTCTCTCTCTCCTCACCCACCACGCCCGCAGAATCCTCTAACATTGCCCTCCCCCCCTCCCCCAGAGCGTCCCCGGGCCTCTCGCAAAAGAAGCTGGGAACGATTTCAAACAGACATTGCCATCCTCTGTTTTCTACAAACCCGACCCCCCAAAAGCCCAGTCAATCTATGCCCTCCTCTCGTGGCCCTTGGACCCCTCCCCGGGGTGGAATGGGGGGGGCTGCGAAGCGTGTTCGCAAGGTTCCGCACGGTGAATAGTCTCCTCGGTTGGGCCATGCCGAACTGTCAATACAAAGAAGGGGGGGGAGGTGAATAGCTCCAATGTTGATCCACACGGCACCACACGAGTCACAGTGTGGCTAGTGGGGGTGTAACGAAGGGTGTGACGAGTGTGGGTTACAAAATGCAGTCTACTGCGGGACCTGTCACACAGCAAGCAAACCGCTGTCAACGTCACGGTCACTGGGGTACACTGTGCCTCGTGCGGCGTGCGCCTGAAGGGGGGTGAAGAGAGGGGGGCCGTATAACCCACCCAGAGAGAATTCGCGACCCCCCCCCCCCCTCACACCCCACCGTATTGCTCTAGGGAGCGGGGGAACAGCACGCCACACACACGGCACACTGCCAACGCACCTTCCCCCGAGAGAGATCAAGACATCATACGCATCTTCGCCTCTAGTTTGCTCTCGCAAGATCGAAGCTCTCTGGGGCCGGGATCGAGGCGGTGGTGCGAGGAGGGGGGGCCAGGGGCGGAAGCGGGTCGTCGGGAAAGCTGTGGGACCCTTTCGTGATCACCCCATCCCCCTTCACACACATGTCGTTTCGTCACCAGGAAGCGTGGAAGCGTGGATCGCTCCGAGGCACAGAGGGGAGGGGGCATTGCAGGCCTGGCGTGTCGGGCAGAGACTGGTTACAGTTTGGCACATGGAGCGCATCCCCTTTACGCGTTTGTCGCTGATATCTTTTACAGAGCGTGGTTGCGGGTAATGCGCAGTGCACATCTGCCGCACTGCGAAGAGAGTACACAAAAACACACAGCCGCTGGCAGAGAAAATGGTCCGGAGAATAATAGGATGTGAGTTCTGTTGATAGGCCACACCCACCCCCACCCAGCCCTCTGCCTGCCGATGCCATGGCGTGGAGGAACGCTGCAATGAAACATCCGGCTTTCCGCCAACCCACCAGGGTTCCCGAGCTCCGCCAACGCCGACAGATGCATCGTCTTCCTGGGGGGGGGGGGCAGGAGGAGATCGACCCCGCCCCCCCTACCCGAGGTGACGAGGGGCAACAGATCAGACAAGAAAATCATCCCCCCGACCCCACCACCACCACCACCCCACCCCCCCCCAACCCCCCCCCCCCCTGTACTCAAGGAAACGCCTTGGAGGTTGTCGGGCTCTTTGCGACTGAAGGGGTGCTAGGGGATGTCACCCGAATGTCATCCCCACCGTACACCTTCTTCAGCGACGCGACGGTGAGGCGCTGCGCCGCATCCACCTCAGGTGCCTCTGCCTGCGGCGCTGGCTGCGGCGCCGCCTGAGTTGGCCGCAGCCGTGGCAGCACCAGGCCCCCTCCACGCGGGTCGGCGTGCGCCGTGCTGGGCACCACAGGCCGCAGCGTGACAATCTCGGGAGGTGCTGCAGGTTCCGGCCCCTGTTCCCGCTGCAGGTAGGCGGGGAGGGTTGCGGGTGAGGGGGACTCGCCGCACATTATCTGCTCCGCCATTATCTCCTCGTCGATAAAGGCGGCCTCCTCCTCCTCTTCGAAGGCGACGATGCGCTGCATATAGGTCTCGTGTATGCGGCGTGCGTCTGGGTGGACTCTGATCTCCTCGCCGTCCTGCCCAGCGACACGCAGGCCGAGGCGGCGGGCGCACATTGTGTTCACCAAGGTGTTGATGTCGTCGGTGCCCCACTCCCCCCAGGTTTCCCGCAGTGTCCGCAGCTGCAGGTGTTTCGACCCCTTCCGATCCACTCCGCACTCATCGACGAGGTCAAGGACATGGAGGACCACGTCATTCACCCACTCGTCGCCCATTCTCGGCCCAGCACCTGCAGTGCAGTGACCTGGAGCGGGTGGGTGGTTGGGGGAGAAGGGGGAAGGCTGTTGTCGCAGTCATGATTGATGATTTTGCAGGTATTTTTTATTTGAAGCAAGGTGGGGAGGGGAGGAGGAGGGGGGGGAGGGTGGTGGTGAGGCGGGGGCTTTTTTGTTTGAGCTCTACATCAGGATGTATGTGGGGGGGGAGTGGGTGTGGCGGGGTTGGGCCACACCCGCCTCCCCCTCCTGTCGGTGCGGCACGGAAGTGGCGCACCGGACGCAGCATCGGAGATTGGGCAGCTCCACGGCAGTGGAGGTGGTGGCGAAGAACACCTACCCGACAGCCGGCACTCGTCGCGCAGCCAGCACCGCTGCGGCCTGTCTGTGGCGGTGGTGTTCGAGGCAGCGGCGGATGCCGACACGCCGCCGCAGCTCATATTCACGGTCGAGGAGGGAGGTGCGTGCAGACGTTTCAACAGAAGCAATATGGAGCAGCACAGGTGGGTATGTGTTTGGCATGTCCTTGCATGTGTCGATGTCACGCTTCAGGTCACTCCAGCTGTCGGCACGCGCCAGGGGAAGGGCAGACGGAGGGCGGGGGTGATACCTCCGCAGGACACGCGCCGGTGCGCCGTTCATCAGGAGCGAGACACAGTCGCTGCGGTGGTTGAGCAGCAGGGTGGACCAGTCCTCCAGCCATCGCAGCTCGACGCAGTGCCGCGTGCGCTTCTCTTCCGACACAAGGCTGAAGGGGTCCTGGCTCTCGCATTTGTATTCCGCCCATGTCTTCTGCGCCACTGGCGTCTGGCCCGCTGCCTCAGAGGTCGGCACAAAGGAGACAGCAGGCACAGCCGAGAAGAACTCGCTGCCCATAAGTTTTGGCGCCTCAGGTCTGGACTCAGGTCTGGGGGGGGCTGCCGAGGGCACCTCGGTACTCACATGCATGGGTTGTGCCTCGGGCGCGCAGGGTGTTGCCGAAAACACCTCGCTGCCCACAAGCATGGGCTGTGCCTCAGAGCCGCAGGGAGTAGCTGTGAACACTCCATTTCCCAAGAGTCTGGGCTGTTCAGGCGTGCACGACGTTGTCGAGAACTCGCTGCCCACAAGTATGGGCTGCTCCTCATGACTGCAGGGAGTCGCCAAGGACACCTTGCGTGCCACAAGCTCTGTGGCAGGAGTCGGGGCCGGCTGCGGCTCTGCAGTGCACTGCAACGTGGCTAGCTGCGCCTCCCGTGCCACCAGGGGTAGGTCAGGGGCATCCGGCGCGGCGCACTGTGAAGTGGCATCGCACACGCTGCACTGCGGCACCGCCAACGCCACTTCATGCGCGCTCAGCTGGGGCCGCTCCGGAACGGCACCCAGGCTTGCATCCAGCGGCTCTGAAGTGGCGGAGTGGAGGGGAGTGGCAAAGAAGGCCTGCTGCTCGACAAGATCCTGCAGGGCAGCAGGCGCCTCCAGGGGCGCTGCGGTGAACCTCTCGCTCCCCGACAGCGGCACCACAGCGCTGCACACTGCGCAGGGGGCACGTGGCGTGGCGCTGCACCTCTCGGCAGGGGACAGATGTGGGCGGTGCACCGCCACGGTGGTGAGCTGCCCCGAGGCTGTGAGGGCAGGCGGGTTGGCGAGGTGCAGGCAGCGCAGGCAGGGCACTACCACTTGCGCAGTCATGTAGGACGCACACTCGGGGTGCAGGGACACAACATCGGTGCTGCGGATCATGGATGCCTTCTCCGCAGTCTCGCAGTGCATCATGCGTGTGGGTGACAGCCTCCGTGGTGCAGGCAGCGGCTCCTCGTTGTCCACAAGCACCACGCTGCTGCCCCGACGCATGGCGCCTGTGGGCGGCGTGACGGAGTTGCGGCGCGGTGTCTGTGGAGGGGGGAGCACGACAGGCCCGTTGGCGCCGAGCAGGCTGTGGTGCCTCACCTCCCGCGCATGGCTGGGGCCGAGGGCGGTCAGGTGTGCATCGTGCATATGCCTGGTGTGCAGCCGCCCCGACATGCCGCGTCCCACGCGCTGCAGCTCAGCGAGGCACTCACGCTCGGCACGCCGCTTCTTCAGCCTGCGGAAGGCCAGCTGAATAGTCATCGCCGCACGCTGCGTCTGCCGCACCTTCTCACGCCGTTGCGCACTCTGCAGCTTCTTCACCAACGAGCTTTTGGTGTACGACTCGAAATTCTGGGTCTTCTCCTGCACCTCCAACGCGCGAGTGAAGGAAGCAGCTGCATCCCCAAATCGCCCTGCGTTGATATGTAGCGATCCGAGATTCACAAGACAGTCGAGGTATTGCGGAACCGTGTCCGTTGCTACCGTCATCTGCCTCTCGTAGTATCGCTGTGCATTTTCGAAACACCCGATGCGGTAAGAGGAGAACTTATCGTACCCCATGCCACGGGTGTAGAACAGGTAGGCGAGGTTGTTCAGCATCTCGCAGACATCCTGCAGAGCCTGATCCCCGAGCACGGGTTTGGAGTCGTCTGACACCTCCTTCATCAGCACAGACGCCATGTCCAACGCCTTCTGGTAAGCCTCCTGAGCTTGGGAGTAGTCCTTCAGACACGTGTGCACATCACCCGCCTCTGCGTGGCAAAATGCAACATCCCTGTCCTGCTTGCTGCTCTCACCTGCGATGCGCAACGCCGTGTCATAGTACCCGAGGGCATCACGGTATTTTCGCGCCTGAGAAGCTGTGTTCCCCCGTGCCCGATACAGGGCAAACCCATCCTTGCTGCTTCGCTGGCCCTGCCGCATGGATGTGGCCAGCACCTGCCAACAAACCTGCCAGGTGGTGCTGTGTGGCTTGAGGGCACGCATGGCAAGGTGGGGAAAGGGGGTGGGTGGTGATGCAGAGCAAGGAATACAGGTGCATCCGACACATCGTCAGGGATTCTGTGACAATGCGGTGTCGGGCAAAAACGGGGCAACGAGGAGAGGGGTGGGGGGAGGGCACTGCCTCAACGGTACACCGTTTTCTTGCATTTTCCGGGGTTCGTTCCACTGCGACCTCCCCACTCCACCCCAGAATAAAGTACGGGAAGGGAAATTGCTGGGCGTGCGAAAGACTGGCCAAACCTTGATTGGTCAACCGTTGTATTCCAGAAGGCATCCAGTTTCCGCTATTCGCCTTGCCTTTCACAGCATCTGCGAGTTTGGATGCGCGACGTCACGGGTGGAACATGCGGCGGCAGAGGGGATGGAAGACATCCAAAAACACGACACCACTCCCGCTTGCATCCCCCTCCTCAATACTGCACCACAGGCGTGCCTCAAGGCAGTCCGATGGGAGCACAGAAAAGCAGGCCAAGCAAGAAGGGCAAATAATCAATGCACGTAACGCCCGTGTAGTCTACAGGTGTGGCGGGTGGGGGGGATTGCTGAATGAGAGCAGGAAGCAGTAAGCCCCAGCAACCCATAGTGACGAAGACAAATCAGAAGGCCCATGCGAAAGTAATCCCATGCGTTACACTCCAAAACAAAAGGGTGGAGTGGAAAGCAAGCTGGACAGCAGATTGCAAAATGCAGCTCCAAACCACGTTTTCGCAGGGCGCACACGGAAATCACCAGAACCACATCAGAACAGCTGTGTTGCTGATGCTGGCTTGTGGAAGTGCTGTCGATACGGCACAGAAATTACACGCCTCCCCATCAGGGGGTCTGCATTCACACCCTTCAGGTCCCCCCAGCTCGGGCAGGCTTGGCCCGGTGGGTAAGCATGGCAGGATACGGCAGGGGTGGTGGTGGTGCGGTGGAACAGCGGCGTAATTTTACACAATCAAACAGAAAGGGGTGGGGAGGGGTATATTTTGGCGCGTAACCCATCACCACACAACAACAATCACCCGAAGAGAAGTTAACACGGCTGAGACGGTCACACATGACGGGGGGGGGGGGTAGGGGGGGTCAAATGCCACCCTTTTACGTGGACAAACACGATTTTTCAAAAAACCGGCGCAGAGGCCCCAAAGCCCCCGTAAACCCTCCAAACCCCCCCAGATCGGTCCGGAAACCCATCGAACCCCACTTTTCCACCATTCCGGGCACCTCAGGTGCCCGAATTGGGGTACCTAATTTTCGTGCCACCGTTTGGTACCACACAGTGTCACTGAGGGGGGGTTAGGAAAGGATACGCACCACAGACACCCACAATCATCTGCAGAGTGCTGTGAATACCGCACAAACACAAGAATGGGCCGCACGGTTGCTCGGAGTGCGAACGCCATCGCCGCGGCGAGGAAGTTCGTCGGCCAGCTGCCCGTGGAGCTGTGTGGGGCACGGTGGTGCGATTTGAACGCGCAGCGGGCGCGCATACTCAGGCGCACGCGCGGGGCCCCCACGAAGGAGGCCTTTTTAAAGGCCCTTTCGCGGATCGGTGCGCGGAAGACGCGGGTGCAGTGCGAAGGGAAACGAGAGTTCCGGTGGTGTGTGAACTGCGATCACACAGTTCGCCCGATGGCAAAGGGCGCGAGCGCGGGTGAGGGGCCAGTGGAGAATACAACCGATGAAGACAGCGACAGCGACAGCGACTGTGACAGTGGCAGTGTCAATCAAAGCGACAGCGACAGCGACCCCGAGGACGCTACGACTCCGAAAACCTCGAGTCCGGGAGTGTACTCCGCAAGCGCGTATAGACGATTACACGCCAAATATAAGCGCTTGCGACAGCGGTGTCTTGTGACACCGACCTCCCTCTACAACAAGGAGGGGGGCTACAGCGCCGGTGTGGCAACGGCGCTGACAGTGCTGCGAGGGTGGGGGATCGGCGCGAAGAGCTGTGGCGAGGCTCTGAGCGACATCCTGGAGTGCATCCTTGGCACTCGTGGGAAGGGGCGCAACATCAGTGCGGCGACAGTCAAACGCACTGATGCGTGGGCAGGTCCAATGAGTACTGATCGGTTCCTGACGAAGCTTCGTGAAAAAGGAGGGCAGGTGCAGACGTGCATGGACACCTCGTCGGGTGCGCGCTCGCAGCAAGGGGTGAAGTACTCGCAGGTCTCGTTCTCTGCTGCAAGCCCTGAGACCGGCAGGGTGCTCCAAGTCGTGGCCGACAGCTCCGTCGGGGAGGGAAGCCGTGCCATCGACAAGGTGCCCCAGATCCAGCGTGTTCTGCTGGCGGCGACGGAGGCCGGCTTTCAAAAACCATCACTGTGTCTGACTGATCACGAATCAACGGCCAAAGCTGCCTGTGTCCTTGGAGGGTTGATACCTTCGGGGTGCTCGTCGCACAAGTGGAAGCACACCATTGAATCGGTTGATATCAACACCACCACCCAAGCTGCGATCGAGACGCTTCACACCGCTTGCTGTCCTAAAAGCACGAACGCCACCACATCGACGGGAATCAAGATGGTATCAACACTCTTCGCAACAAAAGGAGGCATTCCAAAGGGGTTTACGTTGGGAAGGCAGGTGGGAAACAAATATGGGTGGCTATGCCGTTCCTGCGCGGCAGTGCTCCACAACCGGGATGTATTGACCAAGGCTGTTGAGCGACGCGAGCTGTACATTCCGGGAAGCAACGCACTCAGTGTGCTGTTGTGTGACGACATTGTGCCAGAGTTGGTGGTTGCTGCGGTCTGCTTTGCCTGGTACAAGAGTACGTATGTACTGCTGAAAGGGTGCAAATTGCGTGGCGAGATGAATGTCACGGAAGCCCGCAAACTCTACCCGACCCTCCGAGGGTGGCTCGTGACTCTTTCGCGTGTGAAAAGCAAGTTTCCACAGTGGATATTTGAGACGGCAGGGCGCAACCCCCTTGGCATGCAGCAAGCCCAGGAGCACTTCGACTCTACATGCGCAAGCCGCCTTCGGGGATCAGTGGCACGCATGATCGAGACTTTTGATCGCTTTGTGGCTCATGACACGGATCTCCCGCCAGAGGCTGCCAAAGACCTTCCACACTCGAACGACTTCATTGAGGGAGCGCATGGTACAGTCGGCTTGCTGAGTGAGGATCTTCCCGGCTGCAACCCAGAGAGGATTGCGAGCATTGCGCAGCGAAAACACAACCGCAGGGCACTCTTTGAGATTGGGGTCCCGCTTGTGCCGAGCGAAGAGACGTACTCATCCTACAAGGAGAGGAAATTGAACTCAGATGAGGACGTTCACTTGAGGATACATCGCACCACAATGAAGCAGCAGCTGCAGACTGAGTACACCAAGCTCTCTGTGGCTGAACTGCGGGACAAAGCAGCTGAGCACGACCTGCCTGTGCGACAGGGAGGGAAGTACATAATCAAAACAAAGCTCATCGAAGACCTGATCGATGCCACCTACATGGCGCCTGATGACGAGTTCTAGCCCGTCAGAAATGTGGTATTAGTGCGTACCCTTTCCTAACCCCCCCCTCAGTGACACTGTGTGGTACCAAACGGTGGCACGAAAATTAGGTACCCCAATTCGGGCACCTGAGGTGCCCGGAATGGTGGAAAAGTGGGGTTCGATGGGTTTCCGGACCGATCTGGGGGGGTTTGGAGGGTTTACGGGGGCTTTGGGGCCTCTGCGCCAGTTTTTTGAAAAATCGTGTTTGTCACCCCCATTTGATACCCCCTAGGGGGGGGGGGTGGGGTTGGGGAGAGGGGGTAGTAGGAAATCGGGGAGGAGCTTCCCCTCTCACCAACGGTCGCACGCATCTCTCGTGTCTTTGCTTCGCGGGGCACCCAGAGCACTACCCCACCAGGACAGAGAGAGGCCCAGCTTCATCCCCCTACGTGAATCTTGTTGGAGGAGTGTAGAACGGATCCGCTCCTGATGCGATCTCCACTGCACACACGCGGTTGCGGGGGGGAGGGGGGGGGGGTTTCCTTGTATAAAAGTTGACGTGACGGTTCACCCCCCCCCCCCTCTGGTGGGAGAGGGTGGTTGTTCCCTGGTGCACAACTTTCATATCTACCCCTCCCACGGCTGCGACATGCAACACCCGTCAAAACTATTTTGGCTTGCCTTTGATGTCATGTCGGTATCACTGCCTGCTCCCCGCATTGTTGGCAACGTGCAGTAGCACGGTCAATCAACACGCCCCGGGGGGAGGTTATTTTATTTCAGTTCCACCCACAGTATTTTGCAGGCCTCGCTTGTTTTGCCATAACCTATCTAGGACGGCCACAGGGCTGTGTTCATCATGCACAAAGCAGAGTTCCCCCCCCCCGTCTTCGGTGATGTTGCAAGCAACACAGGAATCTATGCAAACAAATCATGCGGGACACACACGCGCAGCAGATCATGGGCTGCAGGGAATCGGATTCCTGGAATCGAGAATCCGATTCCGGAATCGAAAAACCGAATGGAATCCGATTCCACAAAAAAGTCAAAAAATAGATTTTCCATTGGGTGACACTTGGTTTTTCATGTTTTTGTACGGGAAAAAGACAATGCGATTTTTCGTGATTTTTCACCTCGGATGAGCCTCGATTTCGCAAAGTCGTCGGATTACCGAGACTTCTTGCTGAGCAGTGAATGGGGTCTGGCGAAATGAGGGCAGGAACATGCTTAGATTGACGATTCAGTGCGAAATAATGGCCATCGTGGATTCCGCGAGCCAAATTAGGTAGTCATTTTTCTGCTTGCGTTTTTTTAGTTGTATTTTTTTCGCGAATCTGGGCCATAAAATGGATTTTTGGTGGGCGACCGAAATCCACCCCATGGGCTGCAGGGAATCGGATTCCTGGAATCGAGAATCCGATTCCGGAATCGAAAAACCGAATGGAATCCGATTCCACAAAAAAGTCAAAAAATAGATTTTCCATTGGGTGACACTTGGTTTTTCATGTTTTTGTACGGGAAAAAGACAATGCGATTTTTCGTGATTTTTCACCTCGGATGAGCCTCGATTTCGCAAAGTCGTCGGATTACCGAGACTTCTTGCTGAGCAGTGAATGGGGTCTGGCGAAATGAGGGCAGGAACATGCTTAGATTGACGATTCAGTGCGAAATAATGGCCATCGTGGATTCCGCGAGCCAAATTAGGTAGTCATTTTTCTGCTTGCGTTTTTTTAGTTGTATTTTTTTCGCGAATCTGGGCCATAAAATGGATTTTTGGTGGGCGACCGAAATCCACCCCATGGGCTGCAGGGAATCGGATTCCTGGAATCGAGAATCCGATTCCGGAATCGAAAAACCGAATGGAATCCGATTCCACAAAAAAGTCAAAAAATAGATTTTCCATTGGGTGACACTTGGTTTTTCATGTTTTTGTACGGGAAAAAGACAATGCGATTTTTCGTGATTTTTCACCTCGGATGAGCCTCGATTTCGCAAAGTCGTCGGATTACCGAGACTTCTTGCTGAGCAGTGAATGGGGTCTGGCGAAATGAGGGCAGGAACATGCTTAGATTGACGATTCAGTGCGAAATAATGGCCATCGTGGATTCCGCGAGCCAAATTAGGTAGTCATTTTTCTGCTTGCGTTTTTTTAGTTGTATTTTTTTCGCGAATCTGGGCCATAAAATGGATTTTTGGTGGGCGACCGAAATCCACCCCATGGGCTGCAGGGAATCGGATTCCTGGAATCGAGAATCCGATTCCGGAATCGAAAAACCGAATGGAATCCGATTCCACAAAAAAGTCAAAAAATAGATTTTCCATTGGGTGACACTTGGTTTTTCATGTTTTTGTACGGGAAAAAGACAATGCGATTTTTCGTGATTTTTCACCTCGGATGAGCCTCGATTTCGCAAAGTCGTCGGATTACCGAGACTTCTTGCTGAGCAGTGAATGGGGTCTGGCGAAATGAGGGCAGGAACATGCTTAGATTGACGATTCAGTGCGAAATAATGGCCATCGTGGATTCCGCGAGCCAAATTAGGTAGTCATTTTTCTGCTTGCGTTTTTTTAGTTGTATTTTTTTCGCGAATCTGGGCCATAAAATGGATTTTTGGTGGGCGACCGAAATCCACCCCATGGGCTGCAGGGAATCGGATTCCTGGAATCGAGAATCCGATTCCGGAATCGAAAAACCGAATGGAATCCGATTCCACAAAAAAGTCAAAAAATAGATTTTCCATTGGGTGACACTTGGTTTTTCATGTTTTTGTACGGGAAAAAGACAATGCGATTTTTCGTGATTTTTCACCTCGGATGAGCCTCGATTTCGCAAAGTCGTCGGATTACCGAGACTTCGCGAAGAGAGGCGAAGCCGAGTAGGCGCCGCCCCGGCGCCGGGGGTTTGGGGGGCTCTGCCCCCCAACCCCGCCGGAGGTGAAAATTTTTTTGGGCCTTTTTTGTTAAGGTGTACCGAAAATCGACTTTTTCCGGGAGAAGACGTGCAGGGCCGCGCACTTTACGTGCGCGTGCGCGGGGGGGGGGAGGGGGAGCCCGCCGCAGGCGCCGGAAATTTTTGGGCCTTTTTTGTTAAGGTTTACCGAAAATCGACTTTTTTCGGGAGAATGTACCTGAGGCCGCGCACTTTACGTGCGAGTGTGGCGGGGGCGGGGGGGTCAGCCCGCCGCAGGCGAAAAAAAATTTGGGGTGTTATTTAGAAGGTGTGCCGAAAGTCGACTTTCTCGGGAGATCATGCCTGCGGCCGCGCACTTTTCGTGCGTGTCCGGGGGGGGGTGGGTGGGGGGCGGGGGGGACAGCCCGCCGCAGGCGGAAAAAAATTTGGGTCTTACAGAGAAGGTGTAGCGACAGTCCACCTTTTTGTCACTACATACTAAAGGTTGGGAGGGGGGCGTTGCCGGATTTCCACACCACCCAAGAGGTACCGGAATGGCGCGTTGTGGGTTTTTGTTTTTTTTATGTAACAAGATGACAGCCCACTCGCCTGTAGCCCTACACTGTCACCTTGCCCCGGGGAACCACCCCCGGGTTTTTTGTATTTTTTATTTTTTTTGTCACACTGGTTAGGTGTGGTGGTTTTTTTTGTTTGTTTTTTTGTTTTTTTTGGTCGTGCCAGCGGCACGTTTGATTTTTTTAACATTTTTTTGGTGCTGCCCTGGTGATTTTTTTTCGGCAGATCTTTTTTTTTTGTTTTTTTTGTTTTTTTTGTGGGCACCGTGGCGCCTCTTTTAGATTAGGCAGTTTAACGTCGTGCCCAGGACGTGTTTTTTTTTGTTTTTTTTTTGTGCCGTGAGTGGCCCTGACCTCCGCCGCCTGCAGTACCCACACACAGTGACACACACGCACACCCTCCCAACCCCCGCCGTGCTGTTGTGTCAGGGACAGGTAGTTTAACGTCGTTTCGGACGGGACGCGGCTTGTTTCTTTGATTTGACTGCGAAAACAGATACGGAACAAAGGTGAGTCGCAACTGAACGTTAACATATAACCAGAACAACCCCCCCCCTCTCTTCCCTCTCATGTCGGCACTCTTGCCGCATTAGTTCTTTGAGGCTGGTGATTGGGGAGGGGGGGCAGAATGGGAACGACGCGCGCTCTCGCGCTTTTGCTTCTTCCTGAAGTAAGCCGGGTGGTCGCGCGGGTGGAGCTCACGACGGTTGATCTTCAAGAAAAGGGCGTCGTCTACCCTGTGTGATTTCAGGCTGGCCCGGTACTTCGTCAACACGCGGTTGAGCTCCTTGAAGTGCCGTTCCACCGCAGCTTCGGTGTGTGCACTGGTCACCAAAGCCACGGAGAAGGTAGTCAGGATGGGCATTGCGGCGACCTGATGGTATCCCTCCCAAAACATGCGGAATGGGGTGTTTACAGGGCCCATGCGAAGGAAGGTGGCAACCTCCCTCTCGATCCTGGTGCGCAGGGTCTCCAACACGGGTTCCTCACCCATCTCAACTCCAATGGGTTGGCCGTCCTCGTCAACCGCAGCGTTGACCCCCCTGTAGTTCCTGCACTCAGCAAAGGGGAGGAGGTAGTGCATGAGACAAATGTGGTGTTCCTGCATCTTTTCCACAGACCAGTTTTGAGACAACTTGGAAGGGTTGAGGAAGTCGAACAATTTCAAACCATCGAAGGAAAAATTTGTCTGCATCCTCTCCTCGTAAAATGCCATCAGCTCAGCAGCAAGCCCCTTGAGTTCGCTGTCTGACTGGATGAACTCCTCCTTGCTGATGTTTCTGAGCTGAGACCCAAGGTCATGCACCCCGGTTGCCAAGTCAAACAGTGACGACCTGTCTCCCTGAAATTTGTCCGTCATCTTGGCAATGGGGCCAGCGAGCGTGACGAAAAAATCATTCATGCGCCAAAATTTCGCATTGTTGCGGTCTTTCGGGAGCAGGTACTCCTTGAGGGCGGCGAGTCTATTTGCGGCATCCCAGACGGTGTTCCACCGGACCTCACAGATGCGTGACAGGCTGACTGGCTGCCTGGAACCATTGTCCCTCTGTGCAGTGTGGAGACTCTCCTGTTTCTGGGGCGTGCTGTAGTCATCGACGACCTTGCCCAGTTCCTCTCTCCACTCCTTGATTGGATCGAGTTTCACCGTAAAGTCCTTCATCAGCAGTTGCATGCTGTGTGCACTGCAACGGTAAACCAAAATCCCCATTTTGACAAGCCCATCCATTGCACTTTCAACCATATCCTCTGCTTCCGTGCTGTCAAGCTCATCTGTCTCCTCGTACCCGTCCCCGTCCCCGTCCCCGCTACCCTCTTCCCCCTCCTCCCCTTCTTCTTCATCCCCCATGTGCAAAACCCTCAGATCCTCAAGAGCACGCTGCATGGCTGCCGCGTTGTCCGCAACCACGCTGAAGACACGTATGTCTTCATCGAGAAGTTCCTGGATCACGGTCTGCATTTCTCCCAGAATCGTGTCCGCCGTGCTCGCAACAGTGAGGTGCACGTTTTTCCAGTAAAACATTTCGGTCCCCGTGGAAATTGCAAAACCCAAAAAATTCCGCCGACGCACCCGGGCCCCGTCAAGCATTAAAAAGACGTCCCTGCCCTTCAAATGCGTGATCACGTCTTTGCGGCAATCACTTGCCATGGATTGCTGGATGGATGGTGCAGTGCTGGGAAAAAGGTTCGCACCGGCAAGCATTTCTTGGGGAAGAATGCTCCGGAACGGGCTATCCGACCGGAGCACTTCCAGAGGGATATTGTGGAATGCAAGAGCATAAACCACCCTCTCTGCAAAAGTGTACCCGAACGGTGGCCTGTCTTGGGAGTGGAGGACTGGCACATCCTGGAGGAACGTTGTCCTTGCATTCTCACTGCACAGGCCACTGTCTCTCGCAGGAGCATTCTGTGCGAGTGCCCTCCAGTGGGCCGCGTGCTTGTTCTCAAAATGCTTGCCGAGGGTTTTGGTCATCCACTCCTTGAGAAAGGTGGCAGAGCAAAAAGTGCACTTCACCTTGTCGATTACCCCCTCGATCGGGGAGGTCCAGGATTTGCATACCTCTGTGTCAGGGTTATATCCCGTCAGAAGGGGCCCACACACCTCCCCGGCCCAGACTGTGATGATGATGACGACGGCCGTGAAGTAGGCCAGCACTTCCCGCAGCACACCGGGAAACGCCAGGCCACTCGACTGGGAACCGTTTAATGTCTTGCTCCCGGACCCCCGTGACTTCTTCATCGGCGGGGGGTCACCCACTTCTTCCGCCCACACAGCATGAAAGTTCAGGGGAACGTCATCAGCCACCTGGCTCGGGCCCTGGTTCTGGTTCTGGCTCGGGCCCTGGCTCTGGCTCTGGCTCTGACTGCTCTCGCGATGCTGAGCCGCGAGCCGGTCGAAATCCCCCTGCCCGTGCACGCGAGTGAGAATCTTCAGCTCCAGCGTTCTTCCCACACCAACAGCCATGGGGAGGTCGAGGGTCGTGGTGGGGTCGCAGGTGTAGAGCACCTTGACGGTCGTGCAATCTTCCTTGGGGGCAGTGTTCCCGACGACCATCCCCACCCAGCACTGCACCGTCCGGCTGTTATCCCGCCACTTGTGCAGGAAGATCTGCCCAGGCTGCAGCTGCTTTGCCCGCTTCAGCACAGTTGGGTTCTGCATCGCCCTGCTGGTCTGGGTCATGCTCTGCGTCATGGCTTGGCTCACGTGGTCTGCAGCTTCGTCATCGCTCTCACTGTCCTGAGTGAAGCTGACTCCGAGATCGCCTGCGAGGTCGCCAGCGGGGTCGCCTGCGACTGCGAGATCCTCCATCGCGGCCGGGTCGAGCATCGGTCCGGCCATGATTTTCCGTGTCCCCGCAGCCCTCCCCTGGCAGGCCGAGTTGAGCAAGTTGGATTTGGAGGAGGGGCAAGGGCAGGTTGGAGCTGGGTGGGGGGGGGGGGGGGTGGAACAAAAGATGGCGAGCAACCAGAAATCACATCATTTTTTATTATTAGTCTGACCAATTTTTGGCACTTTTGGAGCGCCATTCTCAGAAGAAGTCCTCGGCAGGGGTGGGGGGGGGGGTAAACAGCCCGCCGCAGGCGCCGGAAATTTTCAGGCGTGGTTTATTATGTTGTGTTGACGTTGTGTTGGCCGGAAGTATTCAGGGACAAGTCAGGGACGGAGAGCCAGCCACCTGGCCCAACCAAAAACCGGATTTTCAACCAAAAATTCGAATTTTTTTCACGGTGTGCGAATGTGTTCAGAGTAACGGAAAATGCCCAAATTTTCATGTATCGAAAGAGTTGGCGAGCAATTCGTCCTTCTGTTCAATTCGACCCAAAACGACCACCAGCCATTTTCTAAGGGTTTCTGGGTGGGTTCTGACCAGAAAAATCGCTGAAAAATGGCCAGAAACCCCCAAAAACCACCCAGAAATGGTCAGAAATCGGTTTTTGGGCCCATTTTTCACCCAGGAACACGTTTTTGGGCCTCTGTGAAAATTTCAATTTTTTGACATTTTTCGCGATTTTCTACAACTACTCGCCCACACAAAAACCGTTTTTTTGCAGGGAAATGCAACAAATCAACGAATTAAGCCGTTTTAACCCCTTTCGTGCACTTTTTGGTCCCAGAAGGGGGTATATGGGGTGTTGGGGTCCCCCTACGACTTGTCCATTTTTCGACATTTTTGGGTCAGATTCCGGAATCCGATTCTCGATTCCGGAATCGGTGGAATCCGATTCTGGATTCTGGAATCGGATTCCACCGATTCCACAATTCCGGAATCGGTGATTTCGATTCCGGAATCGGATTCCACAATTTTGGAATCGGCGTTTTCGATTCCGGAATCCGATTCCACTCTTTTTCTGGAATCGTGGAATCCGGATTCTGATTCCGAATCCGGATTCCACGATTCCCGGAATCGAAAATTTTTATTTGGAATCCGATTCAATGCAGCCCATGAGCAGATGCAGGAGACGCGTGGAGTGATGACGCATTCTTTTGAAAACTACCCACCCCCCCGGCCCTCTTCATAGGTATATCGGCAGACGCCGCAGACCTGATGTACGATATGGCCAGGGCACAGCCTCTGCTGGTTTGGACAAAAAATATTACACTCGCGCTTGCAGCCTTCTTTCGCCTGGATTATCACAGCACGGCGGGTCTTCTGCTGTGGCGTCGGGTGGGGCGGCAAGCGGGGGTCCCCCCACTCAGCAGGCAGCCACCAGACACACACACCACCCCCCTTCATCCCGGTGAGGCAAGATAATAAGATAGATTTGTTTTGGCAACGGGCATCGCACATAAATCGGCTGGTTTTGTTCGTTCCAGTTCTCTCCCCCCACACCCCACGCCACACACACCCTTTTCACGAGGCAAGAAACGAAACAGAGAGAAGGGGGGGAGAGGGGGAGCTGGTCCTCCCCACACACTCCCGCCACCGCCACCACCCAGAACCACTTTGCATGGTTGTAGCCTAGCAATCCTCTGATGCGCTCCGCACGCCGCTGCCATCTTTTCCTTTACCCCCCGGGGGAATTTTTCCCCCACACACTCCTCCCCTACTCTAGAACCGCCGGTCAGACACGACACAGCAAGTGAGTCTAAAACGGCTGGGGTGCCATCCCCAGGCGCGAGGTATTTTTGTATTGTGGCAACGCGCTGCATGGAACAGTGGGCACACTCCTGATCAGATCAGACATGGCGCACGGCGTTATAACGCACGCCATGCGGCTCGATTGGCGGATGTGTGTTTGTTTTGTTGTTGTTGGGGGCGGGTGGGTGTGGCTTAATCGTTCTTCTTGGCGTCGTGGGACTTCGGCGCGTCGCCAGACTCAGGGGCGGCATCCAGCAGCTGCTGGATGTAGGGCCACCCTGCCACAAGGGCTGCGCGCAGGGGAATGGGGCCGTTCTCCATGGCGTCGACGTACCACTTGCGCACCAGGGTCTTGGCGAAGAAGAAGAGCAGGAAGAACAGCGTGATGATGAAGAGCGGGTTGCTGAGCAGCCAGATGGCCTCGTTGAACCCCAGCACCACGAACACAAGGTACACCCAGGGCGGGAGGTTCACCTCGCGCTCCAGGCTGAGGCGTGCCTCCAGCACCTTGCCCTTCATCTGTGCGCAGAAGCGTGTGTAGGCGTTGTTGAGCTTCGTCTGCGTGACGAGCAGGTCCTCAGCAAGGAGGTCTGCGTTGGCGATGGACACAGCGTCGCCGTCGCCGCTGTTGTTCAGCTCAGAGTACTTCGGGTATCTGTAGGTCAGGTTGGAGTGGAGGCCGTCGAGGCGCCACACCGACAGTGCCTCCAGCACCTGCAGGGCACGGTTGTAGGCTTCGGGGCAGCGGTCGTCCAGCTCGCTCTCCTTCTGCGTCCGGACGTTGCCGCTGTCGGAGTGTGTCAGCACAAAGAGGAAGCGGTCTGCCATCAGGTCGCCCATCCCCGCAGCCTTGCCCTTAACGAAGTCCAGCACGACGCTGCGTGTCATCTCCTCGACCTTGGCCTCGCATGTGCGGCGGCCGTCCTCATCCAGCACTGCCGACGCAACGTATTCGTCCAGTTTGGGGAGGGTCGTCTGCTCCTTCACGTTGGCAACCTGCAGGGTGTGGGGCAATGCAGTGGCTGGTGGTGCACCTGACATACCTCGCGCTTGAGGAAGTCCCAGAAAACGGACGGGGTGAAGTCGAATGAGCCCTTCACCTTCACAGTCGCCCTGTGGTGGTGCAGAATGTGGGAGGGAGTGGGTGGCGGCTTCAGGACACAAACATGACCAAACGCATGCGTTCGGCGCAAAATTAACCATCACCCCTCCCTTCTGCCAGCAAGAATGCTACCATACTCAGACAGTGCAGTGCGCATCTCTGATGCCAGGTCGTTGACGATCTTGTCGTACAGAATATCCATGGTGTTGCCCATCGTGTTACGCAGCTGCTCCTCCAGCTCCTTGCGCTCCTCCTCCAGCACGTTGGCATAGCGGTGGAACATGTGCGTGTCCTTCTCGAAGGCACGCATGGCCTCGCACAGCGCATCGAGCAGCGTCGTGTGCACCCCGGGCACGGCACCCCTGTCCAGCAGGCGCCCTGTCATCTCTTGGGACGTCTGGTTGAACTTCGTGCGCAGAGCATGCGCAATCTCGGTGGAACGGTGGCGTGCGACCAGCTCCTTCTCGCCAGGGATGTTGATCTCCTTGTTCTCCTTGATGGCCCCCCAGCACACGGAGGAGTAGCGGTCCAGGTCGGTCACCGGCACACCACTGCTGCGCCAGACGCCGTCAGTCTGCTTGAACACAAACTCGGAGTTGTCCTCCTGCAGGAAGACCTCACGCAGCTTCTCGACAGCCGTGTCCAGCTCCGGGTTCGGCATCATCAGATGCGGCACAGTCACCACCTTGAAGTCGAACCACTTCGTCAGCTTGTCCTCCTCATGCCCATCGGGACGCACGATCTTGCTCCAGACCGACTCCATGATGTCGATGAGCTGTGTGACGGTGCAGGAAGGTGTGGATAGAGACGGGGGCGTTTGCACCCGCTACCTACACACCCTCCGCCTGTCCCTGCAGAGCCTTGGCATACCTGGGACGAGAGCACCTCCACAGGGGTGCGGCCGTCGTAGTCACGCACGACAAACAGGAGCATCTTCTTCGACCCGGACGACGATGCCTTCGAGTCAGCCAGCTGCAGTG
The DNA here is from genome assembly GCA_963210315.1 of Rhynchopus euleeides. Taxonomy (NCBI): domain Eukaryota; phylum Euglenozoa; class Diplonemea; order Diplonemida; family Diplonemidae; genus Rhynchopus; species Rhynchopus euleeides. The sequence goes on along the minus strand of OY723322.1, from coordinate 789,852 downwards.
TAGGTATATAAGTGGGCACATCAATGTGTGACACAAAGGGAGAGAAGTGCGCATGCATGGAGTGAAAGGCATTCCCGCGATATCATACCTGCAGCTGGATGTCGAAGTTAATCTGCAGCACCTTCTCGAGCAGCGGCACGGACATGGCGTTGCGGCGGCCGATCTCAAACTGGAACAGGTTGATCATGAGGATGTCAGCCATCGCAAGGGCGAATGTCGACAGCTTCTTCTCGAAGGTCTGGTCCTCCCCCCGCTCGGCAGAGTCGGTGCCCTCGAAGTCGAGCACGACGAGGCGGTCAGACTCCGAGGCCTTCGACATCCACACGCCCTGCGTCGTCTGCCCACGCCCGTGCGTGGAGTCCATCTCCTGGAAGCGTGTCCCGAACAGGCGGTTGAGCAGCGTGCTCTTCCCGGAGCTCTGCCCCCCGAACACAGCGAGCACAGAGTACTCCTCCCCCCTCCCCTGCAGCCCGTTATCCGGCAGGAAGTTCCCGAAGCCCTTGTAGTCGAGGTCCCCATCGATCAGGTGGTGCTTCTCCGGCACCCCGCTCACCCCGCTCGGGCTTGCCTCCTCAGCGGCAGCGGCAGCCGCAGCTGCGGCCTCAGCCACAGCCGCGGCAACAGGCACCTGCTCCGGCACCTCAGGCGCCTGGTCATCGCTGGCGACGCCCATCTTGCAGTGCCTGCTGGTAGTGGGTGGAAGTGCACCGTTGGTTGTATCTACCGCCCAGTCAAATCGGGTGGCATAAAAAGGCAGGAGACAGCTCGCAAGGCTGGCAGACCCCACAACCAGCAACGAATGGTGGCGTGGGGGGTGGGGGGTCGGAGGGTGGGGGGACAGGGGGCGCACTGAGGCACCCCCAACTCTTTTTTCTTTCGTTCTTCTACTAAGAAAATCCGGGCGCATGAAGAAAAAAAATACCGATCGCTGCTCAGCAGGAAATCCCGCTCATGCAGATCACATCACACACACACACGCCCCACCCACCCACCCACCCCCCACCACCCCCTCTTTTTCCTCTTTGCTGCCTCCACGGCAGTGGTTCCGACTCTCGGCTCGACTTTGATGTTGACGCTGCATGCTGCACGCCCCGCTGGGCGTGGCGTGGGGTATGGGGAGGGTGACAGAAAGGGGTATATAAAAAGGGGTGCGTGGAGGGGGGGGGGGGGGGGGCAAGCGGATCACCCAGCCTTTTCCCGCAGGGCTAGTATCTCCTGTTGCTGCACAGCCACGATGTTGTACAGCTTGGCAATCAACTGCAACGACTCCCCGTCGCTGGCTCCGATGATCTTCCCCTGCGCCGCCTGCGGCGCTTCCTTTGCCGTCTGAGATCCGTTTGATGGGGCCTCCTTCGCCTCAGCCTCCTTCGCCTCGGGCTGAGACTCTTCCTGTGTAGGGGTAGGTGCAGCGGCTTCGCGATTCTGCCTGCGGCGTTTGCTCCGCCTGCCGCCTTCCCGCTGTTTGCCGAAGTCTGTGTCGTCGAACATCGACTTTGTCTTCGACCCTGACACCGGTCCCGACGGGTGGTACGCTGTGCACATGTAATCATCCTCGTTGTCCCCTGTGATGGCCACCTTCTTCAGCGGGTTGAAGGGATACGTCCGTTGTGATTCCCTGTTGGCAGGTGGGTGGGCGTGGGTTATGCAACAGAAAGGCGGTGTAAACCGTGGGTGCGGTGGCCGAACTTGATGCCGAGCGCGTGACACCCCCACAAAATCAACTCCACAGAGGGGACGAGCGTGGAGTGGCCCGCTCGTGGTTGGGGTAATGTTGAAAAGGCGAGGGGAAGGGGTACAGCAATGCAATGTCTGTTCGGCATACTTTTCGCTCGGCATTTTGCTCGGCAAGATGACCAGACGCAGGGCGGTCACAGGTGACTTGTGCTGGCTGAACGAACGCAGCAGCTGTTTCGATGAAATCTGCCACACATGCACGTTCCCATCAGCCCCACCTGACACGAGGGACAGACTGTCCCCTGTCACCTCCAGTGCCGAGACACCGCCGCTGTGTGAGGGAGAGATGCACGCAACCCAGTCGAACAGCATCCCCACCAACCCCAACCCCATTGAACAGCAGTGCATACGCATGGCCTTCAAACACCCCCGAGTGATACTGCCCATATGACGCATCCTTGCTCGCCGTCATATTTGCTGTGCAGGGTGATTGTGGTGGCAGTGGCCCTTCCCTCCCCACCCCCCCTGCAACACACAGAACGGCTGACCACCCCACCCCACCCTCCCTCCCACCCTCGCCCGCCTCCTCTCCACCCCTCCTGGCATCCCCACTCACAACATACCCGCAGAGTGGCCCAGAAGGGCTGACATCAGCTTTGCCTGCGGTGCCTGCGTCGACTCCTTCCCACGGAGACGCTCCGGGTAGAGATCAGTCTGGTAGATCTTCCCGTCGGCACACCCTGCGAAGAGGGACGACAGCTGGGGTGTCGCTGCCAGGCACTTGGGGAGGGAGGGCAGGATGCAGCAGTGGAGGTCCTGGTTCAGCACGAAGTCATGCACCCGCAGGGTGCGGTCCTTCCCGGCGGTGGCAACCCAACCCTGGGTTGCGCCCAGCACCACGCTGGTCACACCCAGCGTGTGCAGTGACGATGTGTGGTGGGGGCGGAGCTCTGCACTGGCGGGCAGTGTCACGTCCAGAACATGCGCAATGCTCCAGCTCTTGACACTCGCATCCTCGCTCCCGCTGACAATGAAGCTGCCGTCTGGTGAGAACTGCAGCGAGTTAATCGCCTTGTAGTGCCCGTCCCATATGCGCAGCAGCGATCCCGACGACACCTGCCAGAGGTAAAGCTTCCCGCTGACACCACCGCCCGCAACGTGGACCCCGTTGGGGCTGATGTCCACCGACACCATCCTCTCGGGCATCGAGCAGCGGAAGCGGGGCTGTGCCTTGGTGGGGTAGTGGATGACAGCCTGCTGCTTCTCGGGGTGCTGCGCCAGCACCAGGTGCTGCTTCTCGGCGTACACCAGGCCCTTGCCGGAGGCGCGCATCTGGCTCAGCGAGTGCAGCGGCTGGCAGTTGTGCACATCCCAGAAAAATCCGAGCTCATTCCCAGTGCTGCAGCTCAGGCAGGCCTCAATGTGCGTCATTTTCACGCGAGACGCGGCCCCGTGGCTGCTGTGTGCTGTGTGGGTGGCTATGCACCACAGCCCTGTGTGTGTGTGTGGTGGCCTCAGGGTGTGAAGGGGATGTGTGGCACGGAGGAGAGGATGTCTTGCCTGGGTAAAGAGTCCGGGGTTTGTTTGCGCACGAGCGGTGAGGTGGGGCGCGAGCCAGCAAGAGTGAGGTAGGTCGGGGGTTGTGGGGGTGTGTGGGGTGGGGGTGGGGGTGGGGGTGTGGCGGCCATGTGTTTTTCTCACCCTCCTGCAGAAACCGACCCGCAAAAAAGCAGAAGCTGAGAAAAAAAAGGAAAAGTAAAAAGGGGGCCTGTGGGGTGAGAGCAGGCTGCAGCAAGCATTGAGGGGCATGCTGCGACACTACCCGTCACGGTGGGCACACCTGTGTGCCGCACGGCACGCAGGGGCAGACAGGCGGAAAAGGAACGAACAAACAATGGAAAGGCAACGGGGGTGTGTGCAAACATGCCGCAACACACTGCCCCTTGCCATATGCTGGCGAGTGGCGGTGTGTACGGTGTGAGGGTGCACGAAAGGTGGGGGGGGTGGGGTCACAAATCAACATAAACCTCCGGGGCTGACTGTCATCATCAGAGGGGGGTGTGTGGTGACAACAGCACCGGCGGGGGTCTCAACAATTCTCGATTATTTTGATTTTGCTTTGTTTTGTTTAGCCATTGTGTGTTTTTTGTTGTTTGGCTTTGTTACTCTTGCTTTGTTTTTGTTGATTTTTTGGTTTTTGGGTTTTCGTGTCTAACTTCTTTCGAGTTGTTTACATTTTGTTTGTTTTGTTTGCTTGGTCAACATTCCAACAGATGATCTGCTCTGCAAGAGAAACAGAAGATCAAAAGAAGAAACCACACAACTCCACGCACACACGCACCCAACGAGAGAGAGTGAAAACTGGGGATTTGAAGCCTAGTACTCCTCAACGTCCTCCTCACCCTCAATGTCGGCGGACTCGGCACCCACCTCCTCGTAGTCCTTCTCCAGGGCGGCAAGGTCCTCACGCGCCTCCGAGAACTCACCCTCCTCCATACCCTCACCGACGTACCAGTGGACGAAGGCACGCTTCGAGTACATCAGGTCGAACTTGTGGTCGATGCGGGCGAACACCTCGGCGATGGCCGTGCTGTTCGAGATCATGCACACCGCGCGCTGCACCTTGGCCAGGTCACCGCCCGGCACCACCGTGGGCGGCTGGTAGTTGATCCCGCACTTGAACCCGGTCGGGGACCAGTCCACGAACTGGATGGTGCGCTTCGTCTTGATGGTGGCGACGGACGCGTTCACGTCCTTCGGCACCACGTCACCGCGGTACATCAGGCAGCACGCCATGTACTTCCCGTGGCGGGGGTCGCACTTCGCCATCATCGACGCGGGCTCGAAGGCCGCGTTCGTGATCTCGGCCACCGACAGCTGCTCGTGGTACGCCTTCTCCGCGGAGATCACCGGGGCGTACGACGAAAGCATGAAGTGGATGCGCGGGTACGGCACCAGGTTGGTCTGGAACTCCGTCACGTCGACGTTCAGCGCACCGTCGAAACGGAGCGACGCCGTCAGCGACGAGATCACCTGCGCGATCAGACGGTTCAGGTTGGTGTAGGTCGGGCGCTCGATGTCCAGGTTGCGGCGCGCAATGTCGTAGATCGCCTCGTTGTCCAGCATGCACGCAACGTCGGTGTGCTCCAGCAGCGAGTGCGTCGACAGCACGCTGTTGTACGGCTCCACGACGGCCGTCGACACCTGCGGGGACGGGTACACCGTGAACCCGAGCTTCGACTTGCGCCCGTAGTCCACCGACAGGCGCTCCAGCAGCAGAGCACCCAGACCAGACCCGGTACCACCGCCCACGGCGTTGAACACCAGGAAGCCCTGCAGACCCGTGCAGTTGTCGGCCAGCTTGCGGATCCGGTCCAGGCACAGGTCCACAATCTCCTTCCCGATGGTGTAGTGACCACGCGCGTAGTTGTTCGCGGCGTCCTCCTTGCCCGAGATCAGCTGCTCGGGGTGGAACAGCTGCCGGTAGGTGCCGGTGCGCACCTCATCGATCACCGTGGGCTCCAGGTCCAGCAGCACGGCGCGGGGCACGTGCTTCCCAGCACCCGTCTCGGAGAAGAAGGTGTTGAAGGCGTCGTCCTCCACACCGCACGTCTTGTCCGACGGCATGGCGCCATCAGGCTGGATCCCGTGCTCGAGGCAGTACAGCTCCCAGCACGCGTTACCGACCTGGCAACCGGCCTGACCGATGTGGATAGAGATCACCTCCCTCATTGTAGTGTTTGTGTGTGTGTGTGTTGCAAATGCAGGTCTGTGGTGGTGGTGTGGTGCAGTTCGACACAAATAGAACAGCACGGGCAGATATGCAGATCTGCGAAGCTTGCAGAACCCAATGCGATACTGTCAACGGGGTGGGGCTACTGGGACGGGGTACTACGCTTCTGATTCAAGGACAGGTTACTTAGGCCAAGTTACTTATGTCATTGTGTCGGCAAGTTACCAGTGCAGCAGTGATCTATCCTCTTCGGGAAAGAGCTCAACAATCTCTTGCGACCCCATCGAGGCCGCGAGAAACAGGGCTGTATAGCCCTCGTTGTCCTCTAAGGACCTGTCGATGTCGTCACACTGCAGCAGGCGCTGCACACAGGCTGTTGACCCATTGAGGGCGGCAATGGACAGCGCTGTGCGCCCTGTCTCGTCTGCCACATCATTCACACGGGCGCCACTGAAAAGAAGGCGCGATGTGATATCAGCCCACCCATAGCAGACAGCGAGCATCAGCGCTGTGTACCCCTTGTCGCACTTCAGGGATGTGTCGGCATGTCCATACAGCAGCTCCTCCACCACCGCAGCCTTCCCGAGCATCGAGGCGATCATCAGCGGGGTCAGGCCCTGGTAGTCCCGCCCGTCCCGCACACTCGCCTTGACGTGCATCAGCAAACCCAGCACGACTTTGTCGTTCCCCGCCTCGCATGCAAAGTGCAGCATGGTCCTGCCCGTCTTCTCGTCACGCAGGGCGTAGTCCACCCGCAGTCGCTTCTTGCCCTGCGCCTCCGCAGCGAGGTCCTCCTGCGACTGCTTGGGGAACAGGACATCCAGCAGCTTGCGGAAGTCGTGCCGCTTCGTCTCCTGCAGGACCGACGTGGACGTCGGGATCTGCACACCCCCCAGCCCCTCGCCGAACACACCGAAGGGGGTTGCCTCGTCATCCGACGACTCGTGATACTCCGTCACACACATGTCTTCGAACAGCACACGCCTGTTGCCGACATCCAACGCCTTCTGCTTTTGGTAGCACCCCTCGCACAGGTCGAACGAAGGCACGCATGAGACACAATGCCGTGCCATGCCGTACTTCAGCCTCAGGCAACACCTGCAGTAATACGCCCCACTGCCGTCAAACACATAGCTCAGTTCGCCCTCCGGTGTGCGCACCTCCAGAAAATGCATGGCTGTCCGTGGCACCGGGTGCTCATGCAGGGATACGGTGATGGTCTGCTCAGCCAGGGCACACACCCTCTCGCCTCTGGCTGGCTGCCGCATGTTGACACGTGCAGGGCATGCTGTGGGCATGCCGTGTAGAACCTGCAGGCAAGCGTGGCATGCGTGTCACGCTGATCAAGGCCAGGCTATGTGCACCACAGCAGGCATCGAATGCGAGAGGGGAGCGGGGGGGAGGAAGTGCCGTGCACCACAGCACGGCAGCGCCAAGAGAGAGATCAGCGGGAGGTCTATCCACACAGCAGGCATGAGGTTGGGAAGAAGCTAGGGACACACACGCCTCTCACCATCCTCTCAGATAACGTTCGGCCCGACGACAGGACCGCGGAGGGGGCCAGGAGGCAAGAGGGAGGCACGACACGACAATAAGCTCTCACACAGGGCTCAGAGCGACGCCTGGAGGCGTTTGAGCAGCGGCAGGGCCTGTGGGGGGTGGTGGTGGTGGGGTAGTTGCACAATTGAGTATGATGTTGACTTCCCAGAGAGGGCCGCCTGGTGTAGCATCTGAAAGCCGCCCCTCGCCGTGGTGCCCGCCATGCATACCTTTGCCTGCCACTCGTCATCCCACCGGGGTCGCGGCTCGGCCAGTAGATACGCGCGCTTCTCTTGCAGCAGCGGGGAAGCAGCGCGCTGGTTGGAAGGGTCCACCTCCCATCCAGAGAGGAACTGCAGCAGCGCGCTGTAGACAGAGTCGGGGCGCCCCTCGAAGGTCACGCCGTTGGAGGGTGTGACCAGCTCGTCGAGGGTGGGGAAGTGCAGGGCTGCGACAGGGAGGGAGCAGCCCAGCATGTCGACCACCTTCATCGGCAGGTCCAACCCGCTGCTGGAGTTGTGCAGCGACACGCCGAAATCCGCACACCCCACCAGCGAGGCGTAGTCGGCAAGGCTGTCGAGGAACCCCGTCACGACGCAGACGTGGCGCAGCCCGAGCTTGCGGATCTTCTCCTCGCACTGCGTCTTCAGCACGCCGCCCTTCCCTGTGATGACAGCCAGCACCCGCTTCGGCAGGTCTTGCCGCTCGCCGCTCTGGATGAGGGCGTCGACCTGGCTGAGTGCGTCGATCAGCATCGAGACGTCTTCATCGATGGTCCAGCTGGTCCCGCTGACCAGCAGGGCGGGCCGGTCTGCCTTCCACTTGCCACCCTCCACGAAGGCGCCGCTCAGGCCGGTGTCGCGCAGGAGCTTGGCAAGGCCGCCGTGGACAAGGGTGTCGAACTCAGCAGGCCCGCCCCGCTTGAAGAAGGCGGGTGCGCAGTCGTACATCACAACGCTGTTGTCGGGGCGGATGCACCCCCAGTCGTCTGTGAGGAACCTGCGGAGGCTGTCGCAGACGCAGAGGTTGCCAGAGGAGTAGCGGCCGAAGCCGCGCTCGACAGACTTGTAGAGCTGCACAAAGGGCTTGGGGCGGCCGTCCATCTCCATGAGGGTGTAGCCGAGGTTGTGCCAGTCGAGGAGCAGGCGCATGCCCCGCAGGCGGCAGGCCAGCACCGCGACGGGCAGGATGGGGAGGGCGGGCGGGTTCTGCAGGACGACCACACCGCACTTGGGCAGGCGGAAAAGCAGCATGTAGGGGAGGCGCAGCAGCTGCAGCGCCACCTTGAGCACCGCCTGCAGTACCCAGGGGAGGCCTGCTGGCGGCAGGATGGGCCCCATAAGCAGCGACAGGTCGATGTTGGGGTGGGCCGTCACCTCCTTGCAAGGGGGGCTGCCGCTGTCAGCGACGACGTAGACGCGCCTGCATGCCCCTGCGAGGGACACTGTGTGGTACTGCATGCGTGGGCTGCGTCCGTAGTCCCCAACCACAAGCACGGCAGCACAGTCACTTCCCACACCCCGCCTCAGCACCCGTTCATAGAGGGCGTAGCAGATAACTGCCGCCACAAGGACTGCGGCGGCGGTCAAGGACCACATTATTATGAAACCCAGCATTGTGGATTTGTGGTGCCTGTGAGGACAAAGAGAGGTGGTGGGGTGGCATTGCTGTTGGGGGCAGGAGGGCAAGTAGGGGGGCAAGTAGGGGGGCAGGGAGGGGGGCAGGGAGGGGGGCAGGGAGGGGGGCAGGGAGGGGGGCAGGTGTGGCATGCCAGGCGGCATCTGATGTTCTCCAGATGAGCATAAAGGTGGAATCAGGCAAGGCGCTGTGAGAGGGTTACAGCGGCACGGGAGGGCAGGCCCTCGGCAGGCCGGCAAGAACAAAGCATCACCCGTCAGCGGGCACCTCCGTTCCTTGCGGAGCGATGATGGACCGCACGTGCAGGTCGAACGCATTCTCTGTTGCAAACACAGGGTAGTACTTTCCAAAGACAGGAGACTTCTTGTTGTCGGAGGAGACGGACAGGGCCATGCTGTGCCACTCGGCGTATGACACATCGGGTATGGGCGTACCGGCGCTGTGACAGAACCCGCGCATCGGTGGAAGGAAAGGTGTCTCACGCTGTGCGATGATGCACTGTTTCTTCTTCTCCCCCACCTTCTCCTTCTCCTGCAGCGCCAGCACGCGCACCGCCAACTCGATATGCATAGCCCGCCTGGCCTGGAAAGGGCACGACAGGGTCAGCTGCCGCAGCGCCGCACCCCGATACACCACCATCCTGCTCCAGCAGTCCCCCATCGTGTCGAGGTGGTTGGACACCGTCAGCTTCCTCAGCAACGCCACCACTACATCACTCTCCTTCGATGCTTTGAACGCACACCCCGGGGCCGCAGCGACATCTGCCACTCCCTGCTGCCCCACCGAACGCACAGCGTCTTTATCGAGGCGAACCTTCGACAGGGCTGGCGCCCCTGTCATCGAATCCTTCCTCCCGGAAGGAGCGGCTAGGGGAGGCGCCACTTTCCCCAACGTGCAGCCCATATCCCGCACTGTGATGGCTGCCAGGGTGCGATCCGTCAGAAGCTCTGTGACATAGCCACCCACGACTGCGACGTGAACACAGTGCGATGCATCCAGCAGCACGACGTAATGGTCCTCCCCGGCCTTGCCAAACTGCACGGGCGCCTCGACAACCCGGACACGATCCCCACCTCCGCGCTGCATCAGCACGAGAGAGGCACGCTTCTTCTCCTCCTCCGAGAAGCACACAAAGTCAAGGCTCCAGCTCCACGCAGGTGTGTCCTCCAGCAGCCAGTAGATCTGCCGCACCAGGAGCGAGAGCGCATCCCCCTCGCAGAACAGCACCGGGTCCGCCTCCAGGAGAAACTGCAGGTGGCACGACCCGCTGCCGGGCGTGGGGTAGTTCTGCAGCTCCCTGCGCCCCAAAAACATCGAGGAGGCAAGGGAGATCAGCGAGCTGCGGTGCAAAGCAGGGCCGGAGGCGGTGTGGTCTGCAGAGAGCGTGTTCTCGTCGAGCTTGTCAACCGCAATCATGCAGGCCTCGAGGTATGAAGGGAAGCACGTGTCGTTGGGGTTGAGCTGTGACGGGGAGCTGTGGATCAGCACCTGCTCCAGCATGTCCGGCAGGGTGGGGTTGCCGTCGCACCTCACGTCGCGGAAGAACTGCAGCAGCTCCTCTGCGGTGAACTGGATCTCGCCGCTGCGGAGGATTTCGGCCATCTCCTGGATCGGGTCGTCGCTGCGGTTTTTGAGGACAATGCGCAGGGCATAGTTGAGCAGGTGGCATGCACCGCTGCTGAGAAGGGTCTCCACATCAGAAGCGGCCTCGGGCATGCACCTCGAGAAATACCGCAGAAAACCCCGTGTAAATGTGTCTGTGTGTCAGGTTGGGTCAAACAGTATCAAGAGAAGAAGGGGGGGGGGGTGAAAGGGGTTGAAGAGTGTGGCGGAAAGTCCAAAGAGAGGGTGGGTGGTGGAGGGGGGATGGGAGGAGGAAGTCTTGCGACCACAGGGTTAGCAGAACATATCCGCAGGCGGCAGAGCAGTTAGAGCAGGCGCATGCAGCGCGCAGCGTGTGGGGGAGAGGGGGCGATGGCAACCGCCACACTCTACCCCCACACGCCCAACAGTTATCCCTGTGTGGTGCAGGGGGACACACCAAGGGAACAACTTGATGACCCCGACACACCCACGCATGATGGGCCATGAACCCCCCCGCAGGTTCCACCCCACTCGAAAAGGTGGCCACCACACCCCACGCACACACGGTAAATGGGGGTTGGTTTGTCAGTTCAGGTGTCGCACCCGAGCACACCCTTCTGAATGCCCCCTCACCCCCACCCCCACTATCCACCACCACACCCGTCCACCCCAACCCGACCTTCAAACCCTTGAGGGAGAGACAGAGCTGGAGCACGGCAGCTCTGATCACATCGGTGCAGGGGACGCGCCACGCCGGGGCAGCGGCGCGACTGTCGAGGGGAGGCACCCGCTCGCAGAAGCGGTCACCACCGCAACCGACGGCGGCTGCCCAGGTGTGCTGAACACCCAGCTTGCCGGGGAGGGCGACCGCCGGGTGAGCACGCTGCAGCCGGAAGCCTCGCCGTCCGCAAGGCCCCCTAGAGGCAGCAGTGGCTTCCCTGAGTAGTGCTCACGCGAGGTTGTGTTCCACGACTCATTCCCGGACTCCAGGATCCAGACGGGCGTCACGCGGCACCGCCTCGGCTGCGGCGTCTCCCAATGCGAAGTCCGCGCGTTGGCCTGGCTGTGCTCCAGCTTCCGCTCCGCCAGGTCGCGGAACGACGCCTCCATCGCCGCAACCCCGGCACCCCGCCCATCCCCCCCCGAGCGCTTCCCCGCCACCACACCCTGCACCATCTGATGCGGCGGCTCCACCCGCCCCGCCACGACGCTGCCCCCATCGGGCAGCCTCTGGTAATGCTCCCGATACGCGCTAAACTTCTTCTCCCCCATGCTGCTGATCCCACCGAACACCACACGCACCCCTTGCTCCCCATCCTCCCCGTGTTGAAAGCTCCAGTAGAAGGCACGCGCGTGGAAGTCGGGGTGGAGGATGCGTGCAAAGTATATCTTGAGCATCAGGCGGGCTCTGCGGAGGCGCTTTGCCTGGAGGGGCGACACCTGCGCCATGAGGGTGTGCGATGTGGCGCCCTGGGTGGTGGGCCCTTTGGAGGCGTCGGTGTGGAGCAGCGCAGAGACCGTTTCCTGCGTGAGGCTTTCGAGTATCCGGGGGGGCTCCGCCGCCCCGACCCCCCGCAGGACACGGCGGAACATGTTCTGCGCCAGCTCGGGGCTGTTGCGGTACCACATCTCCGCCAGGCTCACCCAGTCGCGCCGCAGCATGTCGCGGCACCTCCCACGGATCGTATGCTTCGTGCGGTGCTGCGTATGGCTTGCCCCCTGCGCCTCCGCCACGGTCTCCTCAGAAGAGACTGCCCTGCGAGGGACGTGCTTCCTCGGAGCTACATAGTGCACAGCAGGCGTTGTCCCCACCATAGGTTGGGACTCTCTCTAGAGACCCCCCGCTGATCGAGAGCAGGGAGACCAGCAGTGGGTGGTCAGGAGGGGCGGGGGAGAAGGGGTGGTCAGCAAAATAATGCAGAAGGGTGTAGAGGGCGGAGGGTAGAGGGGTTGGTGTGTGTGTGGCTCGAGACCTGAGTGAGAGGGAGTGGGGGGAGGAGGGGGGGTTTGATCGTCGAGAGTGAATGGAAAAGTAAGTCTCCCAGCACCTTCTTGCAATGTTAGTCCTTTTTGTAGTCACTACACCAGATATGTTGTCCAAGGCAGATCAATGCACAATGGGAGGGTGTGTCGCAGTTGTGAGTGGCGGAGGGGGGGGGGGAAGCGAGGGAGAAAAGGGCTAGGAGCCAACCAACACAGCAGTGGTGGGGGAGGGGTGGCGGACGAATATTCGATCTGCTGACTCGGTAGTCTGGCTTTCCCGACTGGGGGTTGGGGGGAGGGGGGCATTTGCACCTGACGGCAGTCAGGTGGGGCTAGCAGGCAGGAGCAGGCAGGCCACGGGGGTGGTGAGCGGTGGGGAGTCACGGGAGGCAATGTTATTATACCCCGATCCGCCTCACCCCCCCCAATTTTCAAACGATACTTCGGAGTTAAATCAGAGCACACACACACAGACCACACACGAATGCAAAGCACGCCTCAACTCTTTTTGGTTGTGATGTGCACACACACAGAGCAGAGGCCTTTCAGCTGACCACCCATCATCGTCACATCCCCTTCACCCTTCACCCCTTCAGCTAGGCTCTGGTGGAACAGAGAGGCGCATGGCTGGGATCTTCACCGTCTCGCGGGAGCGGATGTGCTTCAGCTCGTGTGCGACACTCTTGGCGTGCAGCGTGCGGAACCACAGCTGCAGTGCGAGGGCTGCTGCTGCGCGTGTGGGGTGAGGCGTAGGCACTGCAAGCAGCGACGCAGGCCTCTGGGGCTGGTGTGCAGCAGAGAGCCGCCCCGCAGCAACCTGCTTCCGCACCAGCGTCTGCCTCGACAGGTGCCGCTTGGCTGCCGACTGGATGGCCACGGCTGCCCCGGTCTCCTCTGCGGTGGCGGGGTGTGCCTCAGACACCTCAATGGCAGGCGCAGGCACAGCACGCTTCGGCATAGACCGCAGGATGAAGCGCCGCTCGGCGGCAAGGCGCCGTGCCACCAGAAGCCGGCACCACGACTGCAGTGTCACGGCTGCCTCCTCCTCGCCCAGTGGTGGCGGGGCGTGGATCACCACCCCGGGGGGTGGAGCGGGGGTGCGGCGAGGGACTGCCAGGTCGCCTTTGCGCAGATAGCGCCTGGCTGCCAGCTGGCGTCTGGCAGAGAGGCGGCCACACCAGTGCCGTAGCGTTGCCGCCGCCTCGTCGGGTGACATGAGTGTGATGACAGGCATGTCGGCGGGTGGCGGTGCCGCCTCCCTGCGTGGTTGTTGTCCGGCGGCCCGCTTGCGCTGCGCCACGCCGCGTGCGCTGTGCATGCGGAACCACCTCTGCACAGTGAGTGCAGCCTCGCCGTCGTCCGCAGGGGTGTTGATGGGGGTCTTGAGGCACACAGCAGGGTAGCGCACGACGGCGCCCCCCCGCAGCACGTAGCGCCGCTCTGACACGCGTGTCTTTGCGAGCGCGCAGCGGAGGAAGCGCTGTGCGATGCATGCGGCCTCTGCAGGGGGGAGGCACACGGCGCGGCTCGCACGGGGGACGTGCAGCGGCGGGGGTTGCAGGTGGCGCCTGCTGGTGCTGCGGGCGGTGCGGCGGAGTGTGGCCTCCTGGCGTGCTGCTGCGCAGCGGAAGGCGCGCTGCAGGACGAGGGCTGCCAGGTACTCGTCCTCTTGGCGATCTGGAGGGACGGCGAGGGTGGATGCAGGGCGGGCCAGGGGGCAGTCGCCGCGGCTGCGGGCGAGCCGCCGGGCACCGAGCTCGCGCCGTGCGCCCCATGCGCGCCATTGCCGCTGCAGTAGGCGAGCTGCCTCGTCGTGCGACGCAGGGGTGTTGAAGGGCACACGGGGGGCATCGGCAGGTTGCAGGTGTATCCGCTTTGCACCACCCCGTGCGTACCGCAGGCGTGATAGTGTGCGTTGCGATTCAATCCGGCGTGCCCATGTCTGCACGACAATGGCGGGGATGCTGTCCGTCTCGGGCTGCAGCGGGGCTGCGGGCGTTGCGCTGTGCCGCGTGTGGCTGTTAGGGGCTCTGACATAGCGCAGCTCTGCTGCACGGCGTGATGCCAGGCACACACGGAACCAGCGCTGCAGGGTGTGCAGGTGCCCCGAGTTGAGGTACAGCCGGAGTATCTCCTCACCCAGCAGCTCCTGGTCCGACGTCAACGCCTTCCTGTCGTTGTGGCGGGCGGCATGGGCTGCGGCGATGGTGTGGGCCTCGCGTTGCAAAGCTGCACGGCACACAGCCTCCTCCGATGCAAGGCGCATCGCCGGCACACAGCGCCACAGCATACGGTACAGCGTTGCACAGTCTTGGCGGGCCAGCGCCTCCTCATCCTGCACCCAGAGCAGCAGGATATGCCCGCGTGCTGCCTCTTCGTGCTCTGCCTCGCATGCCTTGGCAAGTGCGGCACCTTCGGCGCAGCGCAGTGCACAGCATTCAGCAAAGTCGTGGACCTCCTCACGCACGACCACCACCCGTTCGGCAGACTCTGCCTCCGCAAAGATGCCCTGCTCAGTAGTGCACTGCACAATCCAGGACTGCTCCCACATGCGCAACAGCCCCTCTGCCTGCACACACCACCCGTCGTAGGCAACCTGCTCGGCACCTGTCAGAAGCTCGCGCGCGTCGCTCTCTGCAAACATGACACGCTGCCTCGCACGGAGTGCGGGGCGCACGTTCGGCTTGTACATCTGCAGGCTGAACCGATCCGAGTCCCACTCCCGCTGGAGGCGGGTGCGGGCACGCCTCTCCTGGATCACGCAGAGGGGCAGCTGCAGGGCACGCACCAAGACCTGCTGCACGTCCTGCGCCTCGAGCATCTCCACGGCAGCACGCGCACTGCCCTCGTCGACAGGCACCTGCACCAGGGCGGCCTGCAGGAGCGACACGGTGTGCGACACATCCTTCTTCTCCCCGAAGAAACGCATCCACCCAGCATGCTCGATGACAACACCGCGGCGTGCATCCTGCTCCTCACGCAGCAGGGTGGCCATGCCCGTCTCGTGCCCTGCGAGGGTGGCACGCAGGGAGTGCAGCACGCTGTCCAGCGTTCCGCAGGCAGTGGTCCAATCAGCCTCGATGTGGCAGCGCTGCCTGTGCTCCGCACCCAGGAAGGCCCGGAGGCTGGGGAGGTGTGTGAGGCGCGCTGCGATCAGGGCTGCGCCCTCCCGCCTGCCGGCCAGCACCAGGCAGTCGTGCTGCGCACCCTCGCTGCTGGCGATGCCTTGCCGCAGCTCCGCCTCCCAGCGCAGCAGGGCGCCGTATGCTGCAGCCTGGGAGACGGTGCGCAGGCAGCACGACATCTTGATGCCCAGCACGTTGCGCTCCCGCCCCTCACAGGACTCGACGTTGCGGCGGGAGTTGGCCTCACGCGTGGGGACGTCGCGAGCCCAGCGCGACCTGCCTTCCAGATCACGGAGGCTGTCGAGGGCTGCGAAGGCTGCCTCCGCATCCCACTCACACCGCTGCCGCCCCTCCTCCTCTTGGCCATCCAGACGCCGCACGTCACCCCGGAACGCCTCCTGCGCAGAGGCCAGCTCCGCATGCACCGCACGCAGGCACTGCGCACCGAGCAGCCACTCACTGTTGACCTCCGCCTGGCACTGCCAGTACTGCCGCAGCACGCTCTCCTCCGAGGCATGGTGGGCTCGGCTGCGGTGCTCGTGGTAGGGCAGGAGCAGGGGGGCCGTCGTCAGCAGCTTCAGCATGTCGTAGCGCTGCCAGGCGCGTGTCCTTGGCTGCGTCACATGCACCTGCTCCGAATAGCTGTGCGCCTCCCACATCAGCGAGGTCCAGCGGGGCAGCAGGAACACAGGCTCTGCGTGGAACACAACGCCCAACCCGCGCCTGTCGATTTCCTCGGCTGCGGCGAGCCGCTTGCGCTGGCGTGTCTCTGCATGGCGGAGGCGTGCACGCTCCGTGAGGGCACCATAGGACTGCAGGGCCTGCACCTCTGCCTCCGCCCTGCGCTTCGCTTCGTTGCTGAGGACCAACTCGCGCAGCCGCTCCTCTGTCTCCTGCAGCACGGTGAGGGACCGGACGTCATCCACCGCTCGCTTGAGTGCGTGGGTGCGGCCCTTGCCAAAGCCCTGCCGCACGACACCCCGCCCCAGGGTGTAGCCGAGGAGTCGTGCGGGGCGCTCCTGCCGACGGGGGGCGGCACAAGGCTTCGCCACCGGGGGCGGTGCCGGTGTGCGGCACACCGGCTCTGCATCGCTCACCATGGCAGGCAGCGGTGCCCCTGCTCGTGGCTTTCACGTGGTGGTCACCGACACATGCTTCAACGTTAGACACCCCCTGCCTGCGGTGGTGTGGTGCGGTGGTGCGGGTGACAGGGTCAGCACAAGAAAGAAACGCGTCGCTTCAGAGAGCCGGTAAGAAAAAGAGGGGGGGGGACCTGAGGAAGTGGAGCCTGTGGCTGAACTCTGTCGATGCGAACAGCATCCTCTCTGCCCCGGGCAGGCGCAGCGGAATCAGGTGCTGGGGAAGCTAGACCCACACCCCACACCCCCACCCAGCCCCCACGACAGCGGGCTTTTGACACAAAATACTCTACACGCCTCTACATCTAACACCAGCCTCCACCACCACTGAACCACACCCCTCATCGTGCGTGGAGCGCGTGCCTCCTCTCCCACACCACGCCCTCCCTCCCTCCCTCCCTCTTCCAGGCCGAATATCCCGGGAACGAGAATATCACCTCACATGTCGTAACAGCCTCAGGGCGACTCTACAGGAGTCATGATGCGCCTCCTGCGGGGGGAGACTCTGCGTGCTGATGCCGACACGGGGCCGAGGCTGGAAGGGTTGAGGCTGGGTGGCGCTGCCATCGCAGGCTGCTGGGCTGCGCCTTGCGCCGCTGTTGCTGAGATCGACGAGGGGAGGCACGCCCTGCCGAGGTGCAGTGGGTATCGTGCCGTCACCAGGGATGTGTACCGCAGGGCAGGGTTCACAGGCCCTGTGCCCGTGAGCAGCGCGAGCGGCGGCATCGGCGGCACAAGCGTGACATCGCCCTCCCTGCGGTGCAGCGAGGGGTTGTCGTAGTTCCCAGGCGGCAGGGCTGCGCCCCGCGGCATCGTCGCCGCCGTGGCCACCTCCGGCGCTTCGCCCGCCGGGCAGCCTATCAGGCTGCGCGCCAGCCCCGCCTGCCCCTGCCGCGCCTCCTCCCGGAAGAGGTGCCCCAGGAAGCCGCTGCCCTCCGCAGGCACCCCCCTGTTCTTCAGGGTGGCCGCATTCTCAGCGCGGGTCGACGCCACGCCGCGCCAGCCGTGCCCGTTCACCCCGTAGAGGTCGCCGTACAGCTCAGGGCTGTGGGCTGGCGGCTCTGTCCCCGGAGGGAAGTAAGGCGGGGCAGGCATGGGGGCCGCAGGGCAGCGGCGCGACAGCCCTGAGATGGTGGGGCTTGGGGTGGTGGCTCCAGGGTGCAAAGAGAGAGAGAGAGAGAGAGAGGGAGAGATGGGTGATGAGCAAAAGGCATGCTGAAGTCGGGCTCTCGCAGGGTGGGGGGTGGGAGGGGGAGGGGGCGGGGTGGTGGGGCATTTTTTGCGAACGTCTCTTTTTTGTATTTTTTTGCGGCCTTTTCCAAAACTGCTTTTTTTTTGGGGGTGGCTCCAGGCCGTTCGCTATCGTCCACAGATCCCGCATGGGGTGGACGAAGTTTTATTTGAAATTTTTGGGATTTTGAGATTTTTTTTTAACCACAGGGAGGCGCCCCTCGGGGGCGCTTCGCGCCCCCTCAAGAGGTACACATTGGCTACCTTTCCTTGAGAGAGCAGATCGCTGCACTTCTGGCAAGGCTGTTAGTACCTCCGGAGGCACTCATAACCTTGCTTATGAGCGAAACGCCCGTAGATTGGCAGGGACCGCTGTGCCACACAGTTCGGCTGCCAGGGGGGTCTGGGGGGCGGAGCCCCCCAGCCGCCGGAGGCCACGGTAGTGAACATCTGTTCATTGCGGATGGACAGATTCATGTAACTTGAAAGGACTTGGGCACCAGACATACGCCACAGGGGGGGTCTGGGCGGAGCAATACATCGTACTTTGGGGAAGGTCGTTGTGGTCTCCTTCTGACACTTCCTTCCTCGTGCATTCCCCATCCCCTGAGCCTCGTGATCCCGTGGGCTCTTTCACCACCCACCCCCCCTTCGGTGGGTGGGGGCCGAGCCCAGATTTTTTTTATCCCAACTTCAGTGTTCCCGCTAAGGCCGATGGGCCGGTCATTTTTGTTTTTGGGATTTTTGAATTTTTTTCCCCCCCTTCCCGTTCAGTGAAATTTTTTCTCGGGCGCGCTTCGCGCGCCCGAGACTCAGCGGGAGATGGCCAGTCTCGCAAGAAAGACTTGCGAGACAGGCACACGCGACAGGGGGGGTCTGGGGGCCGGAGCCCCCCAGCCGCCGGAGGCCACGGTAGTGAGCATTCGTTCTGCAGGGCGACAGGTTTTGGGCGAGATAGGCTGCTTTCATCTTCCTGGGCGGCTTTCGAATCTAGATTCCACAAAAGGGGGTCTGGGGGCGGAGCCCCCTAGCCGCCGGAGGCCACGGTAGTGAACATTTGTTCCTTGCACATCCCATCATTGCCCGCCTCTTTTTGAGATTCGCTGAGTGGGTTCACCTGCATCTTGAAGTCGCAGCTCTTCCAACAAGAGGGATGTTCCTCCGAGATGGGTTGTTAGCATGCCAGGCCTGGTGCCAGCTGCAGTGGATGTCCAGTAATCTCCGACATTTTCCTGCAGCTGCTACGCGAGGACACCTGAAGTATCACAATTGCTCTGTATTGTTTCAGTGGCCAGTCAGGTTTGTAGTGCTTCGCCCCCCACAAACCTGACTGGCCCACCTGCCCAGGACCCACCAGTCAGATATGACCGGTCATATATGACCGGCCCCCCCTCCGGTCATATATGACCGGCACGTTTTTCGGACCCCTTTTTTTTGGTCATATATATGACCGGTTTTTTTCTTAGCGGGAGCACTGCCCAACTTCGTCCCCTTGGGCGAAGTTGTTGGGCGAAGTTGGGACGAAGTAAATCTGAAGATTTATTTTTTTAGCGAAGTTGGGCCCAACTTCGCCCCGAGCGAACGGCCTGGGTGGCTCCGCACAGGGGGTGGGGTGCCGCGTGTTCATTTTGTTTTTTCTTCTCTTTCGGCAGGCCCACAGGCACACACACGTGGATCAACTTTTTCCTGCAGTACAACCAACACATACACCTCATATCCCACGGCGATTTTCGCATGTCTGGTGTCGGAGTTGATTCGGACACCTGTGGCGTGCGCCTGCAGACACACACACACACATGATTTTTTTTGGAAAGCATCGGTGGCACCTGGTAGGGGCAGGCCAGTTCCTCGGGGTAACCCGTCCAGCCCAGAGGTAAGCTCACGCCGCTTCGCTTGCGGGAGATCCGTCATTGCCCCAGCTGCGCTAGAGCTCTGAACCACCCGGAAGCCAGGGGCCTTGTCCCACATC
This sequence comes from Rhynchopus euleeides, assembly GCA_963210315.1. Taxonomy (NCBI): domain Eukaryota; phylum Euglenozoa; class Diplonemea; order Diplonemida; family Diplonemidae; genus Rhynchopus; species Rhynchopus euleeides. Next base: position 770,238 of record OY723322.1, on the reverse strand, counting down.
CCCTCCGTGCGTGCGTGGCAGAGAAACGCATACACCGGTGATGTGTACGGAGAGACCCCATTCCAGCTGTGCATATTGGAACAGGGGCAAGGGCACCTATCTCCTTGAGGGCACCAAAGTGCCCCGCATACCCAACACACACACACACCCCGGAACGTCTCAGAGGAACCCACTCAGGCCAGATGCGGAGGAGTGGGAAGGGCCTCTGAGGGTCTCGCATTTGAATCAATCGAAATGCTCCCCTCGCGATCCTGGGCAGTGGGGCTCACGCCTTGTTTCGAGCGGGGGGTGGAGAGCTTTTTGGCAGAGGCAGAGAGAGAGAGAAAGAGAGAGGCGCAGGGGGAGGGGGAGGCAGGCAGGTGGGCGGGTGGTGGTCAAATGTCTGCCTCCACAGGGGGGAGATATACATACGTACGAACCCTCCGCTCCGCTCCCTTCTGCACCCCACCCCCCCCCCGTATTCCCATCAGGCCGTGAAACGGCAATCACAAGCCGACAACCCCACCCCTCTCGGGAACAAACACGCACCCTCTTTCTTCGCACTGCCACAAAACGACACCTATTCGGAATCCACCCGGGGTGCATGTGAGGACATGGTCATCCGAAGCAGCAGGGCGGGTATTGGGGGACGGGGGATATGGGCCGTGACAGACAACACCGAAATAAACGTGAAGGAGCCCCTGAGGGAATCCTGGGAGATGGGGCGTGCAGGAACATGCGCCCTGTAGAAGAGTGGGCCAAGGCGTCGAGTCAACAACCCTTTCACCCAAGTGCCCAGGTCGCGTCCGAGACATAGTGTGGGTGCTCAGGCTACGCTGCGACTGGTGGGTGTGCGCCAGTCGGAAAAAGCGCCCAGCCTGAGAGGGGATACCGCATCACACCGCCGTCGCACAGCATCATGTTGCTGGGGTTGGGGAGGTAGCGACCCTCCCGTGCCGACTCTGCGGCCCCACTCTCAGTCCACAATCTCTTGAATATCGCCTGCATCATCGACGATGCTGTCCATCGAAGAGGTGAGGATAGACGAGTCCAGAGGGGTCTGCGAACGCCCAAAGCCACGCTGGAGCTCTTCGAGGGTGTCAGGGGGCTCCTTGCCGAGTGTCTCCGGGAGGAGGAAGCAGAGGACGCCTGCAAACACCGCAGCAATCCCGAATGCCAGGAGCGCAAGGTTTGTGTTGGCCCTGGCGGCGAATGGTGAGATCAAAGCCCCGACACGAGCTGACGCGGTGCATGCACCCATTGCCGACAGACGTATGTCTGTGGGGAACAGCTCCGCACCCCAGATGTACGCCACAGTGAAGGCGATGGTGACCCCCATCTTCCCGGCGAAGGCCAGCACCCTGCCTGTGGTTTGCATATCAAGCGCGATGCAGACAGGGTACAGCAGGCAGCACAGCCCGCCCACAAAGAAGCCGAGGTAGCAGGTGCGCTTCCGCCCGAACATCGACATCTCCACCGTAAACCCCTGCAGGACAAAGGTGGGCAGCTCCACTGCAGCGATCACCACGGCATTCACATACAGGTCACCGCCGAGGTCGCCCGATGCAAAGTTCAGGCCGTAGTATGTCAGGGCGCAGGTGAACCACGCATAGATCATCACCAGGCTTCTCCGCCGTATCTCGGGGAAGGCACAGAGGTCTGAATAGCTCGCGTCTGGCTGCGGGCCCCGTGCAGAAGCCTCCGCCACGTCCTGCTGCGAAGGGGCGTCGCGGTTGGGGTCGTAGCTCGCCTTGTTGACAGATGCGATCCTGGCATACACGGCAGCGGCCTCCCTGTGCCGCCCGCTGGACGAGAGCCACCGCGGCGACTCGCAGATAAAGGGGTAATACAACAGCACCGGCACCACCAGGAGGGACACGGCACACGTAAACTCCCTCCAGTTCGGGAGGTGGTACGCCAGGGGCACCTCCGCCACCACACCCACCGCAAATGATCCCAACACCATGGTCCCGACCATGCTGCTGTAGGCGGACGGGAGGGACTCCACGGTTAGAACATAGGACACAAGCGCGACACCTCCGATCGCCGCTCCGTGGAGGAAGGAGAAGACGTAGTACACCTCGATGCCTGTGGAGAAGGTGCTGAGTGCGTACACAATGGGGCCGAGTACTATCATCAAGAAGGACACTGTGAATCTGCCGTGCAGGTCAGAAATACGCCCGCAGGCAAGGCCACCGAAGAACCAGCCGATGAAGAAGGACGAGCCAACAGCAGGCCCAGCCCAGGCAGGTGGATCGCACCCCTTAAAGTCGATCGGGATGGAGAATGCGTGCGTCGTGTTGAGGCACCACTGCGGGTCGCTGCAGGGATCGGACGGGCACTCCCCCTGCGGCTTGATGGTTGTGAAGTAGTTCGCCATGACGTGCATCCCGCAGATGCACGAGCACACGATGCCCCATGTGCTCACAATATACTGATACCGCCCGAACCCCCCGGTGTCCGCAAGGACGGAGTCGGCATCCCGCATATCCAAGGCAGGAGGGCTATGGGGCGGAGAGGAGAATGAGGGTCAGGCTACGGCGGCTGTGTAACAAAAGAGAGGGGTGTGGGGCTGAGGCTGTGTGTGTGTGGGGGGGGGGGGGGGGTCCACCCGCGACCCGTCCGCCTGGGTAGGGGGGTGGTGTTGTGGTGGCGTAAGGCAGCTGGAGGGGGGTGTGTGGGGAGCCTGAGAGTGGCAAGCGGCTGGTGGTTGCCACTGCTGGCGGATATCATGGCTTGGAGGGGTTGGGGTGGGTGGTGGGTGGTGGGGGTGGGGGCGAGCTGCATTCTTTGTCTGTACGATCAGTGCATCCGAATGCAATGGGTTGCAGGGCACCGGATGCTGCTGATGTTGTCCATGCGAATAGCTAGCTGGTTTGTGTACGGATGGGATATCCATACGTGCGCTGTCAACAAGTCTTTTTTCACCGTGACCCGGGGGGCATGTTGCAGCAAAAAAAAAACACACAAGAGTTCGTGATTCGCAGTGCACCCCGCAGTCGTGCTGCCCAGTGTTCTGGCGTACATCGCACTCTCTGTGGAGGGGGGAGTGGGCAGGCACCTTCTGCTCTGCCAAGCATGGCACCAAAGTGTTAACAGGCTCACTGGTTCTGCACGTCAGAGCGAAGCATCCACAGACACTCACACAGGAGGAGAGAGGGATACACGGGCAGAATGTCACAGGCCGACCTCCACGGGGTCTCCTCCGGTAACACCGGTCCCCAGGCCGGTGGCCAACAGGCCGCCCCCCTGCCCCCCCTCGAATTTACAGAGCCTCGCAGATACGAGCTCCAGCCCCTCCCCCCCCTCTACGGCGCCACCCACGTGCGCGCCATCCTCCAGCACCTCCACTGGGATGCGGTGCTGGACGGATTAGAGGGTGGCGTCGCCGTCCTCGCCGCCGAGCGCCCCCCCACCCACGGCTCCCCCCCCACATGGACCCTCACGGTCAACGGGAAGGAGGTGGTCCTGACGGACACGCTGCTCCTCGAGGAGCAGAAGCAGCAGGAGGCGGCCGCGAAGAAAAAGGCCGAGGATGTAGCCCGCCTGAAGCGGCGCTACGATAGCGTCAGCGAGAGGCTCCAGGCGGAGCGCGCCGACGCAGCGAGAGCGGGAAGGGCCGCGAAGTCGCAGGCCAGTGGCGCCGTAGGACGGACCGGGCGAGGCGGCGGTGCGGCAGCAGCAGCAAAGCAGCACGCCCAGCAGGCGCAACAGCGGGTGACCAGGCTCCAGAAGGACCTGGAGAAGATCGCCGGGAGCCTGAGGGAGCTCGGCCACGACCCCGCGCCGACCGCCCCCGACACCGCCGCGGGTGATGGTGTGGCCTGGCAATCCGAGATGCTGGGTCTGCGCCGCCTACTGCAGGAGCAGGACGCGCGTCGCCAGCAGTTGGAGGAGCAGGTGGGGCAGTTGCAGCTGGGTCACAACAACCTAGCTGAGCAGGCGTCGCAGCAGGTGTCGCAGCTGCAGGAACTGCTGGGTTCCCAGGCGCAGGAGCACGGGCTGCACGTGCAGCGTGTGGGGGATCGCCTCGGCCGCCAGGAGCAGCGGCTTGAGGAGCAGGCGACCCTGCTGCAGCGCCTCCAAGAGCGCAAACCCGCCTCCCCCCCCGCCACCGCCCCCACGCAGGAAGCAGCGCGGGAGCTGAAGGAAGTGAAGGTGCACCTCCGGAGGCAGGAGGGGTCCCTTGCCAAGGTCGCAGAAGCCCAGCAGTCGCTGGGCGAGGCCGTCCCCCTCCTCCACAAGCGGGTCGGGGTGCTGGAGCAGGGGGCGAAAGGGGCGGCAGCAGGCGCCGACCTGCAGCGGGTGGCGACCGAGCTCGCCAGCATGGGTAGCCGCCTGGAAGAGCAGGGCCGTGCGCACGCGGCAGAGATGGCTACGGCGCGGAAGGGCTGGGAAGCCAGCCGCAAGGCCCTCGAAGACGACATGCGGGGCCAGCTTGCGCAGCGGGACGCCCAGATCCGCCAGGCGCAGGTGGAACGGGACGGCCTCGCAGCCGACCTGCACGAGGCGCGCAAGGCCATGCTAGGCCTGCAGGGAACAGCGGGTCAGCAGGAGCCCCTGTCCCACCTCCAGGCGCTGCAGCTCCAAGCGGAGGTCGACAAGGTCCGCGCGGACCTCGAGGCCCAGCGCGCGCTGGAGCAGCGACGCCTCGACGCCGCGGTGGCAGAGCTGCGCAAGTCGTGGGAGGCGCAGCAGGGGGAAGCCGTGGTGTGCGACCTGCGGCTGCAGACGGAACGCCTGGGTGTCGCGGTGAAGGACCTGCGGGCCTCCTGCGAAGCCCAGCGCAAGGAAGCCACGGCCGCCCAGCAGCTGTCGGCGCAGGCGTCCGTGGAGCAGGGGGCACGCCTCCAGGGCCGGCTGGACGAGGTGTGTGGGGAGCTGCGGGAGGCCTGCGAAGCGCAGATGGTGCGCCTCCAACAGGCCGGAAGGGAGGAGGGCGAGAAGGTGCAGCGCCAGCTGTCACAGCAGGCCAGCGAGCTCGGACAGAGCTGGCAGGGACTGTTGGAGGGGGTGCGCGACGCAGAGGAGGGCCGGAAGCGGCAGCATCAGGAGATGCTAAGCACGGTGAAGCGGGAGTTAGGCATCGACACGAGAGGGCGGAGTGGGTCCAAGGGGGCGAAGGGCAAGGCACCGCCGAAGCCCGCGGCCGGTCCGGCTATGGATGCCCCGCCAGCGCCCCCAGCCGCCGCCACCACCCCTTCCTCCTCCACCACCACCTCCACCTCCACCTCCACCCCTGCCCCGCCCGGGGACTCACACAGCAAACCAGTGACACCCGTGGCACCCGAGACACCAGCAACAGCGAACGCTGCCCCTACCCCTGCGCAGCCAGCAGCAGTGCCGCCGGCAGCACCGGCGCCGCCTGCCCAGCCCGCCCCGCCGGCCCCACCTCTCAGAGACCTAGCGCCCACGGCGGATGCCGGGGATAAGGCCCCACCGGGTAGGGAGGCGGGAGCCAGCAGGAACGGGAGGGTCAGGCAGGCCTCCATCACGGCGTATCTGAGGCCCCGCTCCAACCGCCTTACTCCCTACCCGCAGAAGCAAGAGGAGGAGTAGGGGGGCGGGCATCCCGGCCAGCGGGGAGGACCCGTGCAAGCGATCGATGTTCCCCCTGGCCGGGGTGCCGACCATGTCTGGGGACGATGCACACTTGCCGCCGGGCCCCCAGCCGCGCCCCACCCCGAGAAACAGGAGGTCTCGGGGCCGACACAAACACCTCCAAATAGAACACCAAATAGAACCCCAACCCCAACATCGCCCCCAACCCCACCTAGACCCAGCCGAGCCGCCGTGTGGGCAGGAGATACCCAGACAACGGCCCCGGAGAGCTGGAACCCCGTAGATGTGGCGTCAGGGGCAGGAGAACCCCGGCCCCTCCGTGGGGGGGGACAGGAGTACTCCCCCTCCACCATAGAGCAGGACGAGCAGTGGCTGACGCAGGCTGCAAGAAGACTGATGGCGCTCCGGGTACCAGTGCCTAAGGATGGCAACTGTCAGTACGCCGGCCTTGCAGAGCAGTGCGCGGAGTGGACAGCAGAAGGGTTGCGTGCAGCGGTGGCGACATCCATGCGGCAAGACGCAGAGCGCAGGGCCTCGTACGTGCCTGACCACGACGACCCGCAAGCTCCTGCATCCTACGACGACTACATCGAGAGACAGACGCGTCTAGGGACATACGGGGACGCGGCCACACTTCGGGTTGCGGCAGAAGTCCTGGATGCGCAGGTGTGGCTGCTCGCCTCCAACAGCAAGCAATACATGACCCGGTGTGGGAAGGGTGCCAAGGTGCTGGGGCTTACGTGGAGGCCCTTCCACTACGATGTGCTTCGCCTTCCCCTGAGCCTGGCCCGGGAGCTAGCTGCGACGCCGGCAAACCAGTGGACTATCCCTGCAGATCTTCCCACGCCCGCCCCAGCCGCTGCAGGCGGGGCGCGCGCACCTTCAGCCAGCCAAGGACCCACGGCGCCGCCGCCCCTGCGGCGATTGAGGCGCCCTGCACACCAATTATCATCGCCCGGAGTGCTCAGGGTGGCGACAGCTAACGTAACGTCGCTGCAAACGCACCTCGGCGACGTGGCGGGACTGAAGGCGGATGTTGTGGCCCTGCAGGAAACTCGTACGCCGGACCCGAGCAAGGGCACGCACAATGGCTACTTCGCAGCCCACGGCTGGGCTATGCACTGGGGCAAGGGCATGCCCAGGGTCGCAGGCGCGAACGGCCGCGAACAAACGAAGCCCGGGGGCGTGGCTGTCATGGTGAAGGAGGGCCTGGTCGCACAGGTGGTGCAGCCGAAGACCACGCAGGAAAAGAAGCTCTACGACAGCACCCGCATGGTACACGTCGTGCTAGCGATTGGAGACGGCAAAACGGCTCTTCACATCCTGTGCGTCTACGGTCACTCGGGGTCCGAAGTGGGCGAACAGCGGGAAGCCCTCCTGCAAGAGACGCTCGATCACGCAGCTGGCTTGGGACAGGTGCCCGTCCTGCTGATGGGGGACCTGAACACCAACCCAGAAACCAGCGCTGTCCTGTCCCAGGCGTGCCGGGTGGGCGGCTGGGTCGACGCGGCGACGACGCATGCGGACCTCGCACAGCAGAGAGTGCAGAACACCTGCTGGGCATCGGAGAACGGCACCCGGCTGGACATCTGCCTAATGAACCCCTGCGCAGCGCCGGCACTGCGTCGAGTCGAGGTGGCAAAGCGGGGAGACTACAACATACCCACACACTGCCCGCTCTTCGTCGATCTGGACCTCACTGCCTTCCGCCGCCCCAAAAAGATCTGCATCCTCCCCACCCCTTTCCCTGCGGGCAAGCCCAAGCTGGGGGACGCTGCAGCAAGAGGGGTGATGCAGGACGTACTAGCAGAGGGGGAACTACGTCACGGAGCGACGGCCGCGCAGCTCCTCCACCGAGCTTCCACCTGCGGCGAGCGCTTCCTGAAGCGTGTCCATGTGGGCCACCTGGAGAGACAGGAAGCGGCCTACACGGGCAGGGCGGAGAGCTACCGTATGCAGTGGTCGCGGACGGCTACCAAGCACCATCCCGCTTCTGCACGGGGGGCAGGAGACATGAACACCCGGGCGAAGGACGGGCTGCTAGGGAACATTCGATGCCTGGTCAAAGAAGGCCTCAAACGCCTGCAGGCAGAAAAACCATACGGCCTCACGAACGGGGAGGAGCACGCCTGGAACGCCGCGAAGAAGCGCCTAAGGGAGGGCGGCCTCCCCCAGGGGCTGCAAGCGGCGCTGGCGAACACAACCTCGCAGCTGCCAGACCTGGAGATTCTGGAGCAGGCCCTCATCGTCTTGGAGGGGTCGCAGAGGGGCATGTTTGACAGGCTCCGCGAAGCGAGAATCCGCACCTGGAAGGCGAGGATGCAGAAGGCTTGGACATACGAGGCAGGGCAGGTGTTTGCGTACCTCGCAGATCGTTTCTGCGCCCCAGCCACCTTCATGCGGCGCGAAGATGGGTCCTTCACGGCCTGCCCCAAGGAGGCGGACGAGCTGCTGAGAAGCGACACGGCGTGGGGGGGATATTTCCGCAAGTACGCGACAACGCCCGAGCCCCGGTGGGACACCTTCCGCCAGAGATACCTCCGCTTTCTCCCCGAGACGGCTGACATGGAGTGCAAGACCATCACAGCAGAAGACGTCGGGAAGGCCCTGGCCAAGATGTCCACGTCCACCTCACCGGGCCTGCACGGCTGGAGGGTCCACGAACTGAGACAACTCCCACACGAACTCCTCAAGCTCTTTGCGGAGGTGTTCAACGAGGTCGAACGATCGGGCGAGTGGCCGGAACAGTTAATGCATGCCATGATCTGCCTCATCCCCAAGCCTGGCAGCTCAGGCGAGCCTCTATCGCAGCGCCCCATCAGTATCACCCCTGTGCTGTATAGAGTGTGGGCAGCGATCCGGGTGAAACCGGCACTGAAGTGGTTGGAGACCATCGCACCGGAGGACCTGCACGGCTGCCGGCCTGGCCACGGTGCAGAGGACCTCATCTGGCACCTGGCGGCACGCATCGAAGAGGCCCACCTCACGGGGCGACCGCTGCACGGAGTCGCCCTTGACTTCAAGAAGTGCTTCGACACGGTGCCTATCGACCTCACCTTCCGCCTGGCTGCGGAGCTCGGATTCGACACCCGTGTCCTGCGCACCCTGCGAGCAGCGTACAGGACGATGCAGCGGCACTTCCGGGCGAGTGGCACCATCGGAGAAGGCTTCCTGCCTACCAACGGCATCATGCAGGGCTGCCCCATCAGTGTCGTGCTGATTAACGTGCTGGTGGGTGTGTGGATGCGGATGGTCGAACACCGGCAGGACACGAGGGCGCTATCCTTCGTCGACGATGTGTACGCCACAGCCTCCAGTCCGGAGGTCCTACAAGAGGTGGTGAACGACTCTGCGGATTTCTCTCACGACACCGGGATGGCTATTTGCGCAGAAATTAAGTCCCACGTGTTCTCAACATCCCCCGGGCCGCTCCGGATCATGTACCGGGCGAGGGACGGCGAGGCCACTCCCCTCCGGCAACGCAACAGCTTTGACTGTCTCGGGGCCATGCTGCACGCGCGCCTGATCAGGGAAGGGCGCACAGCGCCCCAGTCCGAGCGCATCGCCCGTCGGAAAGAGGGGGCGCAGCAGAACCTCCGCAGAACCTCAGCGCTGCCCCTGCCGGTGCAATGGAAAGGGCAGGCGGCTGCGATGACGGCGGGGGCACGGCTGTATTACGATGCCCTCGTAACTCGTTGGGACAGCAAGGCCATCAGGCGATGGAGGGGCCTCTTCGTCGCCGCGCTCTGGTCTGGCCCACCACGCAGAGCGCAAGAGATCGTGCTGTGTGTCCTCCATCAGGCGCACCGGGTGGACCCCGCTATCGCTCCTCCCTACCGGCAGATCACCACGTGGGCCAAGCAGATCAAAAAGTGGGGCCACAGCAGGGTGCTGTCCGAGGAAGCATGGGGGAGCAAAGAGAGGCTTGAGGCGACAGGCCCCCTTGCGCTCTTCTGGGCTGCCCTGCAAGGGATAGGATGGCGCTGGAGTACGGCGACCACCCTGGCCTACACGGACGAGGCTGGTCGCGCTGTCACCTTCGACCCTGTTGCAGCAACGCCGAGCGCCTGGGCGATCTTCGCGCACGACCTCCGCCAAACCCTGCGAAACGCCACGGCGGGGAAGCTGGCTGAACGCAGAGAGGACTTCCAAGGAGCAGAGCACGGCATTGACGGAAGGGTGACACGTTGCGTCCTGGAGGGGGAGGGCGCCGCAATTACGGGATACCAGCGAGGCCTCCTCCGCTCTGTCATTGCAGGGGCGGTGCCTGCCCGAGGGCGCACGGGCCTGGGGGAGGTGTGCCGGTACTGCACAGCTGGGGCCCCGGAGACGGTGTCGCACCTATGGTGGGACTGCGCGGCATGGGAGCCGGTCCGCCAGAAACACCCCGTAGCAGCGAGGGACCGAACTGCCTGGCCGGCATGCCTGGCCCAGTGTGGGGTAGCGCCCGTGTACAGATACGGCGTTCCGGAGAACGAGCAGCCGCTGCCCATGTCTTTTGCTGACAGAATCACCACCGTGGCGCAGCTGCACCGCTACTTCATCGCAGTCTTGGCGGCGCGACAGGAGAAGGACGGGCTGCTCGACCGCTCTGTACGCCACCACCGCACTACAGTCTACCCCTGGGAGTGGAGCACCCCCACCCCCGAGAGTGCCTGCATCCCTGCACTGGCGCCATCCGAAGTCAAGCAGACGTGGGGCAAGCGGCCCCCAGGCATGTGGGTGGCTCTCTGCGACTGGCTAAGGGGCCTGAAGTGGGGACCGCAGGGGGGTGAGCAAACTGTGACCCTGATGGAGCTAGCCGTGGACTTCGAGCTGTCGACGGGCCTCACCCTCCCAGACACCGTGACACGCCGCATCCGCCCCCCTACCCACGTGGACCCGAATAAGAAGGGTGCGAGGGAGGCCCGCCCGCGCATTCCTGCAGACACGGCCCCGGGGCTCACCCTGTACTTTGACGGTGGCGCGCGCGACAACGGCACCCCCTTCGCTGTGGCGGGGGCAGGGGCGGTGCTGTACCAAGACGGCTGCAAGGTCTCAGAGAAAGTGCTCCCGCTGCTGAACGTGCGTAGCAACAACATTGCTGAGTACGAGGCGCTACGAGCAGGCCTGCGCCTCCTCGAGAGGGGCGATGCCCCTGAGGGCCCAGTCACAGTGCGAGGCGACTCCCAGGTGGTGCTGCGGCAGCTCCGAGGGGAATCCCTGTGCCGGGATGCCGCCCTCCGTCCTCTTTTCCTCAGCACGTCCGCGCTGGCTGCGGACCTCCAACCGAGGTTCACTCTCACGTATGAGCATGTGAAGAGGGAATCCAACACCGATGCTGACGCCCTCAGCAACGCCGCGATGGATGAGGCTGAAAGGCTGGGGGCCTCGCGGCAGAAGCTCCAGCAGGACCTCACGGTGTTCCAGAGCAGTATCCTAGGGAAAGCCGCCTCGCTGAAAGGACTCTGCAGTATGGTGACGAAAGTGGGCAAAGGGCCCTGGCATTGCGGTCATGCTGCCAACTCAACGGTCCTCACGGCTCTCGGCGGAACTGTGGCGGCGGGCCTGTCGAGGAGGGCCCAACTGAACCCTGCCACTGAATCGGTGATGCGCAGCCTCCAAGCACACCTGGCTGAGCCAGTCCACAGCCGGCAAGATACGGTATTCCATGACCGCGGAATGGCGTGGGCCGCCACCTTCGCCCCACAGCCGCACTACCCAGAGGGCTGGCAGCAGCCGGCCCAGCAGTGGGCGGCGCGCGGTCGGCAGGCCAACAGCCGGGTGGGACGCCCATGGGAGCGGAGGGGCGCTGCCCCCCGTACTGCCCCCCCTGGTGCCAGGAGGAACGCAAAGGTGCTTGCCTGCAAGTTGCATTGGAAGCCCCGTTGCTCGGCATGCCAAAAGCGACGCCTCCCAGAGGAGGTGTGCTGCCGCAACCACCACAAAGAGGGGGACGGGCTCCCGGTCACTATGGGCTTCTGCAAACGCCACAGCATGGACCGATGCGGTGACTGCTACAGCGATGGCAAATCACTAACACATTGCTGCCACACACACCACGCTGGCTATGCTGCACGCCCTCCTCCCCGGAGTGGCACTGAGTTGGCCCCACACTCTAACCCGAGTGGGGCCTCCGCTGTGACGTAGAAGTGGGCGGGGGTGGGCAATGATCCGCGCAGGATCTCCCCACACAAAACGTGGTCACCACCCCCCAGACACTCACACACTCACACCCCCTACACACACCCGTGAATCTTTTTACCGTATACGTAAATATTATGGAACGGGCCCATTTTTGGCCGGTCCGTTCCATAATATTTACGTTCCAAAATATTTACAGGGCCAGTTCGGGACTCGGTGGTGAGGACGGCTTGCGTCAGGAATCGCGCGAAAAGTGCACGAGTAGGTCCCGTCAGGGACTCTGTACGCCGTCCGATCACCTGGTCCAAGTCCCCGAGTCGCAGAAAGCCCTGTAAATATTATGGAACGAAAAAAATCTGGAACGCCAACCCACCAGCGTTCCAAAATATTTACGTTCCATAATATTTACGTTCCAAAATATTTACGTATACGGTATATCAGTAGAACACACCTAGCACCTTCCCTTGGTGTGATCTGCCACACTGTCACACAGAGTACGATGCCTGGTTGATCGAAACAAGAAGAGGGCGGCGTGCCATTTTGGCGGCGCATCCCGAACCATTTGAGCACTGCACCCGCGCGAATGCTTCTTTTGTCACAGTGTAGAGAGTGCGGAGCAACTCTGCTCCGTACACAATCTCGTACTCCACACCCACAACAACAGGCACCATTTCGAGCCTTTGAGAACGCGCCTTGCTGTGCCCTTAAGGTTGGCCAGAGAAGGTAGCTTTTGCCTTTCTCCGAAGGAGGAAAGATAATCGAACCGTAGATCGCCTGTGCGTTCAACGAGAATGAAAAAGGGGGGGGGGGGGAGGTGTCGGAGCTGTTCATTACAGTTTGGACAAAAAAAAGACCATTCGGGGAATGTCTGGGGATTGGCAGAGGGTGTTTCCACCCATAAAAGCGAAAGGAAATACGATGGTTTTTCTCGGCTCACCCTCCCCTCTCCCCCCCCCTCTCCTATACCCACATGCCCTAACAAACTATGTAAAATGGGGGTAGGCTGGAACTGCTGGACAGCAACACAACCAAATCGCTCTCCGCGATTCCGCTTGCGACCCGCCTTGCGAGACAAATTTTGTATTACTTACTTCTTCGGGAACCGGGGGAAGCCGAGCGGGGCGCGATGAAACTGATATGGGGGTCGCGTTTGCCAACAGGCGGTGTCGCCTCGATGATAGCAGGATCTCCGCCCCGCGGCCCCACCCCCCTCCCTCTTCCCCCACACAACATGAGCAGCACTGATGATGGTTCGCAGGTGACTCGAAATAGAGCCGGAAACACAGCCTGTTTATTTTTTTGCCGGGGCGTTGTTATACCTGGCCCTCCTCCAAAGCACGCATCTGCCTCTGCAGGCCAGTGGAAAGGGGCAGGCTTCGAACAAAATATGAAAAGTAGAAAGCAAGATGGGGGGATGAGGGCCGGTGGGAAGAGGAGAGAAGGGGAGGGGGGCCCGTTTTTTGAACAGTGGACAGAACAGTCAAAAAATATCACACACCGCAGTTGGAATCGGATGTGTGTGTGGGTTCTGTTGGATCGACGGATGCACCTGTATTTTGAATGGTCGGTTCGTTCTGAGATGACGAAGCCCTCTGCAGGTGATGCCTCTCTGCAAAGAGGTCATGGGCAGGAGAGACAAGTGATAAAAATCATTTTTTGGCATCAACCCGGGGTGCCAGAAGGCTGCACTCAAATGGTCTCAACTATGAAGATTTATGCATGACAAGACTACCACGGCCCTCCCACGCAGGGTGACATATCAGTGCCCGAAGGCGTTATCCTGGAGGCGACTGCAGACGGAGTTGGGCGAAGTCTGTTCGTTTCCTCCCAGTTCAGCCCACCCCTGCGCCCCACACACGCTGTGGACACCTCCAAAACTCTGAAGGGGCCCGTGTCGGGTTAAGGGGGAGGGGTGGGAAGGGGTGGGGGGAGCGGGGGGGCGGGGGGACGGGCGTTGACAGGAAGGCCGTGTGCGTAAAACAATTAAATCATATACACTCCACCTTCAAAAGCAAACAGCGGGATAATCGGTGGGTCACTCGCCAGGTGCGGAGACGCCTGAAGGTTTTGAAAGTTCGCTGGGTGTTGTTGGTTTGGCGGCCCAAAAGGCTGGACTGGGTTGGCAGCGCAGCCAGATCGGTTTTGGGAGGGGCGTCGAAAGTTCGGGATTTTTTTTTGCGGAAATTCAATACTCCGGCAAATCCGGCAAATACCAAAGGCAGAGCTGGGCACTTTTGGTACACCCCCCACTCAGTCAACATCACAGTCGGCACATTACCAGACGGGGAGAGCATAATAGGATGGGCTTGGTAGCCAGCACATGGGCACCGTCAAACATCACGTCATAAGGCTGGTGATGTGTGACAGGTGACCAAGGCCCAAGCCAGCCAGGCCAACGGTGATCCGGGGGTGTGCCAGTGCTCTGCACCTATGAGTGTGAGCAGCAGTCTGTGCCAATCAGTTGCGACGTCACACCCGGTTCGCAGGCATTGCAGTTGGCGGACACTCACAGGGCAGGCCTGGGTTTGTCGGGCCTGCCAACGGAAATGCGAGAAGCACCCGTACCGCAGCCGTGCCAGAGATGAGACCTGAGCTGGGAACTTTTGGCGTCTCCGGGAGTTGCTGGTTCAGACAAAGGACTCGCTGTTTCTCGCGCAGCCCTGGTAGTTGCGGGCGGGGGCCCCGTTGCTTCCGGCGATGGAGCTCCTGTCGTTCTTCTTCACCGTGCGGGCTTGAATGGCACTGCCCTCGCTGACGGAGATGGAGTGAACGCGATGAACGTCTCTGCGCAGTTCGTCCAGCGTGTCCAGCGGCTCCTCTCCACGCGTCTCAGGGAGCAGCGACGAGAGGGCGGATCCCCCCACACACGCCACAGCAACGGCCACCAGCGTTGCGTTCGCGTTTGTCTTGACTGCGAGGGGGGACAGCAGCGCCCCGACACGCGCTACACCGTCGGCAAACCCGACACCAGACATACGCACATCCGTGGGGAAGAGCTCCGACCCCCAGATGTATTGGACGGCGAAGGCGCAGGTCACGCCTGCCTTGCCCAGGAAGGCGAAAACACGGCCGCCCTCCTCGACGCCGATTAAGTCAAAGAGGAAGTACGCAACGCACCCCAGCGAACCCACGAGGAAGGCAGCCATTGTCGTCCGCCTGCGCGCCATCGCTAGGTTTTCAACAAGGATACCCTGGAGGATGTAGGTGGGCACCTCCACCAGGGAGATCACGGCAGCGTTGACGTACACATCGCCCCCCAGGTCGCCTGCAGCGTAGTTCAGACCATAGTAGGCTGCAGAGCAGACGAACCAGTTGTAGGTCTGGACGAATATCCGCTTCCGCACCTCAGGGAAGGAGAACAGGTCCAGGAAGCGGGGCTCAACCTTGTGCTCCCCGACACCGGGGAGGGGTGTCGCCGCATCGAAGGCCGGGTCGTACTCATACCCGTTAAACTTGGCGATGCGGGCGAAGCAGTCCGCAGCCTCCTGTGTGCGCCCATCCGCTGCAAGCCACCTCGGCGACTCCTCCAGCCAGAACGTCACAGGCAGGATAGGGAACCCTGCCACCGTCGCAGCGTAGGAGAAGTCACGCCAGTCGGGGAAGAGATAGGCAATGGGCGACAGGGAAGCACACCCCAGCCCATAGACGCACATGATGGTCGTCCCGGCAAGCGCCGCATTCTCAGAATGGATCGACTCCAGTGTGAGGACATACGAGATCAGGCTGATACCCCCGATGATGATGCCGTGCACAAAGCTGAGCCCATAGTACATGTAGATAGACGTCACCTGGGCACCCAGAGGCAGGCAGGGGAACATCAGAATAGTCAGCGCGGCGGCAGAGCGGTGCCGCCCGTAGAGGTCAGTGAACCGCCCGAAGACGGTGACGCCGAAGAACCACCCCAGGAAGAACGTTGAGCCGACGAAGGCACCCTTCCAAGAGCTGGGGTCGCACCCCTCGAATTCCATCAACATGGTGCGCGCATGGGTCGTGTTGTAGCACCAGGCGTCGGGGCCTGAATCGACGCAGTCTTCTCCGGTACATTCGCCCGTCACATCCATCGTGAGGTAGAACGTCGACATCGCATGCAGGCCTGCGACAAACGAGGCCAGGCAACCCCATGTCACAACAAGAAACTGGTATCTCCCGAACTTCCCTATCAATTCGAAGATAAGATCCGCATCACGCATTGCGACTGTGCCCACAAGGGGATGTTCCTGCAGGGGTGTGGCTTCTGGCGGCATGACATATGGCGTGTGCTATGATCAAACATTGGCAACAACTCGTTGTGTCGGAGGGGTGGTGGAGTGGGGGTGTTGATGGCAAAACCGGCAGCCCGCCCTCTCCCGGACTCCACCGCCACATCCTGCCTTTGTCGTTGGCCCGTTCCATACACATCAGCAGGGCTCGCCGCAGAGAAGCTGTTCTGAATCCGGGCGTGAACTTGCACAGCGGGTTTTCGGTGGGGAACAGGGAGCTCGCCCCGGCCCCATCGGGATGTGCCGTGAGCATCCCTAACCCCACGAATGCCCGCAAAAACCGCGAACCGCAAGCCACCCTCTCCGCTGCAACACACAACCAAGGTGCATTCTTCAAAGGGCCAACCCACTCTAAAGCCTGGGCAAGGCTAGACCCACAGACACACACAGGAACACCAGGTCCCGTCACAAACCACACCCCCCCCCGCCCCCCCCCCCCCTACCCCAGACACACACACACACACCATCCCGTCTCCCTGCTAACGGTGTTTTTTGATGAACACTTTTTGATCGCCTTTTTTGTCTGCATTTTTTAGAACATGAATCGGGGGGGGGGGGGTAGTGAGGGGTGTGAGGAAATGGCGGGGGAGGGGTGGACGGACAGAAAAGGGTAGGGGGGGGGGGTGGGGTGTCGGAGGGTGTGGATGGGGGGGGGGAATAAAAAATAGCCATAAAAATACCACAGTGGATTGTCTCTTCTTCCGTCCCCCCCCCCCTTCCCCTCCACCCTTCGCCCCTCCTGCCCCCCCCACCCCACCCCTCCTCCTCTGTCTCCACAACACGCACATGGGGGAGAGGGGGGGGTGTGAGTGATATACGTAGAATAGGCAGAGAGAGAGAGAGAGAGAGAAGAAATGACGAGGAAAAAAAAACTCCGCCCCCTCGCTCTCTGGATGTGATGCGCGCTTGCTCTCTTCAGGAACAAAAAGATATAAAAAAACGGCCCCCACCTGCCCCTTCACACACCCACCACCGCCACACAACTGCATTGGCATGTGGGGCAAGAAAATGAGCATTTTCTTTTGTATCAACAGTCATGCCTCGCCAACGCGGTTGTGCGAGGCGTCCCCAGGGCACAGTGACGTGACACTTCTTTTTTCGGAAGAAAAAAAAACGTGGAATGCCGGTTCTGCCATTTCAGAGCCAAAAGCACGAACTGATCCAGCCCGGCAACAAAAGTGGTTGCTGCCGTAGAATTCTCTTCGGAAACAGGAATCCAGAATTTGGCGTCTCCAGCTCCTGCGCTTCGTCGGCGGGGGCGGGGGGTGGGGGGGAGGTGCAGGGTGGCTCTATAGGAGACGTCTGCACCCCTGATTGCTCGCAATCCTGTCAACAGAAACACACGGGCCTGTCAGCGCGGGAGAGCACACCAATGTTCAATATACCAAGCAGCCCTGAATAAGGCTGGCAAATTCGTTAGTCGTCGGAAGGCGATGGCCGGCTGTGTCAGCTGCCGCAACTTGAGGTCATAATCAGCAAAGCCAGGGGCTGAGTGCCAAGAGGCACGTGCCAACCCGATCCAAACCGGAATACCCTCAAGAGCTATCTCATCCTTCGCGTGTGTTTTTTTACCAACCAACCAGCCGCACCCGCGCCCACCCTCCCCCCACCCGACCGACTCACCCCCCCCCCCTCTTTTTATCCAGTCATCATTCCTAGCTTTCTCGCTATTTGTGATGCCAAAAAAAATCGTCGTGTTGTGTTTCGCACGGCACGGCATAGGATACAATCACCCCCCATTCAGAGGGACGTCCTCAACAAGCAAAAAAAGGGGACTAGACGAGGCACGCTTGAGTGGATCTAGGTCTCCCATTGATGCCGTTTGCTGTGAACTATGTGGGATTTGCCGGTTGCTATGAATATGTCTGATGACGTTAAAGAGAAACCGGCACCTGCAGCAACGCTCATATCCAAACCAACCACAGCTGTTTCCCAGAAGGACCGACGCAAGACGCAGAGGCGCGGCGACCGGGCATGGTGTCTCCCATGCAACCGTTGGCATATCGGTTCGTTCTTATCGTTAACGGCAGCATGCGACTACCGCTGCTGTTTTGATTTCAGAATGCTGTGTCATGCCAGGTTGATCTTTGTCCTCCCAATAGCTTGTTGATTCCGACATCGGGTATGATAGACAGAGCGTTCCCAACCCATGTGACAGGCATCATCTTAAACCTAGGGCAGTTTCATTTGGTGCTGACAGTCACCACCCCCGCCCAGCAGTGTTGCAGATGTAAGGTTATGCCCGCCTCTGCCCAGCTTGATATTTATTATTTGGTTTCGATTCTACACAAAAAAACGTGTTGCTAGCCAGGGGGGAAAATCCTGTCACGCAGAGACATCTGTTTGTTCGTTATAACCCACCAAACAAAACCCCCTCCACACACCCCACCCGGTTTGTTGGCAAAAAAAATTCCAGGGGACCAGAAAACACCACCCGACCCGCCAAAACAAAACACCGGCACCCGCCCTCACCCCACGCAGCGGCTCAGGGGGGGTGATGGAACTCCGGGGGAAAAAGGGGCAATGGAACCAACGGGGGAGGGAAGGGATACTGCCCATTGTGTGGGTGTGTGGCTGCCATTCCATTTTTTTTTCACAATATCACAGGACGCACACACGCACACAGGCCCCCAAGCGATCTACCTTGTGGGAGACCCAACAGCGTCAGGGCGAAACCGCGGCCTGCTGGCAGAGGAGCCCCTATGCTCGCTGTATGACCTGTGTTGTCGCAGCCCCACAACGCCCCTCCCGCCCGTGCGCTGAGCAAGGGGAGGAGGGAGGGGGGGGGGGTTGTGGGGGTGTGACCCCCTCGCGGCAATTCTATCACTCCGTCGGCTCAGGGGGGGTCTCAAGCGCGTCCTTCTTGCCGCCAAATATCGCAGACAGAGAGTTCTCCGTGTGTGTCCGCTCAATGGCCTCGGCGAGCAGAGGGGCGATGTTGATGACGTGCAGCTTGGGGCACTTCTCCTTCGCCGACTCGTTGGGGCTGTGTCAGGAGGGGGTTGTGGGTTGTGTGGTGTGATGCAAAAAGTGAGACAATAGACAAGTCAACCGTGCAAGGTGTTCGGAGTGATTTTAGGAGGAAATGCTGTGTGGGCAGGTGGGCAGAGACATACAGGGAGTTGGTGGTCACCATCTCGGTCAGCGCATCGCAGGCGTTCATGCGGTCGATGCAGGGGTGTGTGAGGATGCCGTGGGTGATGCATGCGTACACCGCCTTTGCGCCCTTCTCCTTCAGCAGCGAGACAGCCTTGCACAGCGTGCCGCCCGTGTCGCAGATGTCGTCGACGATGACGCACACCTGCCCCTTCACATCACCCACCATCTCCATGCGCTCGATCTTGTTGGCCTCCACACGACGCTTGAGGATCGTCACCACGGCCTTGGCCTGCACCTTGTCTGCCAGCTGCATGGCACGCTCCACACCGCCAGCATCGGGGGAGACGATTGTCAGCTCCTCAGAGCAGTCGGAGATGCCCTCCTTCTCCACGACACGCTGCGGGTGGGGGTGTGGTGTTGTGTGATGTTTGTGTTGTGAGAGACAACCCGTACTCGACATCAAAAATGGAACACGTGCAGGTTCTCGAGATTACCTTACAACAAGTTGTCATCGGGGATTTCGCCAACAAAGTGTACGTTGGAAAGCATAGTTTCAAGGCGGGGGGCACAGCTGAAAAGTACAATGTGTCAAGTGTGTCCTTTGTTTCCCGGAGCCTGGAATTGACCGACACAATTATCAAAGGCTTTACCCGTTTCACATCTGTGAGATGGAACAGCCTCTACGACACTGCTACCCGCCTGTTGAAGCTGCAGGAGCACTTGCTTCCAGTTGATCGCGAGAAGCACGAGTTTTGGGAAATGACAAGGTTTTACGTGCGTTGTGTCAAGCCCCTTGCGAATTTGTCTGACAGGCTGCAGAAGAAGGTGCCTCATATTCAGGAATGCAGGGAAGGAACTGGCAAGATGCCCGAAACCCTGGCGAAACTGACAGAAGCTTGCACACGCCCGAAAGGAAAGAGGGCCGTTGTCTCGCTTAAAAAAATGTTCCGGACCCGCATGAAAGAACTTCTCCTCGATGGGGTCATCTTGTACAGTGATTTGGACCCAGCGAAGAAGTCCTTGGATGTGTGCAACGAGTACTCAGAGAAACACGACCCCACTGACGGCGAGGCTTTGATCAAGTTTTGTTTGAAGTACGTTGTCCCGTATGGCCTGTCACGGCAGGCGGCTGTAACTCTGCCACTCCCTGTGTCCCCGTGGTTGCATACCTTCTGGACGTACCGGGCCCACTCTGCTGTGACAGGCAGGTTGTCAACAGGGGTGTTGTAGAAGAAGCCCTGGATCTGCCCACAGTGCAGGTCCACGGTGATAACGCGGTCAACGCCCATCCCCTGCAGCAGCTGCGCAATGCAGGACGCGGAGATGGGTGTGCGCGGGCGCGACTTCCGGTCCTGTCTCGCGTACGCGAAGTACGGGACAATAGCGGTGATGCGCTTGGCGGAGGCGAGGCGGAGGGTGTGGACGAGCAGCAGAAGTTCCATCAGCGAAGTGTTGATGTCCACCCCCTCGTCGTTGGCACACGTGGGCTGGATGATGAACACATCGTCACCACGCACGTTCTGCTCCACTTTGATGCTGACCTCGCCGTTGGCAAACTGGTCCACACGGCAAGGGGTCTTCTGCTGGTGAAGCATCTTGCAGATGTCCTCCGCAAGCTTCTCGTTAGCCCGCCCGCAAAGCACACGCAGACGGTACGTCGTCTCCACAGCTTTGCTCTTCCGCTTCTGGTAGTAGTGCGTCTCGCGAAGCTCCTCATCGCCCTGCGGCGACATGGCGCTCTGCTCAACGGCGCTTGGTCCACTCATGGTGTGCCGGACCCTGCGGTTGTTGGGGCAGGGTGTGTCGACAAAGAGTGCCACTCCAGCTTCCCCCCTCTCTCTCTACCACTGGCTGGTGAACCCTTGGCTCTTGATGGGTTCACATCGAGAACCGGGTGTGAAGGAGGCTTCCCTCCAACTTTCCCCGCTGGCATACAATGAAAAGTGGCTTGGGGAAGGCGGTCGGGGATAAGGGGAGGGGTGGGGGAGTGGGCCTGTCAGTCTGTCTCACTCGCTAGCAGATGTGCGCGGGGCACGAGTGTGGGCAAAGGCAAAGCTGTGTATCGTTTCAGCTGCCTGCGGTTGCTCGTGTTGGGTGGTGCATTTCAACCACTCGGTTGCTGTGGTTGGAGGTAGTTCGTGGCATTTCACCATTCGCTTCGTGAAGATGTTTGTTTTCTTGGAGCAGCAGTGCGGCCACAAGTCATGAGGGCTGCAAGCCCCACTGGTGCTTACATGGTGCCCCCCACGGCTCCGCCTTGTAGCAAAACAAGGAAGGGTCCGAACATCGGAGGCAGACAACAAAAGGGGATGGGGTGGTATGAGGCAAAATCAAGACAAGAGGGGGGTCTTCGCACTGCTGAAAAAGCGCATTTCGGTCATCGAACTTTGCCGAAAATTTGCCGATAGCGAAGACCCCCCGTGGCAATGTCAAAGAAGGCTGGTGAGTGGTGGCATTCCAAGGGCGCATAACACGCGTCCCTGGGATCAAGAAAGCAAGAGAAAGAGCCCTGCGCCGTATCGCATCAACAGACCGTGGTGCGCCGAGGTGTATCGGCCCTCGGCGCACCAGCACTGCAGGCACAGGCAGCAGGAAGGGAGGGCAGGGGGGTCTGGCAAAGGTGCTGCCACACTCTGTATCGCCGGGCATCAGCACCACTGGCTCAGGTCGGCGGTGCACTGCTCCAGGCAGTCGGCGATGGTCTGCGCACACTCGTCCGGCTGCCCCTGCGGCACGGGCGTCGGGTTCGCCGGTGTCGGTGTGGCGGCGACCGGAGTAGGCGTGCGCGGCGGGGCCTGGGTGGGGGTGGGCGGTGTCGGGGTGCGCGGTGCCGACCCCCCCGAGCAGGTCGGCACCTTGGTGCGGATGTAGGTGCGCACGAAGGTCCCCGTGCACGAGGTGCTGTCCCACCCTGCGGCACCGCACGCACCAGGCGCCAGGGCAGCCGACACCTCGTCCTTGTCGGCGAAGCTCCACGACGCCCAGCTGAGCTTCACGTCCCCGTTGAAACTCTCCAGCATCTCGAACGCCTCCGGGAGGTACGGGCCGCCGTCCCCGCTCGCCTGCGACGTGCCCCACTCGCTGACAAAGATCGGGATCTGCGTGATGTACTGCTGCACGCGCGCCTTCAGCGCCATGTGCGTGCCGGCGTAGAAGTGGAATGTGTACATCACGTTGTGCGGCTGCGCCACAGGGTTGGCCGCCGCCAGGTGGATGTCTTGGCTCCACGTCGGCGTCCCCGCGATGATGATGGTCTCCGGGTCCTCGGCACGGATGATGGAGATGATCCTGTCGTGGTACTGCTTCACCTCTGCCCACGTCACACCGTTGGGCTCGTTCGCAACCTCGTACAGCACGTGCTTCTCGTCCTTCAGCGTGCGCGCCATGTCACGCCAGAACGCGTCCGCACCAGAGTACTTAGCGTCGTTGGGGTTCCCGGGGTTCAGGATGTGCCAGTCCACAATGACATACACCCCCAGCTCCTTCGTCCACTGCACGATCTCCAGCACCTTGTCCTTGACGGATGCATCGTCAGCGTACCCACCCGACCCGACGTACATTGCCGCGCGGAACACGTTGCTGCCCCACTTCTGCACCAGGTGCGCCACGCTCTCCTTCGTGTAGCAGCTCGGGAACCAGTGCAGCCCGTGGCTGCTCATCCCCATCAGCTGCACCGCCTCCCCGTTCTCCCCGACGAGCTGCACCCCGTCCAGTCGCAGCTTCCCGTGGCAGGCGGAGAAACCGGTGTTGTCCACAGCAGGCGCGGCTGCGTCCAGCCCCTGCGGCAGGCTGCACGTGCTGCCGGAGGGCGGCGTGGGCGGCGTGCTGCCGCCGTCCTTCCACCCGCACGACCCCGTGTGCTGGCAGCAGCACTTGCACCAGCACTCGCTGCCGTCGTCGCTGCCACACGACGCCCCGTTCTTGGTCCATGTGCACACACAGCCTGACGTGTCGCTCGGGCACACGCCCCCGGCCGGCTGCGGCACAGGGGTGGGCACAGGGGCGGGTGCAGGGGTGGGCGCAGGAGGGCTGGGCGGCGTCGGGGTGGATACGGGGGGCCTGGGTGTGGGGGCAGGCGGCGTCGGGGTCGATGCAGGCGGCGACGGGGCCGACCCGAGCACGCGGCACGTCCACCCGCTGCTGCTGCACGACGGCAGGCACTGCGCGTACCACTGCGACTGCTCGAAACACTGCGTCCCCGCCTCGCAGCAGTCAGGGGACGACAGGCAGCTCCCGTACTTGTTGATCGTGCTCCCGGTGCAGCGCGACACAGGCACGGGTGTTGCGGGCACAGGGACAGGTGGCGTAGGGGGGCTGGGGTTCCCCCCACCCGCCCCGTCCATCACCACATCGATCACGTTGTAGAAAGTGTTCGACGTGTCACCCACGTCCCACGCGGCCAGGATGATCTGGTAGCCCGTGCGGGCCGGGATTGTGCACTCGTGCGTCAGCGTCGTCGGCGGCGTCGACTTCTTCGCGTCAATCACACAGAACGGGGTGAGGTCGAACGAGTCCCGTCCCACCGGCGCGTTCACATCCCAGTCCTGCTTCGTCATGTAGTACTTGTAGTCGGCTGTCAGGTGGGGGGCGAGGAAGCGCCACGTGAAGGACCGCACCCCCGCAGACACAGGCACCTTGTGCCACCGCGTCGCCGACTGCTCGTTCAGCTCAGGGAACCGGTTGTTGGCTGTTCCTCCTGCGGCGAGGTCGCCATCCGCAGGGCCGCCGCTGCCGGGCCATCCGTCCTTCCCCTCCAGACTGGACGGCTCATACTTGATAGGCCCGCACCCCGTGTTCTTGTCCACCCCGACACGGCAGTTCTCTGCACGCGACGCCGGATCCGACACCCACCCGTGTCCGTGTGCACCCGCTGCACACAGCAGCAGCACTGCGGCCACCTTCTGCATCACTAAGCTTTGTTCTGACTGGGCTGCGGTCCCTTTGCTGCAGGGTTGTATGTGGAAGGATGTATCCTGTGTGCCTGGGTGGTGCGGTTCTGCTTGCGGAAGGCGTGCGAAAAACACGACGACACGTCAAGAACTGCCCCGCCTCAAGGGCAACTGAGGGCGCGGCGGCGGGGGGGGGGACTGCAGACCTGACTCTTCTCCGCCAGCATTCCCACACAGCTGTGCACCCCTCCTGGGAGGGTGAGGCTGGCAGGGGGGAGCTGCCTTCGTTGCGTTTGTGTGCTTTGTTTTCCCTTCTGCCCCGCTTCGGTTTAGGATTTCATTATCGTTTCTTCGGTTCGGCCGATATTGGTTCGTGAGGGGAGCGGGGGTGGGGGGTGGTGGTGGGAAGAAGGTAGTGGGCAGCCAAGCCACCAGCCACCCACCATTCCAAAGAAAAAAATTCCACAGCGTTCGTTGCGCATGTCGAGTGGACTTCTCGATTGCAGCAAGCTGCGGCAAAAAAAATACCTCACGAAAAGGAAGACACAGGAGGGGGTTTCGAGAGGGGGGGGCGTCAGGAGGATGAGAAACACCGACAAAGGAGCCCTTTCTTTTTACCACTCATGAAGAACGGCAAAACAGCATCCTCGATGTGGTACGATGGTGGTAGTGGGGGGGGGGGGTGTAGGGGGGGAGAGGGGTTGATGCCACAGCAGGAGCCACTCTGCCCCCCTGTCTTCCTGTCTACCTCTGGAGGGGGTGGGGGGTGAGGGGGTGCTGCCACCATACATTTGAAGGCAAAACACCCGCCCCGCCACATCTCCCCTCCAGCCTCCCCCACCAGCAAGCTCCAGCACCTAAACACACCACACGGGATGTGCAAACAAAATCTGCCTCCCTCCCCCCCCCCCTCCACCCCAGACAACGCTGTTGCAGGGAGCGACAGCTGACGCCCTCTCCCATTATTCGTTGGAATCAATACACCCGGTGGAAGTGGGGGGGGATGGGAAGAGTTCTGATCACAGCTGAACTGTGATTAGAAAAAAAGGAAAGACGACGAGGGAAAAACACGTTACGCAGGCGTGTGTTGGTGGTGAAAAAAGTCCACCGGGCACCGCGCAGAGGAAAACACTGGAGAGGGGGAGGGTCAATATCCAGAGCTCTGAACTCTCTCAATTGGTGGCCGACTCTGAGACTGTGCTGATATTCGCGAGGGGGTTGGTGGACCCCTCGAGGCGAAAGCGTAACATCATCGACGACATGCCCCGACGCCGCCAAGGCAGGGGGGGGCAGGGGGATTGGGGGGGTGATCAGCCAGTGTCAGAACACCGGCTGGGATTAGAGCAGGCGGTTGGCAGGCCTGTCGCTAACTTTTCGATTTTGGAGATTTGGTGGGTTGACGCTCCTGTTTTGGGGGGGGATCAGGGGGGAAAACACTAGGGGTCAATTTTTCTCGCGCGCGCTTCGCGCGCGCTCGTGTTGTTGCCAAATTTTCCCATCGGTGGACCACTAGGTGGGCACGGTGTGAGGCGCTGGGTTCCTTCCGTGGTTCCTCTCCCGCTCGCGCCGTCGGGTGCCGGAGGAAACCAAAAAATGGCTTTCGGGACCATGATTTCGACGCTGCCCCCTGATATGTCACGGCCGTCAAAGCGCAAGGACTTGGTTACTAGACGGGCACGCGAGATGGGGGGTCTGGGGGGCAGGGCCCCCCAGCCGCCGGAGGCCACGGTAGTGAGCATCTGTTCATTGTGGGCGTACAGATTCTGTGTGAGTTGGCTGCGTCCTCCTGAGGCTACTGGAGTGGGTGGATTCCCTGACCTGATGGGAATCGAATGACTTGAGTACGAGACATACGCCACAGGGGGGTCTGGGGGGCGGAGCCCCCAGCCGCCGGAGGCCACGGTAGTGAGCATCTGTTCCTGCAAAACCATACTCTCTTCGACGTCGACCCAGTGAAAGTGGGTTGACGCTTGGTCGACGCTTGGTGAGCGTCGACCCAGTGTAACCGGGCCAACGCTAGGTTAGCGTCGACCCAGTGTAATAAATGGGTTGACGCTTGGTCCAGGCTTGAATGGCAACCCAGTTCCACTAGGTCGACGCTCCAAGCCTCGACCAAGCGTCAACCCAGTCCACTGGGTCGACGCTGGGTCGACGCTTTTTTATGGGGGGGAAACCCAAAATCACTGGGTCGACGGTCGACGCTTAGCGACATGCCTGGGCGGTTGGGGAGGGGGGAGGGGGGGGGGGGGGGGAAAGGCCACGAATCACAGAAAAGTTCAAACGGGACGCTCTAAACGACTGGGTCATCTCTGCACGTTTCTTCCTGCTGCTGCAGGCGAGCTTGTGTCAGGGGTAGAGGGTAGGTAGGGAGGAAGGGGTCAGAAGGGGTCAGCACACACACAACGGGAGAAGTGACACTCCGTTCAGCCGGAACCGCGCTCTTCCTGTACTTCTGGTTTGTTTGCGATGCGACGCAAGCCTGACGACTTCGATACGCTCCGTCGCTCGGAACTCGGACAAAGTGATGCGTAAGACTGACCCAGATCCGGACAAGAAGGGCCCTGAGGGCACACACTCTGTGTCGTAGGAATGGGCGCTGCACCGTGTGGTTTCAAGAGTTTGTTTTGCTTGGAGCCGACAATCCCTTGGGGGGGGACCAAGACACCACGGCATGGGAGTAAAACAATGTGTGTCCCAACCCTTTTTTTTCCTTCCTTCCCACAGTGCATGGGGGCATAACGGGCTGTGTATCCGACAAAACACGCGGTGCTGTGGGCTCACAGGTCCAAAAGAAGACCGCAGGCGAGTGGGAGGAACAAGGAGAGGGGGGGTGTGGGGTGTGGGGACGAGGAGCAGGGGGGGCGGTGCCCCCCCCCGTGTCCTATATTTTACCAAAAAAAAAGGGGGAGGGGGGACAGAGAGATGGAGGAGGAGAGGGTGCACAGGGGGGTTTTTTTTGTCACACAAGGGTTCTGAACAGGGTAGTAGGGTGACCTCTCCGATTTTCCAAAACTGCTGGTTTACTGGTTTGGGGGACGGTCGCCGGCAGACCGTTGAAATGCCCGTGTTAGCCAGGCACACTCACGTTTCAGGTATCGTGTCGCATGTCACGCATGTCGCCAACGCGGCGAGTGTACCTCCCAGGTGGGGAAGTCCGACCTCCTGTCCGATGTCAGCCAGGCTTCGAAGAACGCTTCATGGATGTGGTGCTGACCTCCTACGCAGCACTGTATCCGGGGTAAGTGAGATAGACAGACGGGCACACGCTACATCGGGGGTCTGGGGGGCGTGAGCCCCCCAGCCGCCGGAGGCCACGGTAGTGAACATCTGTTCGTGTGGGCGAAAAGATTCTGTGTGAGTTGGCTGCGTCCTGAGGCGACTGGAGTGGTTGGATCCCCCAACCTGATGGGATTCGAAGGACTTGAGTACGAGGCATACGCCACTGGGGGGTCTGGGGGGCGGAGCCCCCCAGCCGCCGGAGGCCACGGTAGTGAACGTCTGGCCAGGGCATTAGTTTGGGCTGGTTATCCGGTTATGATAACCAGGATTTGGAGAAACCTGGTTATTTTAAAAAATAAAAAAAAGTCAAAATTCTGGCTCGGAACCGGGGTTTTTCCTTACCAAGAAACCTGCTGCGCTCGCCCCACCAAGCCATAGTACGACACGACCCGCATCTGTCATTCGGCGGCAGATGCAGGCCAAGATTGTACAGCCCCCTTCTACGCTGTCCCTCACTGACGAAACCCAGTCCACGACGAAGGTGAGCCAGCATGCGACCCGGATTCGTGTGTGATCAACCCGTAACGTGCCGCAAGACTGCAACAGCCGGAATGCGGCCAACATCTGCAGCATTCTGCTGGAGCAGACAGAATCTCTGGGAAAGCTTCTGGAACCGCGTCGTGTCCTTCGCCACTGACTGGTGCAACACCACGGTGGTGGGAAACCCGGGGCGCAACTCCACGAGAAAATTGCCAAGTGCCTGTACACGCTCTGGGCGTCGTGCCGCAGCCATGCCCTCAATTCAAGCTTCGGGCGCTCGCGGAGTGCCAGGAAGCCTGTCGGCGTGTAGATGGGTTATCCTCCTGGCACCAGCGCGAATTGTGTGCTGTGTCTGACACCTCTCACAAACCCGGGGGAAGTAGAGACTATACATAACCTGGGGGTGGGGAGACAGATAATAGCACGCCGCGGTCACAACGGCGCAGGAGGCACTCGGGCGCGAAGCGCCCGAGCGAAATCGTACTCCTTTCGCTATAATAAGAGAAACACCCTGCCCAGCAACTGCAAAAAGGCAGATCCGGGCTACTTTTTGTTGAGCGAAAAAATTTGGTGGGTCATAACCAGGGTAACCAGGTTTCAGGCTCCGTCGGGAAGGTCAAACTAATGCCCTGAGACCGTCTGGCTGTTGCTGCAAAAAAAACGGGAAAAGGGTGGGTGTCAGGAGGACATATCCTCATCCCCCACGAGAAAACGCCTTGAAAAAATTCTGGTTTTTTTTCCAGAAATCTCTTTTTTTTATAAATTTCCCCAAACCAGAAAACCGGCTTTTTCTGGTTTGGAAACCTCTCAGAAAGGGCACCCTATTCCCCTGGTTCTGAAGAGCCTGAAGGCAGAAAAAAGAAAAAGGCAAAACGCAGGCCGGGCACAGCCCCAGACAGATCGGTGTGGTAACGAGCCATCTGGACGGTGCCCGCAGACGCCACACGGGTGTGTATATATGTGAACAGAAACAAACCCAAAGGGCAGCGGCAGGGAGAAGGAAATCACACAGGGATACGCATCTGCTGGCTGTTGGCAGGCAGAGCAACACCGCGCCGATGCGCCTCTGGTAGAGGAGGGCTTGGGAATACCCTTCTCCCGATCCACAAGGCTCGCCGAAGCTTGGCTTGAAAGCATCTTTTACTTTCCATTTTTTTCCGAGGGGGTCTTCGCTAGCCGGTGCAAAAAAGTGCAGGCTGGTGCAGGGCAAAATGGGCCGAAAATGGGCCAAATCGGAGGCAAAAAAAAGGGCGGGGAGTTGGGTGGCCCCTAGCTGGGAGCACGCATTTGGACCCAAAAAATAATGTCGAGCGGTCCCTGTGCATTGTTCAGCCCTCACAGGACGAGAAGGCACGGCGGGGCCCGTGTCACGGGTAAACATTGAGATCAACCTGTCATCCTGGGCCAAGCCAAGATGGGAGCTGGCCGCCTGGGGCAATGCAGGAGCAACGGCTAGTGCTCGTGCTGGCACGAAGCGGAGCCAGGCAGTGCTGTCCCGAGAACGGGCCGAGCCAGACAGTGCTGTCCCGAGAATGGGCCGAGCCACGCAGTCCTGTCCAGAGGGTGGGCCGAGCCAGGCAGTGATGTCCCGAGGGTGGGCCGACATCACATCCGGTCTCGGCCCGCTGTCTGGACCGCAGCAACAAGAAATCTGCGCTGCATGCACAGGAGCAGGGGGACTTGGCCCGTCCGCACTCCGACATTGCACCGCGCTGCCCCAGCGCTCCAGATCACAAGGCCCCCTGTGCCGCAGGAGGTGGAGACGTCGCACACCAGCAGGATGACGTCGCAGACCAGTTCACCA
The DNA here is from genome assembly GCA_963210315.1 of Rhynchopus euleeides. NCBI lineage: Eukaryota > Euglenozoa > Diplonemea > Diplonemida > Diplonemidae > Rhynchopus > Rhynchopus euleeides. The sequence goes on along the minus strand of OY723322.1, from coordinate 740,764 downwards.
CCCCCAACAGTAGGTCACACTCCGCCTCGCCTGTAGGCCGTCTACTGTATGCAGGAGTCTGCGTGTGTTGATAAAGACACACACGCCCGGCACACCTGATTCTATGGGCAGCGCTCGTAACTCTCTCGGCGCCAAGTCGAAGCTGAGCAAGATTTGGTTGGACGGTGCAAATATAGCTAGCCTTGCGGGCTCGCTAAGACACTCTCCGAGCTAGCTACATGAACACAACATTGCACATCGCACGGTTTCGAAGGATGGGTACGCGATGCGGGTTTAGGTCTTGTGCTAATGTTACACACAGCAAGATCCCTGACGGAGGGGATCGATGGAGGCACTGAGGAGATCATGACTGGGAAGGGGTCCTGCATCGAACCCCCTCTGAGTGGAGCAAACACTCGGTACTCCGGGTGCCACGTTCTGCTCGGCTGGACATCACCCCGAGGTCGTGGCCACGGCCCCCGACCACTCACTGCGGGGAGCTTCCCGTCCAGACAGTGTCTGGACATCACTCCTGGGCTCGACCCACTGGGCCGAGCCGACGAGTCGTGTCCGGACACTGGGCCGAGCCCAGGAGTGCTGTCCAGACACTGGGCCGAGCCCAGGAGTGATGTCCAGACCCTGGGCCGAGCCAGGGAGTGGTGTCCAGACACTGGGCCGAGCCCAGGAGTGATGTCCAGACCCTGGGCCGAGCCAGGGAGTGATGTCCAGACACTGGGCCGAGCCAGGGAGTGGTGTCCAGACACTGGGCCGAGCCCAGGAGTGATGTCCAGACCCTGGGCCGAACCCAGGAGTGCTGTCCACACTGGGCCGAGCCAGGGCGTGATGTCCAGACCCTGGGCCGAGCCAGGGAGTGGTGTCCAGACCCTGGGCCGAGCCCAGGAGTGCTGTCCAGACACTGGGCCGAGCTCAGGAGTGCTGTCCAGTCCCTGGGCCGAGCCAGGGAGTGGTGTCCAGACACTGGGCCGAGCCAGGGAGTGATGTCCAGTCCCTGGGCCGAGCCCAGGAGTGCTGTCCACACTGGGCCGAGCCAGGGCGTGATGTCCAGACCCTGGGCCGAGCCAGGGAGTGGTGTCCAGACCCTGGGCCGAGCCCAGGAGTGCTGTCCAGACACTGGGCCGAGCTCAGGAGTGCTGTCCAGTCCCTGGGCCGAGCCAGGGAGTGGTGTCCAGACACTGGGCCGAGCCAGGGAGTGATGTCCAGTCCCTGGGCCGAGCCCAGGAGTGCTGTCCAGACACTGACGATGTCCTGCCTCATACCCGCCATGCCCGCAATGCACTTCCGGATCACATGGTTGTGGATTTCTAGCGCCTTCCGCATTCCCTCGAAAGACTTCTCCAAGCAGAGGGTCGAGGCCTGCACGTCTGTGACCACGAGTGTCGTGATCTTCGTCTCTGTGGAGTAGTCATCGAAGAGCAGCGCCTGCTGGCTGTCTTCGTTCAGCATCCTACGACTAGGCCGGCTATGGGCCGATCTCGCCCGTACTGGGCCGGACATGGGCCGATCTCGGCAGTACTGGGCCGGCTATGGGCCGATCTCGCACGTACTGGGCCGGCTATGGGCCGATCTCGGCAGTGCTGGGCCGGCTATGGGCCGATCTCGCCCGTACTGGGCCGGCTATGGGCCGATCTCGGCAGTGCTGGGCCGGCTATGGGCCGATCTCGCCCGTACTGGGCCGGCTATGGGCCGATCTCGGCAGTGCTGGGCCGGCTACGGGCCGATCTCGGCCGTACTGGGCCGGACATGGGCCGATCTCGCCCGTACTGGGCCGGCTATGGGCCGATCTCGGCAGTGCTGGGCCGGCTACGGGCCGATCTCGGCCGTACTGGGCCGGACATGGGCCGATCTCGCCCGTACTGGGCCGGCTATGGGCCGATCTCGGCAGTGCTGGGCCGGACATGGGCCGATCTCGGCAGTGCTGGGCCGGCTATGGGCCGATCTCGCCCGTACTGGGCCGGCTATGGGCCGATCTCGGCAGTGCTGGGACGGCTATGGGCCGATCTCGCCCGTACTGGGCCGGCTATGGGCCGATCTCGGCAGTGCTGGGCCGGCTACGGGCCGATCTCGGCCGTACTGGGCCGGACATGGGCCGATCTCGCCCGTACTGGGCCGGCTATGGGCCGATCTCGGCAGTGCTGGGCCGGACATGGGCCGATCTCGGCAGTGCTGGGCCGGCTATGGGCCGATCTCGCCCGTACTGGGCCGGCTATGGGCCGATCTCGGCAGTGCTGGGCCGGCTACGGGCCGATCTCGGCCGTACTGGGCCGGACATGGGCCGATCTCGCCCGTACTGGGCCGGCTATGGGCCGATCTCGGCAGTGCTGGGCCGGCTATGGGCCGATCTCGCCCGTACTGGGCCGGGTCCAGGAGTGGTGTCCAGACCCTGGGCCGACCCAGGCTGTGGGTGGTGCATTTTGGTGCATTTTCCGTCGGTTTAGGTGAAAATTGTCGAATTTTGTCGAAATTTGACGACAGGTGACGAACAGCGAGAATCCCCGAAAAACCGGTTTTTAATTCATTTTTGGGGGGGGGGTCTTCGCTGACGAAGTTTTTGTCGAAGACCCCTGTCGTCGTCGTCAGAACACTGCCGTCTTCGGTGAAAAACCCCCTGAAACAGCCGTTTTCCTAATTATGTGACGAACGACGAAGTTTGTCGAAGTTTGTCGACCAGCGAAGACCCCCCGAGGCAAACGAATCAACGAGGCGACTATAAAATAGAACGGGGGGGTGGGGGGGGTGCTATATACCCCCATCCCCTCTTGAGGCCACGGGGGGGGGGGGGGGGGCAATCGCATCGGGTGAGTTTCTCATCCAGTTTCGAAACACCCAAACCGTACGGCACTGCCGCCTGTATGGCTGATGCTTGTCTGCCTCGGCTACCCAACGAATAACGCAATTTGTTACGCGCACGAGCGGGCGGTGGCTTCGTGTGGCTTTTTTTTGGATTTCGTAACATAAATATATACTGGGCAAAAAAAGCACCGCCCCCCCCTTTCAGAAGACAGGGAGACAGGTAGAGAGGAGCAGATGCCAATTCCCAGCGAAGATCTCGAAGAGGGAGTGGGTGAGGATGGAGACGGGGGGGAGGGGACACCACTCCCCTCCCCCCCAAAAAAAAGGGAACACCTCACACCCTCCCCCACACTCGCCATGTCACAGGAGAGACGAGCGAAGGGGTTGTGGTGGGTAGTGGGTGGTGTCGAATAACTTTAGAATCTCGAAATATATTTTTCCCAGCCCCTCCCCCTTTTGGAGAGGCATTTTAAAAAACACAGGGTGCGTGTGTGTGGGGGGGGAGGAGGGGGGGGGGGTGGGTCCATTATTTTCGTCAGCGGCCAGCACGGTCCCGGCTCCCCACATCCCCTGCTGCTGCGATTTGGTTTACCGGCACCAACAAGCTAGGACCTTTGGGGTGTCCGGCCACCGCACACACAGATCAGAGACACGTCTGTCGCATGTGGATCTCACAGAGGCTCCTCGACGGGAGGGAGCGACAGGGGGCGGGCAGGAGGTGAGCGTGTGCTGGAGGGGTGCACGTTGAAGGACTCGTTGAGCTCGGCAGCCCGCTTGGCGTGGCGGGAGCGCTTGAAGGAGATGTTCTTGAAGGCACCGGAAGGGCTGACAACCTCGTTCACACGCGCGTCCTCCGTGCTGTACGGGACCCACGTCCCGGCCATGGCGGCCTGCAGCTCGTCGACAAACATCACGATCTTCTCCACAGTCACGTTGGGCATCACCACGACGTGGGCAATGTCGCCCTGGCAGGCCATCTGCCAGTGCTTCACGAAAGGCTCGGGGGGGCGCGTCAGAACAACCGTGGTGGAGCGCTCGTTGAGCATGGCCTCAATTCCGCGGTCGCGCAGCATGCTGTAGAGAAGGCGTGCGTTGGCGTGGCACATCTTCACCTTCTGGCTGAGGCGCTCCATCCCGCCCTTCTGCAGCGAGTACCAGAGGAAGATGGGGGCGTGCCCGTTGCGCGACCCCATGATGGTGGTGTCCACGCTGTTGAGGTACTCCACCTCCTGCGTCACCTTCTCGATGTTGGCCTTCCTGCAGACCGTGACACCGCAGGGCATGGGGCAGCCGAGGAACTTATGCCCGCTGACGCACATGCTGTCGATGGGCTGCTGGAAGTTGACCTGCTCGAACTCCTTCATGAAGGGCAGCATCAGGGCGTACAGTGCACCGTCGCAGTGGATGAACCAATTGTCACGCGTGAACTCATTGTCCTTGAGGCACTTGACAATCCCGTCGACGCTGTCCACCGCACCCTTCACGGTGGTGCCGATGTTTGCCACGACAATGGCAGGCTTGTCCTTGTTCTTCGCCAGCTCCTCAGAGAGGTGCGCGTAGTCGATCTCCCCGGTGGCGTCGCTGCGGATCTTCCTGTACTCCATGCGGTAGAAGGAGCACGCCTTGAACACAGAGTAGTGCGCCTCCTGCGAGGAGTAGAGGATGGCATCGGGATGCATCTCACGTGCGCAGATGATGGCGTGCAGGTTGCCCTCCGTGCCGCACGAGGTGACGTAGCCCCAGTAGTCGTCCTCGGGGATCTTCCACATCTCCGCGAAGAAGGCCAGCACGTCCAGCTCGAACTTGCGGGAGTGCACCCCGTAGTTGGATTCGACAAACGGGTCGCCCAGGTTGTTGATGCTGTACTTCATGCAGTCGAAGATCTCCTCGTGGTCGTAGTGCAGGTTGTATGGGTACCCAAAGTGGTACTTCGACCTGTCCTCGAGGTACTCACGGTACTCATCCAGAACATTCGACACCAGCTGATCGTGGGTGATGATTGTGGCCCGGTCAGCGACAACCTTCAGCTTGCGCTTGCCCTCGAACTCCTTGAAGGCCAGAGCCAGGTCGCTGTCCTTCGTCATAGTGATCTTGTCGCCATCGCTGTCGATGTAGTACAGCTTGTCGATCTCCTCACTCAGCGCCTCTGCCACCACCTTGGTGAGCTGCACCAGGGGCACCTTCTCATCCACAGCAACCTGCACCAGGTCGCCTGCACTCTCCCACCCCTTCACAATCTTCACGACGAACGTCATTTTTTATATCCTGCAAGGGCTGCGGCAGGAGGGTGTGTGTGCTAAAAATAGAATCTCAAGAAGCGTTCGCCAACACTCAACAAGGGGCAGGGGCGGGGCGGGGCGGGGCGGGGAGGGGAGGGGAGGGGCTGTCCTTCAGAAACTGGGTATACAACAGAGGCGGCAGCCCTCCCCTCAGGGAGGGGAGCCTGCCAAAACATTGGAACAGGATCAGCAAGTCTAAGGCAGTACAGTACAACAGGATCGGCCCGCACTCAGCGCTGAGGCGGGACGGACGTCTTGCGCATCCCTGCTGAAGGCGTCCGCTTCACAAGAGCACCGCTTGGCGGTGACGACACGCGATCAGCCTCACCGCTCCGATGATTTCTACTCCTGCTCCTCCCGGCGGTGCCGTCGCCTCTCTCGCCTCGAGGGCGCGAGCCGGTGCGCCCACGCTCGACGGGCCGCTGATCACGGCCGTGCTCAGGTTGAGGTTTTGTCGAGAGGGTGCGTGGGCTAACGAACACTGTGCGTGGTGTTGGTGTGTCCGTTGCGTCCCAGTATTGCTCCGGACCCACAGGGGGGGGACGCGTGCCCGGTCTGGTGGAGGCAGACAGGTCGTAGTACACTGAGGAGTGCACCAGCTGGTCGGGTGATGCGTTGCGGGTCGAAGCGCCGCGGCCCCGCCGCACGCTTGGTGATGTTGTGCTGCGGCCGCGTGTGTGATCCGGGGAGCGCGTGCGGATCGGGGAGCGGCCAGAGCCACGGAGGCCAGAGCTCTGTGCAGGGGGTGGTGGGGGCGGTGGCGGTGTCGGCGTGGGTGTGTTGCGCTTCTCGATGATGACCTCGAGGCGCGCGGGGTTGCGGGAGTCGCCCGACAGCCTGTAGCTCGCAGGGGTGCGCTCCTGCGACAGCTCCTCCTCGCCGTGGAGGATCACGAGCTTCTCGTCGGGACCGACATCCCTGTCGCAGCCTGACATGGCCTTGGCAGCGAAGATGTTCTTCAGCTTGGACCCCATCAGCATCTTCACGTTCGCTGCCTTGAGTGTGTCAGGGCGGATGACACGGAAGTACACATGGTCACTAGTTGATTTGTCACTCTTTTTGGAACTGCTCTTCCGCATGTGCGCAGTGGGCGATTCCGGCTGCTTCGCGGAACCTGATGGGGCAGGCGACTTCACCTTCGCCGTCGGCTGCAAAGGTGGTGGAGGCGAGCTCTTCTGGCGCCGCCTCGGCGCATCGGATGAGAAGGAGGAGTGCACCACCGGTTCGGACTTTGTTGACAGATCTGCAATGCGCCTCTGCTGATGCCTGTCCTTCTCCTCCAGGAACTCCACCTTGCGCCTCAGCTCCATGATCTCCATGTCCTTGTCCTGCCCCGAGGGTGCATGCAGGGAGGGCTGTGCAGGCGTGGGGTGCAGGCGCGGGTTGACGTCGGAGTGCGGCAGCGTGCTCCCCTGCGAAGGGTAACCCTGCATCGGCACTGCGCTCGTCTGCTGTGCGACGCCGTGCATGGGGTGGGTGCTTGTCTGTTGTTCACGGGTCATCGGGACCATGCTGGTCTGCTGCGACACACCCTGCATCACAGTGTGTGTGCTGGTCTGCTGCGCAGCGCCGTGTGTAGAGTACATGCTCGTCTGCTGCTCCACCCCACGTGTCGGGAACCCACTTGTCTGCTGTTCCACCCCACGTGTTGGGAATCCACTTGTCTGCTGCTCTACTCCGTGCGTTGGGAACCCACTTGTCTGCTGTTCCACCCCACGCGTCGGGAACCCACTTGTCTGCTGCTCTACTCCGTGCGTTGGGAATCCACTCGTCTGCTGCTCCACCCCACGTGTTGGGAACCCACTCGTCTGCTGTGCAACACCATGCGCGGAATACATGCTCGTCTGCTGCTCGACCCCCTGCATTGGCCGCGCGCTCGTCTGCTGCGCCTCCCCCTGCATCGTGCGGGCACTCGTCTGCTGCGCAACCCCATGGGTGCTGAAGCCGCTTGCCTGCTGTGCGACACTGTGCCCCTGCTGCCCCTGCATGGGGTGCATGGCACTGTCGTAGCTCGCATGCGACGTCGGTGGCACATGCGCTGGGAGATACGTGCTCGCGGGCGACGGCTGCTGAGTGTACGACGGGGCAGCCCGGGACTGCGGAGGCTGCTGGCTGGCCTGCGGCAGATGCATCGACGACGGGTCCGCATTCGTGTGGGTGGCGTTCGAGGCGTGTGGTGACTGCGGCTGCGCCAGGCTCTGCTGCACATGCGACTGTGGCACCTGTGTCTGCGAATAACTCGACTCAGCACCCCCCGACGGTAACGGTGGCGGCTGTATTGCCTGCGAGGGCGCATGCCCTTGGGGGTCGTTCACAGGCGCAACTGGTGAGAACCTCGACGGCACTGGTGCCAGCACCGACGGGACAGCCGGACCCGGCTTTGCCGCATCACCACAGGCCACAGCAATGTCCTTGCTGTACACCCAGCTCGAGTCACGCGAGTTGAACTCCATCCAATACGCCATCTTCGAGGGCACAGTCCCATGATGCACATGCAGGTTGCCATCCCCGGCCGCAATGCACGCCTCGCTTGCCTTCGCGCTCTCCTCCCCTCCATCGGTAATGGCCCACGCGCCGAAGTTGTCGGTAAAGATCATGCAGTCCTTCCCCTTGTACCAGGCGGGGCTGCCACGCACATCGGCACCCCTCTGATACGCCCCCTCGAGCGCGCCCCAGTTGGGAGCTGACACAAGCAGGTTATCCGGAACCACCCGCAGCTCACCATTGCGCTCCGGGGAGATGCCGCGCTGCGGCTTCATGACATCCGTTGAGACCCCCAGCGTGAATCCTGCAGGGTGCGTGACTGTGACGTGGCTAGGTCGAACCGCATGCGTGTGACATGACAATCACAAGAAGCGGCACAAGCGTTTGAACTGGCATATCGTTGTTCTCCAACAGAGGAACACACGAGCAGGAAGGTGGGCTGCCCAGGTGGTACAACCAGATGTGTCTGGGACTGCAAGTTGGGCCGGGGGAGGGGGGGTTCGGAGCAATCCCGAAAGAAAGTTGTCCAATGATGAGGCGCGACTGAGGAGGAGGGGGGCGACGTCTTCTGAGAGAGAGCACTGTCATTTCCCTAAGGGTTTCGTTTTCATTTGTGCTGTCCTGAGGGCTTCAGGACGGATGGCGGGCCAGCGCAAGGGCGGGGGCCCGCCAGGGATTTGGTTTGGTTGAATATTCCCTTCAAATTCGTTTGTTTTGTGCTCTCGGCAACGGTATCGCAGCCGGGACCCAGCACAATGTCTTTGTTGGCTAGGATTATTGGTTTGTGTGCAGAGATCACGTCTCGCACCACCACCCACCACCACTACCACCCCACCCCCCAGCCCCACCCCACACCCCCTTCTCACCCCTGCGAACAGACTAACGACGACAGACCCACCCACCCACCCACCCATCCCACCATACTCCTCCGCCCTGACTCTTGTTGCGTTGGCCTTTCCCGCGCCGCCGCCACCAGACATCGCAGCAACGTAGTTGCAGCAACGCTCTCACACTTGCGATATTTCTGGTTGTTTTGAGGACTACACATACACACTCATCCAGCGATGCCCTTCTCGCAAAGGCTGCAACAGGAGTTTTCGGAGATGTCCCGTCTAGAGCTCGAAAAACGCAACAGAAACATCTGGAGCGAATCATATTCTTGTGGGTGGCACAGCGAACACCACCGCAGTGGTCCAGCCGCTGTGGCCGCTGTGATATCTCGGTGAAGGGGGGGGGGAGGTCGATTGAGGGATTGTGGGCACAGTCCTCCAGCGAGGGCGCCCCCAGGCAGGGTATACTGGTTTTCTTTAACTATAATTAGATCGTAAAAAAGCAAGGCGTGGAACAAGAATGGGAAGCAGGCGGGTGTGGCTGCTGCCTCAACATTCTCCTCCGCTCCCCCAAGACACAGGGGGGGTGTTCAACGCGGGTTTTCACACCGCGCTTGAGTGACAACAAGGCAGGGTGGCATTTCGTTCGAGTCGCAATGGACACAAAAATCGAACAAGGTATCACATGCAACCCAAAAAGAGCAACAGGAATACAAAACTCAAACTGACAAAAGGGCAGAAGAACGGCAAGGTGGATGCATACCGTTTTGCTGTTACAATAAGGTTGATTCGATGGTAGTGATTATGAAGAAGAAATGCAATCAAAACAATAGAACGCGGATAAACTGGGTCGAGGGCAAAGCGATGTGCACACGCCCGATTCTTGGTATACAATGGCTCATATATAACGCATATCGACTTGAGAAAGACTTTGGCACCATCTGGACATATTTTTCAAAGTTCACCCAATCAGTTCCCTCAGATCAAGAGAATGATGAGGGCCGGAGGTACCCGTGAGATTCGATACAAAATTCGAACGATCTGAACAACTTTTTGGCATGTCTCTTCCAGCCCCCGGTGAGGGGGCTGGAAGATCGGCATTTTTTTGTGCCAATCCTACACAGGTTGATGTAACATGACAGTCATAACCACTTCGACACAACATGATTTTTTTCAGGACCAGACAAAAAGCTGGCTATATCAGAAACGGCACGTATATCTCTCTCGGCCTTCTCTCATGAAAGACTTGTGGTCGCTTCTCCCGGCAGCCGCTCCGTGAGAGGGGCCCTTGGTTTCGGTTTCGCCGAGCCAGCACGGCAGCCTGGCCATCTGACATCTGCATAAACCGGAAGACTTACCCAGAAGGGTCTCGAAACACCCCCCTCCCTCCTGAGCCAAACAGATCCGGATGATGGCTTTTTCTTGTGTATAAAATGCTCGGGTCGGGAAGAGCACATCAATAGGACAGTTGTTTTCTATCGATCTCAAAATCCACACAGAGATGACCGAGGGGTGGGTGGAGGGTGGGGTTGGGGGGGGAGGGGGGAGGCATTGGCCACCGCCTTTTTCCCCTGATACTGAACACTCTTCACCGCATATCACCCCACCCCACCACCCCCCCACCCCCTCCCAGCCCGCCCTAGAAAAATAGCTGAGAATAAGATGAAAGACATGCAGCTGTGGGAGGGAGAGACGACGTCGGAAGAACAGCATGTGACACATCAGTAACGAATTTCCATCGAGATTTTGTTTTCGGTTCATTGCGTCCTCAACCGCAGGTGGTGCTGCGGCAGGCATAAGTTGTGTGTTTCGCGCTAACGCTTTTGGGCCACGGAACCTTCGCACCAAGACCCCACCGCCGCAAAGCACTGGGTATTGTTCGTGGGTGATTTCAACCCGGCTGGCAGTGCTCGAAGGGGACCCAAATTCTCCCGAAGAACAAGGGACCCAGCAAAAAGCAAACCTGCGAGAGGGAGCTGTAGAATGCAGGGGGGGGGGGGGGGTGGCGGGCTCCCCTGCCGCGCCTCTCTGATGTTTTTACACAGAAGCCTGTCTCTATGATTTGTGTTGATTTGAGGGCGACTCAGAAATCAGGCACGCCTGCCTCGGTAACAAAAGGGCATCTTGACGGCATACAGTGCAATGAACAAACAAAACGAGGACACGCCATTACAGACGTTGCTCGGGGATAGGCAGTCAGTTGGATAAAAATCACTTATTTCGACAGATCGGTTCGGTGTTTGGCATGCCACTCCACTGCGCGAGGGTGTGGCAGTGGAGGTGGAGCCGCCCGCTGTCATCCTCATTCTCACTTTGTGTCACACAGCCACTGCCGATGGGGGCGTTTCTTCCATTATAACCAGGTGTAGCTGGATCACGGGTGGTTTGTGGTTGCGCCAGCAAACCTGCTCAAGGCAGGCTCCGAAAACAGCCTCTGGCACAAACATCACATACTTCCAGCAAGAAGCGAGAATACGAAGGTGTGGATGAACACACAAGGTGGAAGGGACATGATGAAATCGTACCAAAAATACAACATACACATACACACGCCACGCGCACGTGGGCCAGAATTCGCAGAGGATCAGCCCCACTCAGGACGTGGCCATCACAAAGAAACGAACAGGTTGTCCCAGAAAGTGGGGGGCCCGGCAGGTGGCGCTGCGGCAGGCGACCCACACTGACAAGCTGCACATGGCACGGCACGAGATGAGAGGAAGGTTTATGAAGGTGTGAGACACCGATGTGAACGGGGGGGGGGGTCTGGGGGGGGGGGGGGGCGGGGCGTTCACCCGTGGCGCTGTGCCATTTCATTTGATGCAAAAAAGCAACACATGGATGCAGGAGTGGAAAGGTCGATGCTGGTATGCTATGGTGACACAACACCCCCTCTCCCACTCGTTGCATTGTGAGGGCCGTCAGCGTTGATGTTGATGATACTTCTGCCTTCTCCCTTCATTACTGATGCAAGGACAGCCCATTGCCGCTGTGACAGGCGTCCCTTTGGGGATTTCGTGGGCAAGCCCCAGCACACTTGCGCATATCGTCGGTGGCGTTGAGTTTCCTTTATTCCTTGGAACCCGTTGTTTCAACGGCCAAAAGGCTGATGGCATACGTGACAAACACCAGAGCGTGCACAGAGGGCATCAGAAGGGGGCAGCAATCCAAAACGGCCATACCAACTCCGCCCATCCACCCAGAATACCCTGGAAAAGGCGATTTGATATCACAACTCAGATGCATAATTGACATGCAGAAGTAGCCCGGTCAAACAAAAGCGGCCAAGTACAGAGGGTCGGAGAATCGGGCAGGGACAGATGAACTTGACAGCAGGAACGGGCATGTGATGTCCGTGACATATCACAGGCGGTGTGTGTTCTGCCGTGCCACATTGAGACCACCGAGGCAAGAGAAATTCAGCGCCACGGGAGATGCCGTCAGCAAGAGAGTAAATGGGGTTTGTGCAGGATCGTCCTGTTGGAGAAAGCGCAAGGAGAAAAAAAGGTATCGCTGATCGCAAAAAAGAAACACGCAGAAAAAGATGCCTGCGAAAGTGCGGTGTGTGTTTGCGACAAATGGCCCTAGCACTACATGTCATTGCCTTCATCGTCGAGTTCCCTATCTGAAGAAATGTATGAGGAGCAGCTGCCCGAGTTGGCTGGAACCGCAAAGCAAACCTGAGATAACCCAACCGCTTGGGTGGGTGGTGGGTGGTGGCGGTTGGATATTCAGAAAGTGTCGTAGTCAAGGCGAAGGTCTCAGCGCGAGTGCGTGAGACTTACGCCTTTTTGCAGATCACAGAGTCCACACTGAGTAGAAAAATCCAACTCACCGGGTGTGTAGGATGTGTTTTTGGTAGCGACCACAGTCCTGACGTGCGTCCTGACAAGACGCATGAAGATGCACAAAGTCGCCAGAAGGCGCTGGACTCCAATGGTATAGACGCAGATCGTCTTGGAAACCGTGTTTGCATTTTGCTTCAGTATTCTGTTATAACCCTGTGCCTGGAATTTTGACCGAGTTAGATAAAATTTTCAGTGCAATCCTTCAGCACCTCCCCCCTAGATTTTTAGGTTTTCTTGACCCAATGGTCGAAATCTGCGACATAGTGGAAATCCCGGGGACATGTCGAATTCGAAATTTTTGGGTCAAGAAACCCCAGGTCTGAGGGGCCGATGTTGCATGATTTCGCGCGCGCGAAGCGCGCGCGAAAAAAATTTTGAGGCGGCAATTTTACCCCTTTCTCCCACAGTCTCTGAGGAAGGTGGGAGATAGCGAACACCCTGCCCACTGGAGAGAATAAAAAAGTGGCATTATTGCTTATGCACAATGTACGCACAAACTACGCAAAACTACGCACGAACTACGCAATTTGAGCCTTTCAGCAACACCATTTTTTCTAAACCCTGTGCCTGGAATTTTGACCGAGTTAGATAAAATTTTCAGTGCAATCCTTCAGCACCTCCCCCCTAGATTTTTAGGTTTTCTTGACCCAATGGTCGAAATCTGCGACATAGTAGAAATCCCGGGGACATGTCGAATTCGAAATTTTTGGGTCAAGAAACCCCAGGGGGGACCCTTTGGTTTCACCCCCTGCTGGGGGGCCTGGTGGGCGTTCAGGTGTGCTGAGACCCTTTGGGTTCTGACAGAGTGCAGCAATGGTAATCAACCGTCGTGAACGTACTTTCGTGCCGGCATGGCTATCCATGCGCACCGTGGCATGTCGCCGCATCCGTTCCGATCAACAAGTGCCAGAGGTAAATCAGGAGTCCTGGTCCAGTGCAGGCACCTGCGCTGCAGATACCCAAGGGACTGTTGTCCACAAAAATGCACACGCAAGGACATCAACTGACCGAGGCAATGCACCTCGCAGCCTATCGATTCGATTCGGGGCACCAAGCCTCACGAGCTGGTCACGCGATACCAGGTTACTCTGCGTGGCATATTCCGTGCAGCCGAAATGGCTTGGGCAGCAGTGCACAGGAACTTCTGCTGCACTGCGACAGGACAACCCAAGCACCTGCCGCGTACATCCGGAGGTGAAGTTGGATGAGGAAGATCAGTGGCTTCTGGGAGGAAGAGGGCGACCGCGTCCACGTCGCGGATACCACACTCAGCACACGAGCGGGCGTTGCCTGAAATCCCCCATGTGTAAACAGGGGAAATCGGCCTTTGAGGGAATCCTGGTCAGGAATAAAAATTTCCACACATATTTTTCGACTTCCTGAGGCCAAAAACCGGTGTTCCTGGACCCAGATGTGACATCTGGATGACATAATAAAAATCCAGAGTGCCTTAGAGGCGCGCGGGACATTTTTTTGGGGATCGTGGCTGGGGACCCCCTATTTTGGGGGATTTCCCGTAGGTGGAAAATGTCGATTTTCCAATTTTAGATCATTCTGGGGGCACCTGCGGGGCCATATTTTGCATTTTCAGACAGGGGACCTACCGTAAACGGAAAAAGGGTGGACCGTAAAAATGTTCCAAGTTCCCAAAAAAAGGCCAAACGTTCCATCTTTTTTACGGTCCACCATTTATTGGGACTGAATATGGAAAAGACAATGCGTTTTTCGCCCGCGGGCTGGTGGGTTGCGGGGCGCGGACTGCGGCCTCCACGCCGCAGACACCCACACGTAGGCCTCCCGACCTCCCAGCTTTGGACCCTCCCTCCACCACCGCAACCAACACCAGCAAGAGAAGCAAGTCCTCCCTGCGTGTGGAAAAGGCACGATCTCACCTCGAGACTCACCCACCACCACACCTCGAGAAGTGTAGTACCATGCAAGGAGCATTCCGGTAGAAGTAAAAGTAGAACCTGCTGCACGAGCCCACAAAAGCAGCCACAGTACGGCAGGGCGCGCAGACAGAAGCTGAGACCACCGGGCTCCCTCCAGATGTAAATTCGTGAATCAGTGCCCGAAAAATTCAGGGAAATCGTACTCCTTTAGTGTAGTACACCCTGCAGTAACTGTGGGAGAACAGTTCCCGGACGATGGTGAGTGCACACTCTGTGCTGAGGCCCTGTGGTGTTAATCCTGCAGCTTCAGCCGTACGATTTCCTTGGTTCCTTCGCGACTTCGTCGCGAAGGAACTCGTAAAAAAAAACCGCCAAGTCCACGATCCCAACCGTAAAATAGGTGGACCGTAAAAATGTTCCAAGTTCCGGAAAAATCCCATTTGTTCCATCTTTTTTACGGTCCACCTATAGTACGGTTCACCTTTATTACGGTCCACAATATTTCCGTTTACGGTATACCCTACAAACCCGATTTTCGGGTTTTTTGACCATTTTTTGCCTTGTGCGAAAACGTGATATTTTTTGGACAAAATTCCAGGCACAGGGTTTATAGATGTGGTCTGTTTGTAGCAGAGAAAGACGAGCTAGGCCAAAGGAACAGAGCGGACGTTGTCATCGCGCATTGCTACCGGGTGTTCCGAATAAGACAGAACCGTGTGTGAGTCCCCCCTCCCTCCCCACCCCCACCCCCGAACCAGGCCGTAATACTAAAAACAGACTGAACCTCTGGGCTGTCAGATTGGTGCAAATTACCTTCGGCGAAGATTCTCAATGTCTGCACTCGCAAAGTTACCGGTACACACGTTGCAACAGTATGGTGTCCTGATGCGGCTTGAACTGACTCTGCCCTTCCCAAGGTTTGCCTCATACGCACCTGTGCGCATCTGAGTTTTCATACAGACACTGCCAACAGTCTTCTTTACCATAACCCGATGGTATCGCAAAACAGACCAGAGTTGATTCGTGCGTTCGAGTTAGAGCGTTCCTGAGGTGACTTTATTTTGAATACCATACACGCATCGCACACACTCCCCACTGATACTCCGCATTCTCAAACAAGCTTGCATGGAACATCGTTTTTAGTATTACGGCCCACTGAGGCTCATCTGAATAAAGACAATCGAGTCTCAATGTCTCGCAGATAGTGAAATAATGACAGACCAACACAAAACACAGTTGCACGAATGACATAACTGACAGGGGGGCAAGTTTGGGGATGCAATCGAAAAGGAACCAATTGGGGGCTTCGCTCTGAAGCGCAGCAAGGGAGCTGCCCTGCCCAAACAGGCTGTCACGCTGACACAGCCCGGCACATAGGGAAGCCCACCCCTTGGAAGAATCATTTCAGGAGACCCTCCTAAGCTCCTTGGCAGGGGAAATTATTTGCTTTCGCGGCGCTTGGCACACCAGAACATCCTCTTTGATTTTGTGTTCTTGGGGGCGTGCTGTTGCAGCATGACCACTCATGACTCCAGATTGTTGGATGTGAAAGCCACAGATGTAGAAAGCCGTCACCGAATCATTTCGCTGGAACTCTTGGAGCCGCGCAGTTCTTTTTCCTCGAGGGCGCCCCCTCGGTTTTTGGGATCGTGAAGGAGGCAGCAAATACACGTGACACAACATACCAAATAACTGACTGCAATCGTTTTGTTGGAACGCAGACCCTCTCCCTCCACTCCCCCCAACCCCCCCCAACCATTTTGCTTCCACCACGGGATGAGTGGCGCAGATAAGAGAACCGGGGCACGCGGCCCACACACACACGCGAACCCTTTTATAGTCGTGCCGAGCACCCCCCGAGGACACTCTGCTCTTGACGTGATCTCCACTGCCACACACCAACCACCCCCACCCCCACACCTCTCATCCAACATTCAATACTCCGGAAAGCAGCTAGGGTATCCGCTGTGTGCAGCCTCCAGGCTAGACTAGGGGTGCGGCGGGGAAGAGGAGTCGCTCGGGGTGGCGGGGTTCCTGTCCGCAGCAGCTAGCCCGAGTGAGCCGCTTGTTGTGCATTCGGCACTCCAGGAGAGTGGGGTGCTTGGGAGGCACAGGGCCTTCTCAGCGGGAGGCACCGACGATTTGCCGTCGGGGCGGTGTCGCGAGCGTCTGGCAGATCATGGACAGCGAGGCGCCTGAGGAGGAGCGTGACATGCAGTCCTCGCGGTTGTTCATGTCGCTGCTCCTTGCGGAGAGGGGCGACTGGACCTGGGGCTTGTGCTGCATGTAGTACGCAGCGAGGTCCATCTCTGCCTCTTCGGCAGCCATCAGGAAGGGGAGGTGCTCCTTGCCCAGCATCTCGGACATGTGTGCGTCCGGAGGGCGGCGGTTTGAGGCGTTCCCGGGGCGGCCCCTGCCCTTCACCACCACGATGGCGCCGACCAGACCCACGATGCAGGCTGTCACAACAGCGGTGACAAGGACGATGGTGAGTTTCTGCATGCCGTCTGAACTCTCCTTCTTGTCTGCGTTCTCGCTCCAGGAGGTTGTCACCTCAGCGTCGTAGGCTGCCGCCCCGTCGGCGGATGACTGCGTGGTGTGGATGTACGGCCCGTCGTCGTAGGACATGGGGGCGGGGAATTTCTTCCCGTTTGCCACGAGGGGTCCGCGCCCCAATGCGGCGTAGCGCAGTGCCTCGCCGATGACGTTGACATCCTCGTCGATCGTCCCCTTGTAACTTGTCACCTCTGTGTCGAGGAAGACACGACCCATCTTCGTCATCTGGTCCTCGGCGATGGTATCGCCGCTGTAGCACTCATTCCCCTTGTAGTTGGTGGTGGGGTTGACGTCGCACACCAGCTGCACGTTGACACCGACATTATCGCTCGCGGGGAAGAGCCCCTTGAAATCTGTCTCCAGATTCTCCAGCAGCTGGTTCTTCTTGTCGCTGTTTGTGATGGCGCCGTTGCGGTTGTTCAGGTCCAGCTTGATCCCGATCGACTTCCAGGCGCTCTCGCACTCACCCTGCTTGACGGGCTGCACCAGCTCTGAGTCCTTGATAGGCTTCCCCAGGCGTGACACCTGCGAGCAGGACTGCGGGCGGCCGCTCTTAATATCGGCGCAGGGGGATGGGGAGAGGCACCGCACCTCCGGCTGCACCGTGGTGATCTGGTTCCCGGCGACAGTCACGTTGATCCTGCTGCAGGACTCTTTCCCCGAGCACACCACAGCACAGGGGATATTGGGCTGGCAGACAAACGTCTTGTCGTGGCAGATGCTCGATCCCTCGGTGTGGCAGAGGAACTCGCATTCCACCGAGCCCGGGGGGCACACCACGGTTGTGTTGGAGCAGTAGCCATTGAATTCATCGCATTCGATACGGCACACCTGCCCAGGCATGCACCCGCATGAGTTGACTACAAGCTTTCCGGACGCATACCCTGCCACAGCCAACAAGGCGGCGAGCGTTGCGAACCTCATCGTTTGACACGACCCAAAAAAATACGGGGAAAAAAAAGGGTAACTACCCCGTCTCAACGTATGCAGGTGAGTGGGATCCGGTTTGCCCAGACACCTACAGACGCACTGATATTTGGCGGGGAGATGAGTGAGCCGTGCGCGATGCCTTCTATAGCTGCCTTCTATTCAGGGCTGTTCTCTCCGAAAAGAAACACGCAAAAAATAGAGTCCGACAAAATCGCCACCCACAACAACAGACACGCCGCCTTCACTCTCTAGGTATAGTGTGTGGTGCTCGAGAACAAAGAGCACCAGCCCAGGGGCTAATGAGAGGCGTCTGCTCTCAGTATGTGTTGCCTGTGGCAGGGTGGTGGTGGCGGTGCTGCTCGTGGTGGTCGTGGTGAAAACAAAAGGCACAACTCCCGCCCAAGGTAAAACCCTGCCGAAGGTGGTGTTGTGTGAGGGCGATCTGCTCTCTTCGCTGTGAATTCGCAACGAAGGTAGTAGTGGAATACGAATCGGGGCGACATGAGGCAATGGCACTGCGGTGTCTGGAAGAAACCAGGTTACGTTGTGGAGGGAGAGAGGGAGCAAGGGAGGGGGAGGGTGTTGGGATTTGCGACAACCTAGCACAAAGCAGGGTCAAACGTATGTCCCCACAGAGCAAGCGTGGCAGAGCCTTAGAGGGCCCCGTTGGCCTGCCATCGGGGCTATGGGATATCACACATGCGACACGGCAAAAGACGCCACACTAGTTGGACACTGCACCCACAAGGGCTCTGGCTCGGACCTTGTCAGGAAAGGTGGCTTGACACAAGCAGGTACAGCCTGCGAAACACAGGTTGAAAATAAGCAAGAGTGCTGCAGGGCAGCAGGAATATCAAAGGGCCGGGTTTTGTTTGTGTGCATGTGTGCTCAAAAAATAGCACAAAAAAAGAGACAGGACTGCCTGTGAGACTCCTGTTGCCCGCCTTGGGCTTAGTGCTTCTTCGCGGGGCAGGAGTCATCGACGTGCGACATCTGCCAGGTCAGCGAGGCGTCCACGTTGGTGATCTCGCGCACAGCCAGCATGATGGCCTTGTAGTTCATGCCGTTGTCCCCAAGAGCACCGTTGATCTCAGACACAGAGAAGGCGCGCAGGGAGGTGCGGTTCTGCAGTGCCACGTCCTCGTAGATGAGGAAGTTCACGGTGTCACGGTAGGGGCCAGATGTCACCAGCTTGCCGTCCGCGATGGGGGTGCTGTGGTACGCCTGCCCCAGGTAGTGGAATGGGTAGGCAGCCGGGCCGTACGTCTTAATCATGTCGTCAGTCACGCCGAAGGTGCCGTCGGCAGTGGTCGTCCACGCGAACCTGTTGTCAGGCCCGCCGTTGCCCACTGCCTTCACAAGCGCAGTCTTCACGCTGTCAGGCGTCGTCCCCACAGGGAAAGTGAAGGCCAGTTTGCAGCACGCCGTCCCGCAGCTGCCCAGGTCAGTGTTCTGGCAGTCGGGGTCCGTGCTGGGGCCACCGTTGCACGCAAGGGCAACGGCTGCCGTCCCCACCAGAAGTGCTGCGGCCTTCATCATTGTGTTTGTGTGTGCGATATAGCTGAAGGGGGGGCATGGTGTGCGAGTTTTGTTGCAGGGGCGATACATGAACGTTCGGCTGACAATAGGCAGGCCCACAACCCGGGGATGGGTATACGCGCGGGTCGGGGGTGGGGGGTGGGTGGGGTGGGGGTATCCGGCAACTGCTCTCACACGGACACCAGACTCCGCACAATAGGTTAGGTG
Organism: Rhynchopus euleeides; assembly: GCA_963210315.1. Lineage (NCBI taxonomy): Eukaryota > Euglenozoa > Diplonemea > Diplonemida > Diplonemidae > Rhynchopus > Rhynchopus euleeides. Next base: position 721,412 of record OY723322.1, on the reverse strand, counting down.
CGGCATGCCTGCCGATGATCTCGGGCCGTGCCCACATGCGATGTGTCGTAGTTCTCTGCAGCACTCCCCGCATCCCGTGCAACCCGGTGCTTGCAGAGCTACATTTTGCCTTCTGTGATAGCTATTCTCCCTACCGGGGCCTGTGCAGTGTTCTGACTACCGCACTGTCCCGGTCCATCCGCTCCCTCCGGTAGACTCTCAGCTAAGCGCCGCAGAGCTTACTTCAGCTTCTTCTTCATGCGCAGGTCCGAGCAGTGCCCGCACTTCTTCTTGCGGCAGTTCGTGGCACGGGGGGGGAGACGTGCGTAGCAGCGACGGCACACCTTCTTCTCGCAGTTGTGCTTGCGGGCCAGGGCCTGCAGGGAGGGCTCCATCATCACACCACCGCGCAGACGCAGCACCAGGTGCAGCGTGCTCTCCTTCTGGATGTTGTAGTCGGCAAGGGTGCGGCCGTCCTCCAGCTGCTTCCCCGCGAAGATCAGACGCTGCTGGTCCGGCGGGATGCCCTCCTTGTCCTGGATCTTCGCCTTGACATTCTCGATCGTGTCGTTCGACTCCACCTCGAGGGTGATAGTCTTACCCGTCAGCGTCTTCACGAAGATCTGCATTTTTCTTTTCCCGCTAGCCTGTCAGGTGGTGGGAGTGGAGCGACGCGAGGGAGCGGGTGTAGGTGGCATTCATGTCACATTGCTTCCGAAGGTCAAGGGGGCAAAGGGCAGGAGGGTGGTATGGGGATGTCCGGGGGGAGGGCCTACGCAGGCAGGTCTACATCCCAGCACATTCGGGCTTTCTTGTGCCACATGCCAGTTCTTCCTTTTCCCCTCGTGCCTGTTCCACAACCTACACCACGCTACTCACCACCACTTCTGTTTCACGCTTTTCCCACTCTATCTTCGTTCTCGGTGTCTCCAGCTGCTGTGCGGCAGGCATGGAGGTGGCACCGCACCCAAGAGATAGTTCAACTTGGTAAGGTCTAGACTAAAGCAATAAGGAAATAACCAGTGTGTATGAGCAGTAGGGGGCAGCCGTCCATCTAGGCGGCACAACCCTGCCTCGGGTGTGCGATGGAGCTGACGCCCCACTTGCCGGGTTCTCACACCACACCACCACACTGCCTGTGATACGTGTCGATACTGTTCACACCCTACTCCATGCACTGGCCTGTTTCTTGACAAAACAGAAGGGGTGGGACCAGTGTCAATACAAAGAGAAACAAAGACGCAACGCCAACGCCACGTCATGGACATGCATCATGGCAAACTCTCTTTTTGACGCTGCTACAAAAAAAAACCGAGCGTGCGTTGCCAAAATAATCTCGCTGTGCGATGTACACACCCACTAACCCCTTTCGCCGTGGCAAGCGAGGTTTTGTTATTTTTGCTTTGCACCCACCCCCAGTGGGACTCCTCTAACACCCCTTCTAGTGTTTGAGGGCACAACTGCAACAATCTTACTGCATGGTACATGTTGGCACATCCCCCGCCCTGCTTTTGTTGCGGAACAGCCCCCCCTCGAAACAACATCACAGCTGGGTGACATAACCACAGAGGGACTTGAGTATCGCCGGAAACATAAAACAGAACTCCCGCCACTCCGAATGGGTCACCAGCGGATCCCGATCGCTCTTCGACCGCGACGACGCCTGGCTTGAGGGGAAGAAAAAGGACACAACCTGTGGGCCGTGCGAGGCACCGCTCTTGCGGATCAGCTCCATCACCGCTGTGTAGGTCGACATCTCCGAAGGGCCACCCCCTGTGAGGTGCCCCCACACGAAGTCCATATCCTCGGTGGCTGAAGGGGGCGACGCAAGCTTCGCCACAACCCTGGGGTGGCACTCCGTAAACCGCACCCAATCCCCCCGCCTCACGTGCCCCGGCGACCGGGGCGTCGCACCGCGGCCCTCCTGGCACCCCAGGCCGCTGAGCGTCTCCTCCGCCCACGGTATCCCGACCCTCTGCATCGCCACCAGCAGCTCCCTCTTCAGGACATACGGCTTGCCGTTGGACAGACGATCCCACGCAACGTCGGCATCGGAGCTCCGCAGAGGCGCATCACGCCCAACACCACCCTTGGGGCTGGGCGGCAATGCCTCCACGCTGGGCCCCCCGACCCCCACTGCCGAGCCCCCCACAGGAGGCCCTGGAGTGAAGCTGATCGACTGGACGAGGGTGTCTGACAGCCCCCACACGACACGGGGGTGTGAGGCTGCGAAGGTGTCCCAATCCCCTTTGGAGACTGCCCCCCCCACCCCACTGCCAGGGTCCGCGTAGAGGTTGCCGGCAGAGTCGTGGGTCCAGGGGACACCTGACCTGCGGAAGCTGGCCTGGAGCTCCCTCCGGGTGACAGAGGGATGGCCCTGTGACATGGCACGCCACACTTCATCCGACAGGGTTGCGTGAGGCGAAGCCGCGGAGAGCCTCTGCAGCGGCGTGGCAAGCCCGGGGTCGGCGGAAGGTGTGGCATCCCGGAGAGGCGAAGCACCGCTGCCAACACCCCCTCCTCCTCCCCCGACACCCTGCAGCAGCATCGCGGCAATCTCGGGAAAGCCCTGCGCCAGGCTGTCGATATCCGCCCTGCGGAGGGTGGGGCCCGTCCCCAGGAAGATGACATCCCCCCCGCCGCCACGCCTGTCGATGGCTGTCTCGTCATACCACCCAGCAGGCAGCGTCGTGGCACGCCAGGGGATCCCAGCTGCGGAGTAGGCTGTGAAGACATCCCGAAGGAAGACGTGCCCCCTCCCCTTAGCGAGGTGCTGCCACAGCCTGTCTGAGGATAGGTGTGCCGAGGCGTGCCGGGCAGTCGGTGTGGCGGAGGGCGGCTGAGGCGGTGGTGGGGCAGCGGCTGCCGCTGCGGCAGTCACGCCGAGGTCGATGCGGCCGACGTTGACCGCGTCGAGGATCTTTTCAGCGAGGGATTCGTTCAGCTCGACGAAGGAGTCGAAGGCGCCGCGCGAGATGGAACCGCCACCCCCTCCCTCCCCTGCGCGGAGGATATGCCCACCAACGGCGGCCGCAGTCCAGGCCACCCCGAGCTCCCGCAGCACCGCACGCAGCATGGAGGCGGGCAGAGCCCCGGCAGCTCCAGCCGACCCCACTGCCTGCATCAGGTGCCCCCACAGCTCGGCTGCGAGCCGCCGCTGCCGCGGCGGGGCAGCGGAAGGCGGGGCGCCGTCATGCTGGGGGGTGGCGCGTGTGGGGGCAGCCCCGCCGTCACGCAGATCCCACGCCTGCTGCTGCGGGGGTGCGGCGTGGGGGTGGTGGAGGTGCCGCGGTGCGATCGCCTCCACCACCCTGGGCTTCTCCCTCGCGAATTCTTCAAACTCCCACCGGTCGACCTGCCCCCCTGTCCCAATAATCCGCATCCCGCTATCCAGGGCTGCCGGATCGTACAACGCCCCCGCAGTCCCGGGTGTCCACGGCACACCCACACCTGCCATCAGGGCGTGCAGATCCCGCCTGTGGAAGTAATCCCCACCGCTCCCCGCCACCAGCCTCCCCCACAGCCGCTCCGCAGCTGGGCTGGGCCCAGGCTGCGCCTGGGGGGGCGGCGGGGTGGGCCCGGCACGGGGGCTGGGGGGGTGCCCGGCGGACTGGGCGCGGGGACCCCCTGTGGTGGTGTGCCAGGCGGCAGCGCTCTCCAGGCGGCGCGCTGCGGCGGCGGGGAGGCCTGCGAAGAAGGCGCGGAACTGCTCCTGGGTGACCGCCCCCCCGGCGCCGATAAGGCGCCCGGAGGAGTCCAACGCCAGGGGGTTGAAGAGGGGCCCGGCAACACTGCGATCCCACGGCAGGCCCTCCCGGTGCAGCATGAGGTAGACATCGCGTATGGAGGGCGTTTCGCCCGGGGCAGGGCAGAGCTCCTGCCACACCCTCTCAGCCCCATGGTGGTGTGCGAGGTCCAGCTCCTCCAGGTCGTGCCTCGGGGGGGTCCCCGGGCGGCGTGTCGGGGAGACCGACCTCGGTGCAGAGGGCTGTCCCGACAGGGTGCGTGTGTAGGTTGCGTTGAGTTCGAGGGGGTGGCTGAGGGCGTGGCGCCACCACTCCGCCCAGGAGAGGGTGCGGCGGCTGGCGGTGCAGCCGGCGATGGCGGCGGCGGGGAGGACGGGTGTGCCGGCGTCGCCGACAGCGGAGGTTTTCCAGACGTGCTCCGCCATGGTTTCGAGGATGCGCTGGCGCTGCTGCGTGGTGCGGCGGAGCCAGTCGGCGGTTGTGCGGGAGAGGCGGGTGCAGGCGAGCCACCACCCCTTCCACGCGAGGGTGTCGGCCTGGCCCAGCTGTGTCAGCACCTCCTCGCGGAGCAGCGTGGAGGCGCTGGGGCCGGAGGTGTCGTGGCGGAGGTCTGCCTCCCAGCCGGACCACCACCCCGAAGCGTCATCGAGGTATTTCTCGATGTCTACCACACGCACCGAAGCCTCGCCGCGGGCGACAGCGTTCCAAAGGGTTCCGGCAATGGTGTCGGTCATGCCGTTCTTCAGGTCGGCGTCGTAGGTGCGGGTGCCGCGTGCGGCGTGGTGGTGGTGGGTGTGGGGTGGTGGCGGGGGGGAGGTGGTGGTGTGGCGGGGGCTGCGGGGCGGCGCCCGCTTGAGGACCAGCGCGGCGACCTGGGGTTCGGCCCTGCAGATCCTGCACCAGTCGCCCCAGGTGACGGTGTCACTGCCGCGGCGTGCGGTGACGGCGGAGGGGTTGCGCACCGAGGAGGGGCCGCGGTAGCCCTCCAGGCGCAGCAGGGCCTGCAGCTCCCGCATCACGATGCAGGAGTCGAAGCGGCTCTGCGTGGTGGCGGCGCGTGTCCTCTTGGAGTATGCAGCTGCGGAGCCTGCGGTGCGGTGTGTGCCCTGCAGGAGGTAGTCCCACGCATCGAGGATGTCAGACGACAGCGCTGCTGCTGACGGCTGCGGCTGCGGCGCCGCTTCGGGGGAACGCCGGCCTGCAGCCGCACCGCCTCCGCCGCCCCCACCTGCAGCCAGCCTGGCCAGCACATCCTGCACAAGGGCAGGGTCGTTGTGGCAGACACGCCACCACTCTTCCCACGCCACCTCCGTGGCAGGGTCGCGTCGCAGGATGGCGTGGGTGCGCAGGAGCTCCGCACTTCGTGTGGCACCGAGCAGCGTCTTCAGGTCTTTAACGAAGAAGGACTTGCGTGCGCTGCCCTCTGTCAGCCCTGCCCAGGTGGTGGCGACATCCTCGGTGTGCACTGCGCGCGACAGCGCCTCGGCCTTCCTGCTGTGCGTCGTGTCGGGGCGTGCCTCCGCAGGCGCCGAAGGCGCCCCAGTGGCAGGGCGGGGCTCCAGGGTGAACCTGAAGATCTCCTCCACCAACGCAGGGTGCTCCTTGCCGAAGCGGGTCCACGTCTGGTAGCTGAGGCGCCCGGAGGCTTTGGGGCTGAGGCGGGCAAACCAACGCGCAACCTCTTCGTAGCGTGTCTCGATGGAGCTGGAGGCGAGCAGTGCGTGCACCTCACCCAGGAGGACGTAGCGCTTTGAGGCCTTGTCGACGTGGTGGAAGATGTAGTGCAGTTTGAAGTCCAGCGTGTAGTCCAGCACGATGTTGTTGGATGTGACGCTCAGAACCATAGCCTCGCCAACGGCGGGTGGGAGGGCGACGCGCGCGCCCCCGTCGCCGTGGCCTGTCTCGGGCTGGAAGACGAAGACCTGTGAGCGGTTCTTCACCTTCTGCAGCGAGCCAAACATATCGACCCAGTTGTTTGTATCCGTGTCGTGCAGCTGCACCTGGTCTATCTCGAAGGCGAGGGGCAGCGCCTGTGCCGCCATCTCCTTCGTATACTGGTGTTTGATGACAGCCGCAAAGGTCTCCCAGGTAGGGCGCCCACCGCTGCGGAAGCAGAAGCGCACATTCCGCTTCCTCCCCATGATGTCGGTGCCGACATCGATGCGGAAGTCATGTGTACGGACAGTGCCGTTCTCCAGCGACACACCACTGCCCATGCTAGGCGGGCCACACGGACCCTGTGAACGCTGCAGCCGGGCACATCCTGAAGTGAGGTGGCGAGGTGGAGGGGCTGTGAGTGTTCGGGCTCAAGGAGACGTGGGGCGTGAGACAGCAAGAGTGGGGTAAGTCCGGGGGGTTGTGGGGGTGTGTGGGGTGGGGGTGTGGCGGCCATGTGTTTTTCTCACCCTCCTGCAGAAACCGACCCGCAAAAAAGCAGAAGCTGAGAAAAAAAAGGAAAAGTAAAAAGGGGGCCTGTGGGGTGAGAGCAGGCTGCAGCAAGCATTGAGGGGCATGCTGCGACACTACCCGTCACGGTGGGCACACCTGTGTGCCGCACGGCAGCACGTGCCGCACGGCACGCAGGGGCAGACAGGCGGAAAAGGAACGAACAAACAATGGAAAGGCAACGGGGGTGTGTGCAAACATGCCGCAACACACTGCCCCTTGCCATATGCTGGCGAGTGGCGGTGTGTACGGTGTGAGGGTGCACGAAAGGTGGGGGGGGTGGGGTCACAAATCAACATAAACCTCCGGGGCTGACTGTCATCATCAGAGGGGGGTGTGTGGTGACAACAGCACCGGCGGGGGTCTCAACAATTCTCGATTATTTTGATTTTGCTTTGTTTTGTTTTGTTTAGCCATTGTGTGTTTTTTGTTGTTTGGCTTTGTTACTCTTGCTTTGTTTTTGTTGTTTTTTTGGTTTTTGGGTTTTCGTGTCTAACTTCTTTCGAGTTGTTTACATTTTGTTTGTCTTTGTTTTTGTTTGTTTTGTTTGCTTGGTCAACATTCCAACAGATGATCTGCTCTGCAAGAGAAACAGAAGATCAAAAGAAGAAACCACACAACTCCACGCACACACGCACCCAACGAGAGAGAGTGAAACTGGGGATTTGAAGCCTAGTACTCCTCAACGTCCTCCTCACCCTCAATGTCGGCGGACTCGGCACCCACCTCCTCGTAGTCCTTCTCCAGGGCGGCAAGGTCCTCACGCGCCTCCGAGAACTCACCCTCCTCCATACCCTCACCGACGTACCAGTGGACGAAGGCACGCTTCGAGTACATCAGGTCGAACTTGTGGTCGATGCGGGCGAACACCTCGGCGATGGCCGTGCTGTTCGAGATCATGCACACCGCGCGCTGCACCTTGGCCAGGTCACCGCCCGGCACCACCGTGGGCGGCTGGTAGTTGATCCCGCACTTGAACCCGGTCGGGGACCAGTCCACGAACTGGATGGTGCGCTTCGTCTTGATGGTGGCGACGGACGCGTTCACGTCCTTCGGCACCACGTCACCGCGGTACATCAGGCAGCACGCCATGTACTTCCCGTGGCGGGGGTCGCACTTCGCCATCATCGACGCGGGCTCGAAGGCCGCGTTCGTGATCTCGGCCACCGACAGCTGCTCGTGGTACGCCTTCTCCGCGGAGATCACCGGGGCGTACGACGAAAGCATGAAGTGGATGCGCGGGTACGGCACCAGGTTGGTCTGGAACTCCGTCACGTCGACGTTCAGCGCACCGTCGAAACGGAGCGACGCCGTCAGCGACGAGATCACCTGCGCGATCAGACGGTTCAGGTTGGTGTAGGTCGGGCGCTCGATGTCCAGGTTGCGGCGCGCAATGTCGTAGATCGCCTCGTTGTCCAGCATGCACGCAACGTCGGTGTGCTCCAGCAGCGAGTGCGTCGACAGCACGCTGTTGTACGGCTCCACGACGGCCGTCGACACCTGCGGGGACGGGTACACCGTGAACCCGAGCTTCGACTTGCGCCCGTAGTCCACCGACAGGCGCTCCAGCAGCAGAGCACCCAGACCAGATCCGGTGCCACCGCCCACGGCGTTGAACACCAGGAAGCCCTGCAGACCCGTGCAGTTGTCGGCCAGCTTGCGGATCCGGTCCAGGCACAGGTCCACAATCTCCTTCCCGATGGTGTAGTGACCACGCGCGTAGTTGTTCGCGGCGTCCTCCTTGCCCGAGATCAGCTGCTCGGGGTGGAACAGCTGCCGGTAGGTGCCGGTGCGCACCTCATCGATCACCGTGGGCTCCAGGTCCAGCAGCACGGCGCGGGGCACGTGCTTCCCAGCACCCGTCTCGGAGAAGAAGGTGTTGAAGGCGTCGTCCTCCACACCGCACGTCTTGTCCGACGGCATGGCGCCATCAGGCTGGATCCCGTGCTCGAGGCAGTACAGCTCCCAGCACGCGTTACCGACCTGGCAACCGGCCTGACCGATGTGGATAGAGATCACCTCCCTCATTGTAGTGTTTGTGTGTGTGTGTGTTGCAAATGCAGGTCTGTGGTGGTGCAGTGGGTCACATGGGTGCTGACGAGACACGTTTGATCAGAAATCAATGCGCGAACAAACCTTTCGCTTCTTCTGACTCTCTCGGAACGCCGCACGGTGGGCGCTGTGTCTGCCGAGCAAGCGCTCGACGTGGGTGGAACACAGCAAGGCTTGTGCCACCAAAGCCTGCAGCACAGAGCCAGCCAAGGGCCTCAGACATTCGGCACACAGCGACAGGTACAGTGGAACGGAACGGGACAGGCAACGAACGAGCAACAACGCCTGACCTGCAACCCTCAACCCGCAGAGCTGCGAATTGGAGCTGACTCCGTGGCGTGAGTCAAACAGAGCGAAAGGCAACCCAATAGAATGGCCACCATTCAAGCTGGGCGGCAACGCACATGGCCTTTCGCACCATGACGTGGCCAAAACATACAACTGCCAGCCCATAATGCTCCGGCTCTAGTTGCCCCCCTGGGTCCGAAGGAGAGAGAAGGGGGCAAAAAAAAGGTCAAAAAAGATCGAGTGCCGAACAGGGAACACAGATGGAACTTCGCAATCGGGCACGTGAACGGTCGCCAAAAGATGGAGACGTCAAGACGCTGTATGTGTGTCCGGAACAGTGCAGAGAAGCCAGCTGGGCATAGCCTTCTAATGCGTGACGCATATCATTTTCGCGTGACCCCACAACTGCACCCCAATGGCAAGGGCGCAAGTCCGCAGAGATCCAGTGAAACATCTGGTAGTCCTAAAACTGTAGTTTCCGTGAACACACATCAGGGAGGTTGCAGGGCGCAGCGCCTCACGGCAAGATTTGCCGAAACAGTGTCAAACGGCTACAGGTTCGTGGGAAACCGTTCATCTGTCAAACCAAGGTCAGCCGCCTTGGTGTGCTGGCCGATACCAATGCACCTCTCTATTTTTTTAGCGCAGTATTCACCGCCAGGCTATACCCATCACCAGCACCATGCACATCGTCTATTTTCGTCACAAAACCCCGGCGGGGGGGCAGATTCTGGGAGCTCCGCCCCCCCCCACAGAGGTTGTGGTTCAACGTTCTGCCACCCACTCCCCTGCACCTTTCACATGTTCATATTCCACCCCGCCCGCCCCACACATGCACGCCCCTGCGTCCTTTGGGCTGTGCGAAACGCCCCGGCCACCAGTTGCTTATCGCAGAAAGCCTGACGGACCCTGACCCAGGACCCGACATTTGTGGCGCCGTCCCGGTTTGTGTACGACGGTGCACATATTTGCAATACTGCGCCTTCATATTGTTGGCTTCCTTTTTCAGGCGGGGGGGGAAGAGGGGAAGGGGTGGAGAGGAGGCTAGCGGTCAGTTGAGGCTGTGCTTCAACTTACTGTTTTTTTTGTGTTTTGTTTGTATATTTCTTTTTGCACCCTTGTTATTGTTTGCCCTATTTTTTTGTGTTTTGTTTTGGTTCGACACACAACCGTTCTTCAGACCATACCGCACATACACACAAACTCCCCCTCACCGTGCTCCACAGCCGTTTGTTTGTTTGTTTATTCACATGGCTCCGGGCTGTGAGGCAGGGGTACTGTTTATTGCGCCTTCACCTCGTAAGGCCCAACTGCGGGGAGAAGCTCGTGCAGCTGTATGTGGGGATGTGTGTCACGTTGGAGAAACAAAAGGCGCACCAAGTGAGCTGTGTGGGGAAACATGCAGGTTCCTTGTTGGTGCGCTTGCAGATCCGTTGCATGGCCTAACAAACTCCCTTTCCCTCGGAAAAGGGCCTCAATCTTCAGTTCAGCCGCATACCTGGATGCAGTGCAGGATCCATTCCGGTGTGGCGACCTGCAGGCCCTTCTTCATGGCCTCAGCAACCATGGGCGATCTGTGCATGGTGTGGGGTGGGCAGCGCGAGAGGGTACACTTGAGTACCAGCAACCCTCGTGGCACACACGCGTAGTTCACATTTTGTGCACGCAACAGTTCCCCGACACAGTTCGACAGTTTCACCTTGTCAGAGGTGATACACCAAAGGCCCTCTGCACCCGTCGTTCTCGAAGATCCGCGAGGCGTTTATGAAGCCAGACAAGGGGCCAATGTTGTTGTGTGGATCACTTCAACTCTGAGAGAACTGGCGCCACTTCAACGGGTCGGATGAGTCCGGCCTTTCACGCGAGGCTTAAAACGCCTGGGGGCCATTCGTGTCCCAACTGCATTGACCAACCAAGTTGCAAACTCCACTGGCTGCAGCCATGCTCTCCGCTGCAGCTGTACAGAACCCTGAGCAGCGGGCTACAATACAAACATACCCCTCGTCTGCCTTCGCAACCACAAAGTGCGATGTGTCCGCGCCATCGAGTGCCTTCGTAATCTTTGCGGAGTACGCCACTGCAAGCTTCTTCGCCTGAAGGGGGCAGGGGCGATGACAGTGCGTGTGAAGAGAGCGAGGCAGGGGAGGGGGCAGCAGCAATGCACACAGCTGCAAAATCAGCGAAACAGAAACCAACGAAGCCTCGCCCCCACCCCCCACCCGCTCCACGCCCTTAGATGGTATGCCTGAGCCACATCTTCCTGACTACCACACACCCACCCCACCATACCTTCTCGGGCACGCCAGGCGAGAACACCACACTGCAGTCTTGGAACAGGGGGCGGGGTTCGGTGGGCGGGGTCAGCCAATGGAAGTCCCCATCCTCTGTGAGTGCCTGTGAGGGGCGCTGGCGCTTCTCCTTAGCCGCACCCGGCTCGATGCGCGCGGTGGTCGCAATCTGTGTCAGCTGCTCGGCATACGAGGAGGCGATGTCGATGGTCGCACCCTGCACAGAGGCCGCCACAAGGCGCTTCTGCGGCAGCGTCAGGTTGTACGGATCCTCATCCAGCCGCACACCGAGGTTGATCGACTGGTAGAACCACTCGGAGCTGACAATCTTGATCCCGTGCCCCAGCTTCTGCACCTTGCGGACCTTGTCGGACCGCTCGAAGCCCTCCTTGTAGATCAGGTGCGTCATCTCCGGGGAGATCTCGTTTATGGGCAGGCCGCCGTGCTGCTCCATCTGCTGCCACTCCTTCCACTCAGACCAGTGTGCGATGGACCGGGGGATGATGCCTGTGAAGGAGACCCGCATGCCGGCGAAGATCTGCGGCACGCCCTCCTTGCTGAGGGGGCGCCGGTAGTTGCACCCAGGGCAGGTGGGGGTCTGGCACGTCATCCCGCACCCAGTGCAGGACCACTGGCCTGTGTCCAGGTCGGAGCACCGCACACCGCATCCCGCGCAAGCATTGGTCGCGGCCTTGTTCACCAACCCGCAGGTCCCGCAAGACCAACGCCCAGGAGGCATTGTCCCACGCAACCCTTCCCTGCAGAAAGTGGGAGTGTCGTGGAGAAGCGATGGCAAAACCATGGGCCTGCAAATCAGTAAGGGGGGCCGCTGAGAAGAATCAGCGGGTGTTCGTCAATCGCGAGAACACCGCCAGAAAATAATGATGACTGCGGGGCAAAGGCAGATGATGGTTGCGGAGAGGGAGAGTGGGCGGGTGGGTGGGTGGGTGTTGTGTCTAACGTTCACCGCTTCTCTTTTCCATCCCCCCCTCCCTCACCCGACGCTGTGTGGGATTCTCCCCCAGCTGGGGGCGGATCCGAAGGCCTGCACTGCTGGTGCTGATGTTGGCCTTGCTGGCCAGAGATGTCCACAACGCCCAACTATCAAAGAAACCCGCAAAAGAAACACATCTGCCGGTTAACACAGTACGCACGCCTGCCAAGCAAGGCGCAGGAGATACCATGGCAGCATACCCATGCCCACACACAGACCCCCGATCGACCTGTCGGTTGCAGGCGATGCCCGCAACCCATCATACAATTTACACAAACGCGTGTATTCCTCTGCACAGCGAGGGCCGAGAAACCCTCATCTGGGCAAGGGGACACAGTGTTGCTACAAACAGGGATCGGCGGGAAAGGGACACCGCATGTCATACTGCGGAAGAAAAGGAATGGGATGGAGGAAAAAGAAGGTGCTGCTCTGTTTGTGCGCACCGCCTGTTGCGCGTCTGGATGTACATGCAGGATCAGCAGATTGTATTTACACGGCCCACCTAGCCTATGCATGAGACGACCAGAGAGTGCGTGCACAATGGTTCCCAAAGGGCTTGTGTTGTTCTCACAGAGGATAAGACACAGTTCGTCCCCAACCTTATCGAGGAACACCCACCGGAAGGAGACGAAGGGAGCGAATGGAAACGCATCTTTCCTTCAGCGGCTTGGCATTTTCTTGCGGCAGAATCTATTTCTGCGAGTTTTTGTTTTGCCTACTTTTTCCTATGTGCACGCTGCTTCGCCACACAATAAAGACATCACAGGGAAATGGGAGAGGGACTGAAGGCGCATATGTGGCACAGCAGAAAGAGCAGGCGCTTTTCTACACTTCACCTGCTGCAACATGTGGAGATTGCTGGCTGGCCGCCACACCTTGCTGGCGTCTCTATGAGTGGGACTCCTTCGCCAACCATCCGTGCGCCGCACCACAACAAACAACACCACATGCATGCGTGTGTGGCTTTTCTTTTTTTTTGGCAAATCTACAATGCGAGCTGTTAGTAAACAGCAGCAGCAGTGGGGAAGACTGGGTGGTGCCCATATGGTGCATCCAGACATGCACAAGAGACGAACACACCCCCTTCACCCCCCACTGCTGCTGCAGAACAAAGAACTTGGGTGGGGGGTCTGTCTGAGGGGGCTGGGAGCTATGTTTGTAGGAATAAAGAAAGGTGGTGGGGGAGGGCAAGTGTTATCTAAACGGCAAGTATGCTTGCCTGAGGCAGGGGGGTGTGTGGGCGTGGGGTATACGACGGGGAAGCCAGGTCCACCCGACTTGCACAAACTGGACAACTAAAACATCGAAGGTTTTGAATTAGCTGATTGAAATCAAGTCAGAACCATGGCCACAGCGCCGTGAAGGGGAAAATGGCGGGCTGTGCGCACCCCCTGCAGCATCAATAGACACACGCAGGAACGGGAGGGGCACGTCAGTGGGAGACCCACGGGAGGGGGGGTGGGGGCGGTGGGCACAGTGCTGCTGTTGAACAGGCAAAACCAGGGCAGGACCCGCACGGGGTGGAGACACGGGGGGGGGGGGGTAGGGGGGGTCAAATGGGGGTGACAAACACGATTTTTCAAAAAACCGGCGCAGAGGCCCCAAAGCCCCCGTAAACCCTCCAAACCCCCCCAGATCGGTCCGGAAACCCATCGAACCCCACTTTTCCACCATTCCGGGCACCTCAGGTGCCCGAATTGGGGTACCTAAATTTTGTGCCACCGTTTGGTACCGTACAGTGCCACTGTGTGGGAGGTTGGAAAAGAAAATGCCCCAACACACCACATCTGAGGGTTGCAATGCATGTTGCTTGCCAACCACGTCATCCGGTGGGTGTCAGGCGCTATGTAGGTGGCATTAGCCAGGTCTTCGATGTGTTCTGGCTTGTATATATACCTCCCTGCCTGCGGCACAGGCACTGCCTTTGTCCCCCACACCAGCCACAGAGAGCGTATTGTACTCGGTCCACGGTTGCTGATTCATTGTGATGCGTTGTATCCTCGAGTGAACGTCACACACTAGTGGCACCACCACCCGCCATCCGAGAGCTGTATTGACTTTGCGCGCTTCCGTTGTATTCACCTCGCCACGCATATTGCACCGTTCAGTACCAGTGCTCTTGGGCCAGGCAAAGTAGACCGCAGCAACTACCAATTCTGGCACAATGGGTACCACGACAGCGCACTTCATGTGTTCCCGGAATGTACAGCTCGTGTTGCAACAGTCGTTGTCAACACATCCCGGTTGTGGAGCACTGCTGCACAGGAATCACACGACCATCTGGACTGTTCCGTACCTACAGGCAGCCTCCCGGTGCATGGTGGCAGGGAGGTATATATACAAGCCAGAACACATCGAAGACCTGGCTAATGCCACCTACATAGCGCCTGACACCCACCGGATGACGTGGTTGGCAAGCAACATGCATTGCAACCCTCAGATGTGGTGTGTTGGGGCATTTTCTTTTCCAACCTCCCACACAGTGGCACTGTACGGTACCAAACGGTGGCACAAAATTTAGGTACCCCAATTCGGGCACCTGAGGTGCCCGGAATGGTGGAAAAGTGGGGTTCGATGGGTTTCCGGACCGATCTGGGGGGGTTTGGAGGGTTTACGGGGGCTTTGGGGCCTCTGCGCCGGTTTTTTGAAAAATCGTGTTTGTCCACGTAAAAGGGTGGCATTTGACCCCCCCTAGGGCAGTGCTCGCCGAATACGGGCATACGTATGCGTATTCATACGTATGCACGTATGCAGATTTCGGAAAAACGCCTGCATACGTCTGTTAATACTTTTGCACTGTACGCTGCCAGGCAGGGTTTCCCCTACACATGCCACTCTTTGGTGCCTGCCCACTGTGCCTCCTGCTGTTCTGGCACGAAGAACGTCGCTACTGTGCCCAAAAATGCCCGGAAACACATTTTTGGGACATATGCGCACCCAGAGAGCCAGATTTTGCCGTTGGGGGAAAATCAGATTTTGGGTCCACCCAGGCCCAGGTACATGTACCAAGTACCTTGGTACATGTGCCAAACGGGCCGTGGGGCCTGGCCCATACTTATGGGTTTTCCCCGACCCAAGGTACCAGGGGCCGAACCAAGGCACATGGGCCCACTGCGCACTGAGAACCTAGGCCACAGTACGACAGGACGCGCACAGGCACCGGGCCCATTCTCCTCCACCTGTGACCTGCCAGCCGTATGCGTATTCGAGCCGTATGCGTATTCATACGTATGCACGTATGCAGATTTTGGGTTTTTCGAAGAATACGCGTATTCTGCAAGCACTGCCCTAGGGGGGGGGGGGGGGCAACCCCGCCCGCTATGTTTGAAGCCCCGTGGGGCCATGCCGCGCCAAGGCTCTCTGCGCTCAGAATGCCTGCGTCGGGAACTCCTCGACCTCCTCCTCGCGCTTCCTCTTGGCTGAGCGGGCCTCGAGACGTGCCTCCTCCGTCCGCAGAACCTGGCCTGCTTCCTCCATGGTGCACTCACGCAGGATAGACGCCTTGTTCTTGAAGTCGATGTAGAAGTGGCGGTGCCCGATGTGGACCATCTCTTCCTTGAAGGACACAAGCAGGTACTGTGCGTCCTTCGATGAGGCCTGGAGCTTGCGTGCCACCGCAGCACGGAACTGGGGGTCGAGGGCTGCGTCAATCTCGTCGAAGACATAGAAGGGAGCCGGGTCACAGCTCTGGATGGCGAAGATGAGAGCGAGCGCCACCACAGACTTCTGCCCTCCCGACAGGGGGGAGATGTCGACGACAACGCCCTCGCCTGCCCCGAAGTTGACCTTGACGCCGACGCCGGCAAACTCCTCAACAAGCTTGCCGCTGCTGCCGCTCTCCTTCCTGTGCAGCACCAACTCTCCTCTCGCCTCGGGGCGGTCGACAAGCTCTGCGAAGGCGTCTGCAAAGCCCTTCTTGACACCCTTGAAGGTACGCAACACAGCCTCGTCCTTCTGCGCATCAAGGTCTTCGATGAGGCGCTCCAACAGGCTCTTCTCGTTGATGCGCTCATCAAGGTTCTTCTGCAGCCGCTCGCGTGCATCGGAGAGCTGTGTGAACTGGTCGTATGCCTTGCGGTTGACGTGCGACATGGCCTTCAGCTTCTGCTTTGCGTCTGCGATCTCCTTCTGGATCTCAGCGGTTGTCATCGAATCGACACGGTGCTCGTACTCCTCGACGCCCTGCGGCAGTGCGCCCAGCTTGCGGATCTGCTCGACAGCGCTGTCACGCTTTTCGATGAGGGTGGCGCGTGCACGCTTCTTCTCGTCAAGGCCAGACCTCTCGCTTCCTGCCTTAGACTGCAGGCGCTTCAGGCGGCCACGGCAGGCCTCCCCTTCCTTCTGGCACTCGGTGCGCCGCTTCGTGTTGGCGTCGATGGTCTTCTCCGAATCCTTCACCTCTGTGTCGAGTGTCACGACACGCTGCTTGATAAGTTCCACATCGTGTGCGTGGCGTGTGTCGGTGACCTGCTTATCGTCCTGCCTGTTTGCCAGCGACGACACACGTGCCTGGAGCTCTGCCTGCCTCTTGAGAAGGTTGAGCTCCAGCTGGTTCGACAGGTCGCGTGCCTTGCTCCTGTGCGACTCCAGGTCTGCCGCCCTGGTGGAAAACGCCTTCTTCTTTTCGTCCAGCTTCAGCTGCCCGTCTTGCAGCTGCTGTGCCTCTGCATCAGACAGCGTTGCGGTCATCGTGGTCTTCAGCTCTGCCTCGTACTCCTTGATGGTGGCATTGACCTCTGCGATGATGCGCTCCTGGTGCTGCACGTCCTGCTCGCACTTCTTGAGCTTGTGGTCTAGACGCGGCTTGTCAGCCTCAAAGGCACGCACGTCGTACGACTCACGCTCCCTGTTACGCGAGAAGTCGATTGCCCTCTCCTCCAGTTCCTGCAGCTTGCCGCGCACCACTGCCATCTCCTGGTCCACCTCTGCAGCCGCCTCCGCAATGGCACGCAGCTGCTGCTTCAGCTCGACCGAAGCGAGCTGCACATCCAGCAGCTCTGCCGCAGCCCCCATACGCGACACCTTGTCACCCAGGTACCCACCTGCGATACCACCCCTTGCGTCGACCTTGTCGCCGTTTGTCAGCACACAGTCGCAGTTGTGCGTCCGAGACTTTGCCGATGCGACCGACAGGTTCTTGCACACCAGAACACGCCCGAACAAATCAGCCATCACTGGTGCAAACTCTGGCTCAAAGCTCAGCTTGTCGTACAGCGGGAAGCAGTCGTCCTCAGTCGGCAGATGCTTCGCCCTCGCTGTGATGCGGTTGAGCGGGTAGAACGAGGGACGCCCCGGCAGCTTCTGCTGGTTGATGATGCGCAGGATGCGCGACGCGGTCTGGTTCGTGTCGACGACAATGTGGAACAGAGAGTTGGCAGCCATGACGTCGCAGCACGTGTGCAGGTCCTTGGCAGTTTTGAACAGCGACACGACCGGGCCATACACACCCTCAATCTTGCCATGCGCGATAGCCTTCTCCACGCTGCGACGGCCTTCCTGGATGTCACGAGGCATAGACCTGCCAACCTTCTGCAGCAGTGCCTGCTCCTTCTCGGTGTTCTGGTCGAGCGCCTGCTGCACACGCGCCTGCTCCTGGAACAGCTCCCTCCGGCGGTGCGCCAGCTTGTCACGCTGCTTCGTCAAGCCTTCCATCTCAGAGAGCCGTGTGTCGTTCTGCTCTTTGCCCTTGGTCAGACCCCTGCGCTTATCTTCCATCTTTTTCTTCAGCGCTGTGATCTCAGCCGGGATGTTCAGCAGTTCGGCTTGCAGCTTCTGCAGACCACCTTCGTAGCCCTTCACGGTCCCTCTCTGCGACTCAATCTGCTGGTGCAGCCACTTGTCACGCTCCGCCTGGTTGGAAAACTGGTTGCTGCGCCCCCGCTTCGTGATGAGGAAGTTAACACGCGACTCCAGCTCTGACAGCTCCTGCTCCTCTCGGGACATCTCCAGCTGCTTCGCCATATTGGTCTTCGCCAGCGCCTGCAGTTCGTCCTGCTTGCCCTGAATCTGCTTCTTGACAGCCTCCAGCGCGTCACCAGCACTCTTCAGCTGTGAGCTACGGTCCTTCGTAGCTGCAACTTCGGTATTCACTGTCACCTGCGCACGTGCCAGGCGCTTGACCCACCCTGTACGTTCCGACAGCAGCACATCGCGCTGACGCTTGGCCTGCTGGATAGAAACTGTTGCTGCGCCGGCATCACGCTCGAACTGCTTCAGCTTCTGGTTCTCCTCATACAGCTCCTCGACTGCCGCGTTGGCCTTCTTATCCGTCCCCTCCAGCTGGTCCTCCAGCTTCTTCAGATCGGCACCCGCCCCGTCACACGTCTTTTTGTACAACGCATACAGCAGGCACTTGTGGTGGTTCTCAACGTCGCGGAACTTCTTAAACTCCTCACGCTCCTCGCTGAGCTTGAGCAGACGCTCGTCGAGCTCCCCGACGTTCGACTTCGTCTCATCCAGATCACGGTCTGCGGTGGCAATCGTCTCCAGGGAGCGGGCACGGCGCATCTCATACACCTTGGTACCCGCCACCTCCTTCAGCAGGTCGAAGCGGTCTGCGTCCTTCATGGCGCCGAACCGTGTGATCTGCCCCTGCTTCACGATGTAGTGAGGGTTCGACGGCGACAGACCTGCCGCCTCCAGCATGGCCGCCACCTCCGATGCAGGCGTCTTGTTGTCGTTGACGCGCCACTCATCTGTCTTTGGGCCAATCGTCCTGCGGATGCGGACCTCCGTGGAGTCGGTATCGAGCGACATGCGGCCACCGCTATTGTCCAGCGTGATCTCGACGAAGGCGCTGAGCGCGTTGTCCGCACCGGAGTGCAGCAGGCTCCTCCGCAGCTCCTTCGAGAGGGTCTTCGAATAGTCGCCATGCCCCAGCACGAACTGCAGGGCGATGAAGAAGTTGCTCTTCCCACTCCCGTTGCTGCCGACCAGCACGTTTGCCTCAGGGCTGAACACCAGCTCTTCGGACATGCCCACATCCTTGTAACTCTTGAAGTTACCCATCTTAATCGACTGGATACGCATGGTGCCCGGCTAACGCGGCCACACCGCTCACCTGCAACAGAAGGGTGTTGTGTGATACCACTTTGCCATACAAGAGACAATACAGCTGGGAGGGGGTTTTTTGGTTGCACGAACAGCCCCTCTGAATATATGTGACACCGAAAAGAACAATGCCCTGCCAGGAACTGTTGGTGTAGAATCTGAAGACAGATAGGAGGAGACGTAACTCGAGCAAAAAGGGTCAATCCTCTCCGACGGGGTGACGGGTGTGCGGGTGGGACGGCCCTGAGGAATACGCCCACTGCTGCCGTGTACATCGCTGGTTTTTTTCCACATCCCCCCGTGCTCGGCCCTCCACTGCCCTCCCACTGGCGATAGAGGGAAGCATTCGCTTCACTTATTTTCACTTGTCGCAAAACCAACGAAAAAGGCCTGGTCACCCGAAGGCCCGAAAAAGGCCCTCGTTTTCTCGTTCACCTCTCCTTTTTCTGGCGTCTCTTGACATTTGGTCTCGAACTCGTTGGGCGGGGGGCGGAGGGGGGGAGGAACAAAGTCGAGGATATGTAAGGTACAGAGGCCGCACCATACCTCCCCTGAGGGAGCGGGGAGGGAAGGGGTGGGGGGGGGGGTGGAGGGGGAGAGGGGGTTAAACTTATCACAACACCCCCTCGCCCATCCAGTTACACCCCCTGCTCTCACCCCCAATGCAACAGCCATGGGTACCGCGGCCCACTGGGGTTCCAACTTTTTTTTTACTTTTTTCTGCTGCTCGCCACAGTTCGTTCTCAATTGTGTGTTGTTTTTTTTGTGTAGTTTTTTTAAAACTTTACCCCCCTCCCTCACCCCCCCCCTCCCCACAGAAAGCGACGTCAACAAAAAAAACAGCGCGGCAAAAAAAACGGTAGATAAACAGTCAACCAAAATTGGGTACATCAGCTTCTCAGCCATGCCCAGCTGCAGAAGCGTAGAAGACATCACACAACATTTCCCTCAAAGAGATATGGCCCTGAAGCAATGAGGTTGCACAACAACCCAACAACACACACCCCGATCCTGAGATGCAGACGGGAAGTGGGGGCGGGGGGGAGGGGGTCGGGGCTGGAGGAGTCGAAAAGCGCGTCACCGCTGGGCACAGCAAAAAACCAGACAAATGAATCGCCCAACTGAATCGTGCTAGCTAAACTCCGGAAAGAAGTGTCTTTTTTCGTTGAACGCAGCCAAATATAAGGCCTAACCTGTTTTGGCGCACGGGTGTGATGACAAAAGGGAAAAGTGCTAGCACGAACATGATGTTGGTCTTCTGGTTATGTCTGGTTTCTTAGAACACTTAACGTGTATGCAAAAAAATGAATATTAGACTATCGCCTTGCTAAGAGAGAAGTCCGGCTTGCACAAAAAAAAGGAGGCTGTTTTTTTTACCGAGGCAGGGTACGTTGGAGAGAGACATCGAGAGAGCTTAACGAGGGAGAAGGGAACTCAAGCATGCCAACAAATGTTCCTTCGAGCGCGGAATAGGGGGGGTTTGATCGTCGAGAGTGATGGAATGGGGGGGGGGGGGGGGAGGATGGAGGGGCTGGTGTGGTGTCCATGCCCCCCCCCCCACCTCCCCACCCCACATCCCCTCCACCCGCTCTCTGCAGTTTCTCGCTTCCAAAGGGAGCACCCTTTTGTGAAAAAAACAGCCTTTTTTTCCTGTGTCTGTTTGCACCGGAACTTTGGGAAGGAGGAGGGGGGGGGGGGGGACTGCCACACACACACACACACACACACACCCACTCTTTTCCCCGGGAAGGCTTCGACGCTGCCACGCGACTGCGCATTCCCCAGGCTGTTTTCTTCTCTGGGCTGCCAACAAGGGGAAGGGGGTGACAGGGGGAGACGGGTGGTAGGTGGGTCCCATTCAGAATACCGGGCGCGTTGATGGCCGGGACAACTATCCAGCAGGACTGCTATCCCCAGGACTTGCCCGTCCAGACCAACCGTGGAATTTTGACACCTTTTTTACCCCCCCCCCTCTCCTCACTCCCCCCCCCACACACACATTCTTCTCCCCCTCAGATTTAAAAAAAGGGTGACAGGCGAGGGTATTGGAGACGGGGTGGTGGGAGGAGGGGGTGGGGGGGGGTAGACGACCGAGGGGGGGGAGGGGGTGGGGAGGACCAGTCATTGGGGATACAGTACAGAATGCGGCACGCCTGAAACAGCACAACACAAGCCAGGAAGGACCGGGTGGGGGGATTATGGACCGCCACCGCCACCCCCTCCCCCTCCCCACCCCCGTTCATCCCACACGCACACAAAGCCATCCCCGCCTCTCTCGCTGGCGACGTGGGGTGGGGTGGGGTGGAGTGGGGGAGAGGAAGACGTGGCCCCATATACACCAGAACGATCCCCTCCAGCTCGGTGCACTGCACACAACACAGAGGTGCCTTATGGGAGTGTGAATCGAGGGGGGGTGGTGGGGGTGTTTGGTGATGCCCTGAAATCTCAGGAAGACAAAAGGCTGGGGAGAGGGGGGGGCGGGGGGTGGGGGGTCGTCGTGGGTGGGCAGGGATGTGGTGATCTCCGTGATCACGGCAGAACTTAGAGAGATCTTCCCAGAGATAAACCGCCAAGGGGGTGGCTGGCGTAAGGTGTGTGTGGGGTGGGGGGAGCCACAGATAAACAAACAAAAAGAATCGATGGTTTTGTTGTCCCCCTTATGGCTAAAACAGAGGCAGACCGGCAACGATGAGCGGTAAACGAAAAGAGAGAAACAGACAGAGAGAGAGAGAGAGATAGTCCACATGTGATTGGGCCTATTCATGACAGGCTCAGCTAAGATATGGCGAATCGCGGGTGGCCAACAAACTGTCCCTGGTGGCGGCACAGATCTGTCGGTGTTGTTGGATTGAGCGTCCACCCACATGGCACCACATCTGTTTTTGAGTGAGGAACAACTAGCCCAGAAGGGGGGGAGACGCCCTCCCCAGAAAAAAGAATCCAAAAAAAACAGGAAACGTGTCGCTTCGGCTCTGCCGCAGTACCTCTACGACCTGAGTTTTCGTAAGATGCGTTTTTTTTGGCGATTCCTGCACACACATTTGCAAACCCTCTGCGGAGGGGTTTGGTGTGCAGGTCACAGTTAGCAGAACCGAAGCCGGCACTTTCCGTTCGAAAATCCTTGTGCGGAACAAAGAAAGAAATACAGCTCGCATTGTGCGGGGGAAACGTTTGGGGGCGCTGAGGTACATCGCCCGCCAAGTCCGAACAGCGAAGTCCAGATCCCACTGATATTTGACATCGTGAGGGAGTGGGCAGCAGCCTGTTGGATTGCTGGCTGCTGGCGCACCACCTGGGGACAAGTCATGTCTGTTCAACTCAAAGTGGTTCTGGGCCTCATCCCTCTGATTCAGTGTGTCCGACTGCCACACAGAACATCGTAGATACCGCACCAGCAACAAAGATAGATGATAAGTATGGACAAACGAGAGACGCGTGAGGGAAAACAAAGAGGCAGGGAATGCACTGCAACACGGCTTGCATATGGCTGGCAATATGTGGGAGCGGCGGTGTGGGGTGGGGGGGGCGGGGGAGCACAGGAAACAGTATTTATACCCGGGTCAGGTATAAATACCCTCCTGCACAGTGCAGCCAAATACCCCTCTCGTTCCTGTGTGGGTGACCCCACCCCCCACCCCAAGAACTGCTGCCAAAAAGAATCGAGCCAGGTGGCAGCAGGGGATACCCCGTCCATTTGCATCCATTCCATCCCCCGAAGCGAAAGCCAGACCCAGTCCCTTTTCCCGGTATTCTTTTCGTATAAAAATAGTACCGCTCCCCAACCTTCTCCCCGATTATGTCCATGTCGGCAATCGGCATATTTTTGTGTTATTAAAAAAGGCAACACACACACACCGAACCCTACCTGACCTACCACCCAACACTCATCATCTGCTATTCCCGCATGGTTGACAGCCGCCGTGACGTGACGGGACGAGGCCCAGGTAGTGACATGCCCCTGCACCCCTCCTCAACCACGCAATATATTTTGGAGCAGTATACGACGCACCAGGAGGGGGCCGGCAACACACCTGTTCGTGATGCGATCACCACCGCTGTCAAAACGTATCCCGCCCCACCCCACCACCCCTGAGGGTGGGCGGGTGGGGAAGATGGAGGAACGGAGAGGTACTATGAACCCCAAGCAAAAAAAAACCAACCATGGCACCGAGTACCTTCACCAACGAAACCCATGAGTGGGGAACAAAGAAATGAACGAGGGAGGGGGGTGATAGGTAAGAAAATCTGTTTGCTTTTTTGAAAACGAGGGAGGGGGGGTGGGGAGAGGGCTGTGGGTTGTGTGCGTTGTGCGGGCAGGGGAGGGGGTGTGCGTGGGGGGTGTGGGGGGGTATAACGAACAAATCAACAGAATGAAAAAGGCAAAAGGAACAAGTTATCGCAATGAAGGAGGAACGTATAAGGGAACCCAGGAGGGAGTCTGGCTGGGATGGGGATTGGACCTGTCATTGTGGAGCAGCCCATGAGCAGGTCTTGGAGGAGGTTGGGAGAGGGGAAGGGGCAGAGGGGGGGGGTTGGGGGGGGGGGGGGAGTAGTGAAGTAGAGAAAGGGTGAGATACAGAGAGCCGGCCCTCACCCTTCACTCTTAACGCAGGGAACCTACCTCCATCCCCCATTCCGGTGCGTAAGCACCCCTCACGATCCAAACGGCGAACTCGGAGCCAAAAGGGGACTTACATACGTGGGGGGGAGGGGGGGGGGGTAAGTCGTGTCTGAGACAGGGTGGGGGGTGTAAGAAATTACCAGTCGGCTTCACAGACAGAGATGATCTTTGTCGGCATCGCTGACCACCAGCCCTGGCGTGCGAGAGACGGTCAGGGCAGTGACTTCCACAAAGTCGTGAGAAGGCGTAAAAAAACAATGGATTTGCCATGCGTGCCGCACCCTGCAACCCACACCTGGTGGTTGGGTTTGCCAGCCGCCACCATCCCTTCCATTCCCCTCTCTCTGCCTCTCCCGTGTGTGGCGCGCACAGATTGCGCCCTGCTATGTGTTGGAGCGTGAGCATATATCCTCCCGTGTAGTGAATATATACACCCGCTCATTACCTTCCGCCGCCATTCCGCTCCCCACCCCCACCCTTCCTCCCCCCTTTTTACTCCGGTCACTTTCCCGAGTGTGCTACTTTAGAAACACCATGCCATACAGCTTAAACTGAAAAACCCCGAAAAAGACCCGGTTGGGTTGAATCGTAACACAGACACGGCGCTTGGGCCGGTATCCATCAGACACAGGTGCACGCAGCGGCCCTCTGAAGGGGCACCGCACACCGCAGTCCCCGCTCTGCAAACAAAGGCCCCTGGCATTGCTGGGCTGGAAAGGGGCGCACCATCCCTCCGACACGGAACGATGTCGAGGCACAGCGCACTCACAGGCCTCCTCCTCTAGCCGCATCGCCACACCGGGACAGGAGGCACACCACGCCACGGCGCAGTGTGCACGGAGGCGCGGCCGCACGGTTACTTCTTCTTCGGTGTGATGACGCGCGGGGAGTATCCGCCGGGGGACCCCTCGGACTTCCTCCCAGAGGACTTGTTCCTGCGGCGGGTGGGGGAGCGGGACATGGAGGTGCGGCTGGCGTTGAAGCCGTTGGAGCCGGTGGTGCCCGCCAGGGCGGGGTCCTGCCAGGAGCTGTCTTCGTACCCGCCCACCATGGGGGGTGCCTGGGAGACGAAGGCCGACACTGGGAGCGAAGCGCGCTCGACCTTGGCCCTGTTGATGGGGAACGACGTGAGTTGCGTGGTGTACGAGCGGACCAGGTCGAGGAAGTCACGGAGGTCGGGGCTGGACCCTGCGGCGATGTCGCCCGCAGCCTTCCGGTCGATTGCGCTCTCGAGCTGGTGGGCGAGCTGGCTGTACTTCACCTCACGCTTCTTCACCTCCTCCAGCACCTGGATCTGGTCCTCGATCTTCTCACGGTACTCCGCAAGCTTCGCCTCGTACTGTGCGGTGGTCTGCTCCATCTCACGCTTGTGTGCGATCTTGATGTCACGCACCTCCTCGTAGTGCGCCTTGTGTGCCTCCGTCAGCTTGTCCTCCCACTCGCCGTTCTGCGTGCGGCGGCGGCGCTCCGACTCCTCAGAGGAACGCTTGATCTCGTTCTTCGTCGTGAAGTCCATCATGCGCTTCCGCTCCTCGTTCTCACGCACCAGGACCTCCTCCTGGTGGGTGTAGCGGATGCGCTGCTCCTCCAGCTGGCGCTGCAGGCTTTCGATCTGCAGGCAGTGGTGGGTGGTGTGGGTGTTGGTATTCGCTTCGGCAGCAAGTCTCCCCCCCCTGCACGCCAATCCCAAGGTGATCCTGAGGCCATGCCGCCAGGACAAACAGGACAGCAGCTTCCTTGCCAAGTGGTGCAGGGGAGCTCGGAACCCTTTCACTCCATAAACCCGGTCAGCTCATACCTGCACCTGCAGCTTGTTCCTGTTCTCATCGAAGTCGAGGCGGGAGCGGTATTCGAAGTCGCGGAGCTTCTTCGCGTTGACCTCCTCGATGCGCTGGCATTGTGTCTGGTACTCCTCGACCTGTATGCGGTGTGGTGTCATCATGCCTTGCGCAAATCATCACAACATGCGGAATGACGCTGGCACATGATCCTCGATACTTCTGAATCACAATGTCAGTTGTTTCTTCGCGCACCAAGCCACGGGTGGTGTTGAACCAAACACGCAGGCTGATGAAGAGCAAACCCACAACCGGGTCTTCAGCAAGAGCTTGTCGATGCAAGAGCACGAAGAAGGGAGCACAGAGGGAGCATATTATCATACCTTTGCCTCCGCAGTCTTGCAGTCCTGTGCTGCCCTGTGTGCGGTGTCACGCAGCGCCTCCACCTCGGACTGAAGGGTGTCGATCTGCAGGATGGATGTAGTGGTTTCACGCCCGCACATGGCAACACGCAGAGTCCAGTTGACCATTCCTGTGTCCCAGCCAGAACCCCGCCAAACTCAGATTCAAATCAAGTGGACGTTCAAGATATCTCAAAGGTCGGGCAATCCTCATCTGAACGACATACCTCGTCATCCTTCTTCCCCAGGCCGTGCTTGAGGTCCTCACACTGCTTGGCCGCCTGGTCGATGACGGCCTCAAGCTCCACCCTGTAGAGCGTGTGGTGGGCACGGCTGCAGCATGACAACAACACACCTGTGCAGCTGCTCTGCCTCCGTCAGCGCCTTGGTGGCATTGCGCTCTGCGAGGATACGCTTCTGCTTCTCAATCCACTGCAGACCGTAGGCCTTCGTCAGGGCGCTCTCACGCTCAGCCTGATGCAGCAGGGGAGGTGAGCACCATGCACAGTACATCACAGCATACCTCGTAGCGCTCCTTCTCGCTCTTCGTCTGCTCGTACACGCGACGCAGGTTGGACTGGTCACGCTTCATCAGCGCAAGCTTCTTCTCCGTCTCCTCCTTCTCCTGGTTGAAGCGTTTCGCCTCCTCACCAAGCTTCTTCGCGTTGGCCGCCTCCATCAGCGCCTTCTCCTTCTGCTTCCGCATCACAACCATCTGGAAGGAGTGCTGGAAAGCCTGCTGGTAACGCTTCTCCACCTCGTCATCCTTCTCCTGACGCAGACGCTTTGCCTCCTCCTCGTGCTGCTTCAGGGTGTCCTGCCCGGCACGGATCTGCAAGTGAAGGGGGGTGTGTTGTGGTGCCACGGGTGGCAGCCAACTACGCCCTCGGCAGATAATATAATATTGTGTCTCACACGGATATTTTTCGAATCCTATAGATTCGGCCCGCATGATTCCATTCACTGCGGTTCCTCCGTCGCTCACAGCAAGTGAAGAAGAAAAACTCTCCACCAGTTGCCAGGCCCTGCCATACCTCGTCCTCAAGAGCGGCAATCTCGGCGGGCGAGAAGTCACCCTCCTTGCGCTGGGTCAGCTCGTCCTGAAGCTGTGCCAGCTGCTCCCTGTGCAAGGTTGGTGGTGGTGGTTGAAGGGCACCGTCCGATAGGGGCAGCAGCACGGAAATCCTGATCTCGACTTGTGATCAAGGGCAGGGATTCAACGTTGGTTAGACAACACAACATAGCCGGTACAGAACACGCGATCTCGCTGACTTCGGCCTCACAAGCAAGGTTGTAAAGTATGGGCTTGTGGCTGAAGAGCAGAATGTGGCATACTTCAGCAGCAGGTTCTGCTTCGCCTTCGAGTCCTCGTTGACCCTCACGACGTTGACAATCCGACGCGCCTGCGACGCGTATCTGAGGGTGTTCAGGGTTTCCTCGGCGTTGTCGTAGTGGGGAGAGACGCATGCAACCATGGTGGTCTTGCTGTTGCCACCCAGCGAGTGCGACAGCAAGTGGGTCAGGATGGAGTCACGGTACGGGATCTGCTTGGGGTTGTTGCGGTGCTCGGCCTTGCTGTTGTGGACCAGCGCGTCGATCACACGCTTCAGGGTCGTCAGCGACAAGTTGATGTTGGTGGCCTCCACAAGACGCTCACCTGCGGCCTGCGACTTCTTGTTCCGCTCAGACCCGGCAAGGTCGATAAGGTTGATCACACTGTACTTCCTGTTCGTCACAGGCTTCTCGAAACGCTCCTGCGGGATGGACGTCTCGATCTGCGTGAACTTAATCTGGAACACGGAGTGCGAACGCGAAGACTCGGCGTTCATTGCCGTGGCACCCGTGGTACGCTGCGCGTTACCCTCCTCGATGTCGGCAATGCACTCCTCCCAGCTCTCGGGGCTGAGCTTCGAGATACCGTCGACAAACGGCCCGTCCAGAGGATGCTTCCGCACACGCAGCTCATCCTTCGCCTTGCGCCCGGGGGTGTGTGTGTAGAACAGATCGCGCACCTTCTCGTTGTAGATCTCGTACGCGCACAGCTCCGTCTCATACGCCAGCGTGATGACCTTCTTCTCATTTGCCTCGGCTTGCCGTGTCTCGATGGAGCGGTACAGCTCCTTGCACAGGTGGGGAATCACACCAGGGTGCCCAGTCAGCTGGCCGTCTGTGCAGGTGAAGTGCCCCATCATAGTATGGGTCTTCCCCGCACCGGTCTGCCCGTACGCGAAGATACAGGTGTTGAAACCCTTCCACGCCTGGGCCAGCGCGGGCGACCCCATGTACTCAAACACATTCTCCTGGTCGCAGAACTCGTGCTTGTACGGCTGCTGCTCCTCTGTGATGGACCACAGGCCACGGTCAAACTCGAAGGTCTCCTTGGAGACAAACTCCTCATCGCCGTCCTCGTCGTTCTTCAGCCTCTCCATGAAGTGAACCATGCCGTGCGGGCCGTCCGGCATGTCGATGATGGAGCGCAGCATGCTGTCGTTGTGATCGCCGTGGATGCGGATCTCACGGGTGTTGAAGGGACGCACACGGAGGAACACCTTCACGTTGGAGTTGGAGTCCTC
This sequence comes from Rhynchopus euleeides, assembly GCA_963210315.1. Classification (NCBI taxonomy): domain Eukaryota; phylum Euglenozoa; class Diplonemea; order Diplonemida; family Diplonemidae; genus Rhynchopus; species Rhynchopus euleeides. The sequence goes on along the minus strand of OY723322.1, from coordinate 693,197 downwards.
GCCATCGGCACCCTTCACCACAGACACACGCCTTTTGCGCGGCGACCCTGCCTGGCCCGGGGGGAGGGTGGGCGACGCACGCCCACCAGGGCCGAAAGTGGACCTGCGTCCTGCTGTCGCAGGCGACCCCGTGTCGCCCTCAAACGACGGCTTCGGGCTCTTTGGGCTGCCATCACCACCGACCACAGAGCCCCTGTGCGCAACGCTGCCGCGCCTGCCCTCCACAATGCTGACGCGCCTGCGCCCAGCCCCCTCCTGTGTGCCCAAAGGCATTCTACCGCCTTGCCCTCACGCCTCAAGCGGCTCTCAGAGGACGCTGCCTTCGGGGTGCAGCTGTGTCCTATACAGCCTGTGGTTGTGTGGGTGCAGTGGGTGGGTGGGGTGGGTTCGGAGGCGAACCAGAAGGTCTTGCCGTCTTTAGGCTGACACAAAAGGGTGTGGGGTGGGGTAGGGGACATGGTCTGGCAGTTCCACGCCTTGCACACAGACTCATCCGGAGAGGTCGGCAGCTGGCACACACCCTCCCCTTCCCACCCCCTTCTGAATCTTTACTTCGCATGGGTGCAGTTGTGGAGCACATCCTCACCTGAGCGTGAGGAGGGGGAGGGGAGGGGCAGTTTTCAATTCTTTATTTCTTCCTTCATTCCTTCGTTGTAGATTTCTTTCCAGAGGGTGTGGGGATATTTTTTTTTTGGGGGGGGGGGGGGGGATGGGTGGGGTTAGTGTGATTTGTGCGTGTGTGTGGCTCCAGACGTTGTCCGGGTGTACCTCCCCCCCCCTCCCCCGGTTTCAAAAACAGACTCGAAGTTTGCGTTCTTTGTCTGTACGAACGATGCCTGCGAGTGCATGTGTGCAGGATTCCGAACTGCCACGGGTCTTTGTGCGAAACGCAAGATGTTCCTCCTTTGTAAAATGTGACACAGCGGTGGCTCGAGCCATCCCTGTTGCAGACCACCCTCCTCACAAACTCTTACGTTTGATTCCTGATACGTCGCAGGGAGAGTTTGAAACAGTTGTGGATCCCCCTTGCTGTGCTCATCTCACACAAACCATCGCCATACTGCAATACGGCAATGCTGAGCTCGCAAGCTGGCACTGAACAGAAGCCTACAAAAGACCACTGCAAAGGAACCAGTCGACACGAGACATGATGTGCCTTACCCCACCATGTCCAACCCAGGCGTGTATGAGCAGCATTCTTAAAGAGAAACCAACAATCACGGGCATGCAAAGCCTCGGATATCCCTCTCACCACCCACGAGGTGACTCTGACCCACCCCTTTCCTTCACGATTTCAAACGATTTTCTGACTCTGCCCCGAGCAGCTCGTTGCCCTCGGTGAGAGGTCCCTCTATCCTGTGTGTGGGTCCTCGATCTCTCTCTGTTCGGGTTCTTCTGGGTTTTCATTCGGCAGGTGAGTTGTTACACACTCATTGTCGGATGCCGACTTCCATGGACACCGTCCTGCTGATATTGCCATCCTGTCCGCCGCTTTCCTCTTTTCCTTTTATACGATGGTTTCTTTGTCATTCACGCTGGCAACCTCTGCATTATATAGATTCCCTTATATATTCGCACAGATGTAAGTTGTATGCAGGGCCTCAACTCTCGAACCTGCAGAGGTGGAATCCTTTCTGTGCAACACTTCAAGTGTCACAGCGGCACACCTCTGGCAAAGAGCGAGGCCCCTCTCCCCACCCCCCCCCCCTCCCCCACACACCAACGGGGGGACAAGAGGGTGCAGTGACGTAGAGAAAGGTAAGGTGCAGAGGTGGCATCCCCTTCACTCGTTATGCAAGGCAGTGTCCGAGACCTCGCGATATGATCGGGATGTAGGGGCGGGGGGGTGAGGGGGGGGGGGGCGAAAGGGAGATATAGCTGTCGAGAGTGAAGGCAAAAAAACAGTTCTCTCCCCACCCTCTGGCGGTGTATCCTTTTCTGAGGGTGGAAGGGGGAGAAACGGGGAGGGGAGTCAAAGGTTGGGGAGACGGTGGGTGGGGAGAAATTGGGTTAGGCCAAAGATAGCAGCACGTATCCTTTCAGAGAACAGCATGGACCTCTGGTTTTTTTCGGCCTGGATTGACACACCGGGACTCGATTGCACGAGCATCCCAAACATGGGTCAGTTTCTCGGACGCTCCTTTCTACGGGAGGAGCCGAGGCTGGGAGGAGGCTACCGGGGGGATCAGCAGTGCCAGAGAGGAGGGCATGTAGTAGCGGAGGGCCGCACTACCGTTCACCCTTTCTGCCCTGCTCCCCATCAGGCCCCCTCTCCCTCTGGACCTGGTGGCGGCGTGGGTGGAAACTCAGTTTTGTTTGTGCGCACCTGTGCGTGTATGGGTGTCCATACGTGCGCTGCCAACAATCTTTTTTACCGTGACCTGAGCAGGTTATAGCAAAAAAAATCCGGCACGACCTGGGGCAGGGCTGTTCCTAACTGGGGGGCTTGTTCCCCACTTTCAGGATTCTGAACTTTTTTTCTAAGAATTTTTGTACGGGGAAAAAAAGTTTTTTTGGTGTTGCTGAAAGTGCTTCGCATGATGTGCGCACGAACTACGCACAAGTACGCACGAACTACGCAATATGGCCTCGTAATGTCACTTTTTTATTTTGTACTGGGGCGGGACCAGTAATTAGCTCAAAAAGGCTGAAAAAATGCCGAAAATTTTCGAATCCCAGTCAGGGACCACTCTGAATCACCCGTATCGTGCAAAGAAACAGGTTTGTTTGCCGAAAAATCACAATGTGTGCCCTCTACAGGCCCCCCTACCCCCCGAGAACTCGGGGGGGTATGAGGGTATGAGGGGGGGTGTTTTCACCCAATTGGTGTTCCCAGTAAGAGGTGTAAATGGACACCCCATGGCCAAAACGACCCCACTGCGATCCGCACAGATCCCAAACGTTACAAATATCGGGTTTTTGGAATACCCGAGGAGGGGGTCCCGCTGGGTGGGCTGGTGTGGTTGCCTCTCAGTCACATCCTATGACCAGCCCCTGAACCAGACCCACGTTTCGCGGACGAAGCTTGACAGCTCGACCACAGAAATGACCCCACTACGATCCGCACAGATTCCAAATAGTCAAAGGAACGGGGTTTTACAACACCCGAGTAGGGGGCCCCTTTCGGGGGCGTTTTGGCACAGTCTCGGCTCTGTCGTGATAAGGGGTTTCGCAAGCAGTGTCATTAGCCTTCAGCCACTGTCAAGTGAGCTATGGCTTGTCTTGAGGGTGCGTTGTCATCTGTTGGTCCCAGGTACAGACAAACAAACGCTGCAGCTGGGCGAGGGCTGACTGACGTGTCTTCCGAGGTTCGAGACTTAGGACAACCTAGTTTGGTGAGTCTCGAGCCAGGCTCCTAAGGCCTCCAGAGACAGGTCCTTCCGCAGAAGTCAGAAGAGTGACTTCCTGCAAACCAGAGGGCCTGGGTGGATATTTGGGATACGTGGAGGGCCCCTACATCAGGAAATGGGCACCACAAGGTCTGGGACGAGGCCGGTGGTAGTGTCGGTGCAGTCTGGGCTCTGTATTGGAGGTAGCGTTTTTCCCACTGCCAGGGCGTTCGCTCGGGGAGAAATAGGGGCCTATTTCGTTAAAAAAAATATTCTGGGAAAACCCTTCTCCCACCTCTCTCCCCGGCATTTCTCCCAAGGGGGAGAAATTAAATAAAAAAAGTTTCTCGGAAGTTTTTGCCTCAGGTGGGAAGAGGTTCTGAAGGAGAAGGGCAGCACCCTCTCGTACAAATTGATACCACCACGCTTCGCACGGAGCGGAAATAACCCAAAGAAGCGAGACCTGAACCTGCTGGGGACCGTCGGAGCTATTGCCGGCATCAGCATGGTCAAGGCCAGAGGAGGCCGAAGCCAAGAGCATAGTGGCCTGCCACAGGCGCCAGGCCGATGTACCTCTTGATCATGCTGTCTCAAGGTGCACGTTGTCTGTATGTGGTGTTCGACTATGAAGCGGACTCGGACGAGGCTGACAAATGTTCACTACCGTGGCCTCCGGCGGCTGGGGGGCTCCGCCCCCCAGACCCCCCTGTGACCTGTGAAGTCTGTCCAACAGGAACTAACGAGCGCATGTGACCGTGCCCTTCCTTCTCGAGAACGGGTATCGTCGACGGTCCGTGATCCTGTTTTGGGTTCGTCACCAACTCCCGAAGTACTCACTGATTGCCGCAAAACCTCCATTTTGCAGCCGCGAACCGCGAAATGGGTCCCTTGCGCCAAACATATGTAGTACCCTGCCGCTGGTCTGGGCCCTTGAGGCAATTTGTCTGAGGGGCCGATGTTGCATGATTTCGCGCGCGCGAAGCGCGCGCGAAAAAAATTTTGAGGCGGCAATTTTACCCCTTTCTCCCACAGTCTCTGAGGAAGGTGGGAGATAGCGAACACCCTGCCCACTGGAGAGAATAAAAAAGTGGCATTATTGCTTATGCACAATGTACGCACAAACTACGCAAAACTACGCACGAACTACGCAATTTGAGCCTTTCAGCAACACCATTTTTTCTAAACCCTGTGCCTGGAATTTTGACCGAGTTAGATAAAATTTTCAGTGCAATCCTTCAGCACCTCCCCCCTAGATTTTTAGGTTTTCTTGACCCAATGGTCGAAATCTGCGACATAGTAGAAATCCCGGGGACATGTCGAATTCGAAATTTTTGGGTCAAGAAACCCCAGGGGGGACCCTTTGGTTTCACCCCCTGCTGGGGGGCCTGGTGGGCGTTCAGGTGTGCTGAGACCCTTTGGGTTCTGACAGAGTGCAGCAATGGTAATCAACCGTCGTGAACGTACTTTCGTGCCGGCATGGCTATCCATGCGCACCGTGGCATGTCGCCGCATCCGTTCCGATCAACAAGTGCCAGAGGTAAATCAGGAGTCCTGGTCCAGTGCAGGCACCTGCGCTGCAGATACCCAAGGGACTGTTGTCCACAAAAATGCACACGCAAGGACATCAACTGACCGAGGCAATGCACCTCGCAGCCTATCGATTCGATTCGGGGCACCAAGCCTCACGAGCTGGTCACGCGATACCAGGTTACTCTGCGTGGCATATTCCGTGCAGCCGAAATGGCTTGGGCAGCAGTGCACAGGAACTTCTGCTGCACTGCGACAGGACAACCCAAGCACCTGCCGCGTACATCCGGAGGTGAAGTTGGATGAGGAAGATCAGTGGCTTCTGGGAGGAAGAGGGCGACCGCGTCCACGTCGCGGATACCACACTCAGCACACGAGCGGGCGTTGCCTGAAATCCCCCATGTGTAAACAGGGGAAATCGGCCTTTGAGGGAATCCTGGTCAGGAATAAAAATTTCCACACATATTTTTCGACTTCCTGAGGCCAAAAACCGGTGTTCCTGGACCCAGATGTGACATCTGGATGACATAATAAAAATCCAGAGTGCCTTAGAGGCGCGCGGGACATTTTTTTGGGGATCGTGGCTGGGGACCCCCTATTTTGGGGGATTTCCCGTAGGTGGAAAATGTCGATTTTCCAATTTTAGATCATTCTGGGGGCACCTGCGGGGCCATATTTTGCATTTTCAGACAGGGGACCTATACCCTACAAACCCGATTTTCGGGTTTTTTGACCATTTTTTGCCTTGTGCGAAAACGTGATATTTTTTGGACAAAATTCCAGGCACAGGGTTCTAAGAATTTTGTTAGGGGAATTTTTTTCTAAGGTTGGTTCGCAGAGGAAAAAACTTTTTCTAAGTTTTCCCCAGTCGACAGGGCGCGCACAAGGATGGAAGGGAAGTCTGTCCCCCGTACCGTTCGCCTTGCTGGCCAACTGGAGAGCCAGACGTTCACTACCGTGGCCTCCGGCGGCGTACGTCTCGAACTCAAGTCCTTCGAATCCCATCAGGTCGGGGTCCAACCACTCCAGTCGCCTCTGAGGATGCAGCCAACTCGCACAGAATCTGTACGCCCACACGAACAGATGTTCGCTACCGTGGCCTCCGGCGGCTGGGGGGCTCCGCCCCCCAGACCCCCATGTCGCGTGTGCCCGTCCATCTATCTCACTTCCCCGGGCAGCGTAGGAGGTCAGCGCCGCATCCATGAAGCGCTTCTTCGAAGCCTGGCTGACATCGGACAGGAGGTAGGGCTTCCCCACCTGGGAGGTACACTTGCCGCGTTCGCGACATGCGTGACACGCGACACGTTACCTGACACGTGAGTGTGCCTTGCTAACACGCATTTCAACGGCCTGCCGACGACCGTTCCCCAAACCAGTAAACCAGCAGTTTTGGAAAATCGGAGAGATCACCCTACTGCGCTGAACATGGTGCGCACCACTGCAAAAATCCCCGGGAGCTTTTGGGCTTTCAGACCTGAAGGGGCCAGCAGGTGGGTGGCGTCGGGGAGTGGCAGCTTTGTAACTGTCCTCCAGCTGCTGGCATGTCCAGCCCTGCGAGAGTGCCAAGGTGTATTGAGTCCCTGCGGAGCACAACCCGATGAGAACGAGTGCCAGATGATCCTCATTCATTTTCAGCTGTAACGCGCATGAGGGGCACTCTCTGCCGCAAGCATCTCTGGCATCACTCGAGAGCTGTCACATGATGACGCGGAGAGAAATCAGAGAAAAAGTCCCGCCTGACGGGCACGCGCCTGGAAACTGTGGGGGGGCGAGCAAAAAATCCCTTGTAAAAATTCTTAGAAAAAACCTGGTTCCCCGATCCAAAAAACCTGGAAAAAGGGCTCGTTCCCCGCCCAGGCCTGACCTGGGGTGTGGATTTGTGTGTGGGGCTTGGGTTTGATTCCAATACAACGATCTCATCACCGCCACGTCCCCCCACACCCCTCCCACACCCCAACCACTCGCACATTGCATGGTGTGGGGATGCATGGCGTCACTCCGAAGTGCTGAAGGACCCTCAACACTGTGCGAGCCGCATCCCCTTCCCACCACGTAGCTTCTTCAGGTTCTTTTTGTTTGAGGAGACGGGAGGGGGGGGGGGGGGAGGGAGGGAGGGGAGAGGAGGGCTCAAGGCACACCCGAGTGTGTGACAGTCAGCCGAGAAGGGGAACTGATGTCGGTTCCCTTCTTGCCCCCCCCCCACACAGCGAGCGAATTAACACGTGCTGGGGAACGGAGTCCTGAGGAAAAAAATGGGGGGGTATCTGGTTTGTTGTGAGGGGGGGGGGGGGAAACACCGGATATATTGTCTCGTTTCCCCTTCATTTCGTTGGGTATTTTTATTGGCTATCAGTTGGCAAATCGGCATTGCTGTGAAGGGTTTGGGTCTCTTTGTGGGGAGAGTCAGATAGGATATTTCTCCCACCCCCCCGCGACGCTTGGGGCAGCATGCACTACCATACACTACCTCCAGTGTTCTTTGCTGAAGACAAAGTCCACGCGGGGGGGGAAACTGCAGCGGCAGGCCGGCATGCCGGCACCGCAGGAAACCAAACAATTTTGAGTCACTCGGCATTTCTGGATTTTTTTTTTGCGGCCTGTGTGGTTGTCTTCGTCGTTTTTCTTCTGCGACCGGACATCCCCTTCTGGAGACACCGATCTTCACTATCAACCGCTAGCTGATGCTGGAGCTTTCGGGAGCCTCTGCGAGTGGGTGGCCACGTTTTCTTTGGTGGACGCATCCAAAAGGAAATAAATAAATAAAGAACCCGAAAAGAGGTCGAGGCACCCGCTCCACACCGGCATCTTGGGGCTGGGGGTTCACAGTTCACACAGGTGAGGATCAGTCCTCTGTGAGGCGCTTATCCTGAAGACGTTCCAGTTCCCCAGTCGGTCTCCAGAAACTCGGGCCGCGTCTGGCGCTGTATCGCCTCGGCGGGGCTGTCGTCCCTTACAGTCTTCTCTGTACGAGGTCATCCACAGGCTGCACACCTGCCCCGCGGCTGTGTGGCAGTCTTCGCGGAGTGCAATGCGAAGGTCTGGCCTGACGTGGTGTGACTATTTAGACTCCAGGTGTCTCCACCCTTCCTGGTCTGGGGAGCCTCGGTACCCAAGCCGTTTTAGGTCATGCTCCGGACCACGGCCGTGCTAGACTCCTGGTGCAGGCACCCGTCATGGTCCGGGGACGGCCCCCCCAGGCAGTTTAACGTCTTACCCAGGACCTTGGAGGCCGCTGTGGGGACAATTGGGACAGCGCTGAATATGCCAGGGCCCCTGGTGTAACAGGCAGAGCCAAAAAAAAGAAGAGGCGCATTTCTCGAAAACAGAGCAGAGCGACAGATGAGAACTCACGGATTAAGAAAAGACACGGCACCGAATGGAGAAGGAGGCAGGATGGTTCTTTGCTTACAAAGGGCGGGGGTGGCGACGGAGACAGGGATAGACCATGAACAGCATGCAGCACACAAGGATTTGTAATGCTGGTAACAAGCAGCGCACAAGCGTCCATCATCAGCATGCAGTGACACGTAAAGACACCCCCACTGTCAACCATTTTGATGTCTGAACTACGATTTCGGGGGTGGTTTCTGAACAACCTGTCTCGAAGGAAATGCACGGATTCCGTACAGTGTACTTGACTGACTCCCACCCTCCCCCACCCAACACCCGCCTCTGCATCTCGCAAAAAAAAACGCATGAGAAATCACGAACGGGATGAACAGACCCAGACAGTAGCAAACTGAAAAGAAGCCCCAGTAAAAGCTCAACAGAAAGGTTTGAGCGGGAAGGGGCTCGCAGCAGTGACAAACGGAACGACGTATCTAATGAAACAACTTAGCTGTCTCAGGGGCCAATAAAGCGCAAGGCAAAATAAAGAGGGGTGGGTATCTGTGTGGCACAGAATACGGCCCACTTGCAATCCCACCCCACGTCACAACAGACACTTGCAGGCGTGTGTGTGTCAGCGGGCCCTGAGTAACACATGGTGGTGTTAGATGTGCGCAAAAAAGACAGACTCGTGTTGATATGGCGAGAATCTGACAGGCACAGGCGTTGTGCTGCAACACCGCAACCAGTGCTGCAGCGGGCCAAGGAAGCATAACCTACCACCTACGATAGAGCTTCCATAAAAGCTCTTGAAAGCCGCATCCAAGCAGGTGTAGTGCGCGCACCTCCCAGAATCTTGGAGCCGAGCGCACAGGCGCCAAGGCTCATGCAGAATCATGTGTGGCGACAGTGTGCCACGCGTCACGATGAAGCGTCGATGAGAGGCTGGGTTGCTGAAAGCATGGCGACCTCGCTGCCATTCTCGGGTGTCTCGCAGCGGAAGCCGTCACCTGTGTGTGTGGCGTCGGTGGAGGGCGTTCTGCACCCACAGAGCTGGGCCATATGGAGCAAACGGATCAGCACAGCAAGGTGTGGAAATACAAAGCAGGTCTTGACCCTCAACAATGGCATACCGAAGTCTGGGGAATTCTTCTTGTTCAGCAAGGTTCCGATAAACGCCAGGGGTGTCCTGGGAGACTTGATCGAAGGCGACGACCCGACCTGCGGGGAGGTGAGGCGCAACGCGAACGGCTGCGTGTGGGGTGTGGAGGCCAGCCGCCCCGAGGGGCCAGGAGGCGTCTTCTGGGCCTGCTGGTGCTGTGTAGAGGAGAAGGTGACGGAAGTCTGCGCACGATTCCGCTTCGGCTTGTGCAGGGGAGGCGACTGCAGGGTGGCATTTGAAACGGGCGCCCCCGAGAGTGACGACAGCGACGAGTTGTTCGACTCCCCTGACCCCGTGGTCAGCTTCAGGTGGCTCGCAGCCGACATGATCAGGCTCGCACTCACAGGGGAGTTGGTCCCCTCGCTGGAGGGATCCGCCGCCACACCTGCAAGGGACGGGGGCTTCAGCATCCAGTCGAATGCATAGCGCGGTGCCTGAGGGTACTTGGCCATCATCTTCTCACGCAGCTGCTGCGAACGCCCCTGGCTCGCCAGGGCAATCTGCTTCACATTCTTCAGGCACTCCGGGTTGTACTCGTTGTAGAACACCGTGAGGCCCCGCACGAGCCACGGGATGTCGGGGTGGATGACACGCTTGTGCCCTTTCGGCTGCCCCAGCACAGCGCCGTTCTTATCACAACACATCGTGCTGGTCTTGGTGCCGGGTGCGTTGAAAGAGGTGCGCAGGCCAAACCGCCGCCCGACCTTCGTGGTGTCCACCTTCTTCATCATCAGGATGAGGGCCTCGGCACGCAGCTCACGCAGCTTGTCACAGCGCTTGCGGGCAAGGTAACGAAGCCAGGCGCCACGGATGCGGTGGTGCGCAGCCTGGGGGGACAGGGCGGGTGCGGCAGCCAGAGGGTCATCCCGTGGGGCGCAGTGACGTCGCTTCCCGGTCAGAGACAGGCGTCCCACATCAGGGTGTCCGTGCATCGCACACAACTGCGAGGGGAGAAGGCCTCAGCAGTGTGGCACCCGGTCAAGAGGCAGGGGGCAGCGTTGGTTGCCGTGGGTGTGTGTAACCGCCTGGTGGGGGTGTGGAGGGGAGGGGTGGGCACGTTGCAGGATGGAGGGCGGGGTGATGGGTCGTGTGAGGCATACGGGGTAAGGTGGGGTGGGGGTGTGGCGGCCATGTGTTTTTCTCACCCTCCTGCAGAAACCGACCCGCAAAAAAGCAGAAGCTGAGAAAAAAAAGGAAAAGTAAAAAGGGGGCCTGTGGGGTGAGAGCAGGCTGCAGCAAGCATTGAGGGGCATGCTGCGACACTACCCGTCACGGTGGGCACACCTGTGTGCCGCACGGCAGCACGCTGCCGCACGGCACGCAGGGGCAGACAGGCGGAAAAGGAACGAACAAACAATGGAAAGGCAACGGGGGTGTGTGCAAACATGCCGCAACACACTGCCCCTTGCCATATGCTGGCGAGTGGCGGTGTGTACGGTGTGAGGGTGCACGAAAGGTGGGGGGGGTGGGGTCACAAATCAACATAAACCTCCGGGGCTGACTGTCATCATCAGAGGGGGGTGTGTGGTGACAACAGCACCGGCGGGGGTCTCAACAATTCTCGATTATTTTGATTTTGCTTTGTTTTGTTTAGCCATTGTGTGTTTGTTGTTGTTTGGCTTTGTTACTCTTGCTTTGTTTTTGTTGCTTTTTTGGTTTTTGGGTTTTCGTGTCTAACTTCTTTCGAGTTGTTTACATTTTGTTTGTTTTGTTTGCTTGGTCAACATTCCAACAGATCATCTGCTCTGCAAGAGAAACAGAAGATCAAAAGAAGAAACCACACAACTCCACGCACACACGCACCCAACGAGAGAGAGTGAAAACTGGGGATTTGAAGCCTAGTACTCCTCAACGTCCTCCTCACCCTCAATGTCGGCGGACTCGGCACCCACCTCCTCGTAGTCCTTCTCCAGGGCGGCAAGGTCCTCACGCGCCTCCGAGAACTCACCCTCCTCCATACCCTCACCGACGTACCAGTGGACGAAGGCACGCTTCGAGTACATCAGGTCGAACTTGTGGTCGATGCGGGCGAACACCTCGGCGATGGCCGTGCTGTTCGAGATCATGCACACCGCGCGCTGCACCTTGGCCAGGTCACCGCCCGGCACCACCGTGGGCGGCTGGTAGTTGATCCCGCACTTGAACCCGGTCGGGGACCAGTCCACGAACTGGATGGTGCGCTTCGTCTTGATGGTGGCGACGGACGCGTTCACGTCCTTCGGCACCACGTCACCGCGGTACATCAGGCAGCACGCCATGTACTTCCCGTGGCGGGGGTCGCACTTCGCCATCATCGACGCGGGCTCGAAGGCCGCGTTCGTGATCTCGGCCACCGACAGCTGCTCGTGGTACGCCTTCTCCGCGGAGATCACCGGGGCGTACGACGAAAGCATGAAGTGGATGCGCGGGTACGGCACCAGGTTGGTCTGGAACTCCGTCACGTCGACGTTCAGCGCACCGTCGAAACGGAGCGACGCCGTCAGCGACGAGATCACCTGCGCGATCAGACGGTTCAGGTTGGTGTAGGTCGGGCGCTCGATGTCCAGGTTGCGGCGCGCAATGTCGTAGATCGCCTCGTTGTCCAGCATGCACGCAACGTCGGTGTGCTCCAGCAGCGAGTGCGTCGACAGCACGCTGTTGTACGGCTCCACGACGGCCGTCGACACCTGCGGGGACGGGTACACCGTGAACCCGAGCTTCGACTTGCGCCCGTAGTCCACCGACAGGCGCTCCAGCAGCAGAGCACCCAGACCAGACCCGGTACCACCGCCCACGGCGTTGAACACCAGGAAGCCCTGCAGACCCGTGCAGTTGTCGGCCAGCTTGCGGATCCGGTCCAGGCACAGGTCCACAATCTCCTTCCCGATGGTGTAGTGACCACGCGCGTAGTTGTTCGCGGCGTCCTCCTTGCCCGAGATCAGCTGCTCGGGGTGGAACAGCTGCCGGTAGGTGCCGGTGCGCACCTCATCGATCACCGTGGGCTCCAGGTCCAGCAGCACGGCGCGGGGCACGTGCTTCCCAGCACCCGTCTCGGAGAAGAAGGTGTTGAAGGCGTCGTCCTCCACACCGCACGTCTTGTCCGACGGCATGGCGCCATCAGGCTGGATCCCGTGCTCGAGGCAGTACAGCTCCCAGCACGCGTTACCGACCTGGCAACCGGCCTGACCGATGTGGATAGAGATCACCTCCCTCATTGTAGTGTTTGTGTGTGTGTGTTGCAAATGCAGGTCTGTGGTGGTGGTGTGGTGGTGCAATGTCGACACAGTCTGAATCGCAGCGAAGTCCCCCCAATGAGTGGGGCAATACACAAGATAACAATCTGGGGCAGCATTTCCCAGGGGATCAGGGATCAACTCTGTAACTTACTTACTGATCGACAGTGACTGGCAAGCCACTGTCTATCCCATGAACCTGCAATTCGACTGTGTCCTTCTGCTGCAGTGCTGAAAAGGATTCCGCCGAGCGTATGTTGGTGAGTCGGCTACGCGCCCTGCGCTCAGAACACGTCCGGAGAAGGATTTGCGTAGGGGGGTCGCACTGCTGCTCCCCCCTTTGGCAAGTTGCAGAGACAGTTTGTTTCGCAGAGATGAAGTCTTCATCCGCAGGTCTTCATTGCCGTCCACCGCAAGACGCTTTCTCCGCTCGACACTGGCCTTGCGCTGCCACCCGCTGTCAACAACCGAGAGGCCCCTGGCAAGGGACTGTGCCTGGCTGAAGCACTCTTGGTTGCTGCGCTGCGATCTCCTCTGCAATAGTGAAGCACGCTTGCACCGGTTCGCCTCAATACGTGTCGAGTGCCGCACAGCAGCCTGGTGCGCAAATCGTGCCTGCCGAGAGTCGCATGCTTCCGACAGCGCCGCTGCAGACTCCATGTCTTGTCGTCGCGAAGCCACAGTGGACTCCAGCATGGAGCACACCAGCTGTGTGTGGCTTTGTGAAGACGGGTTGGCGGTGGCAGGGCGCTGTGGTGGAGCGAGGGCGGATCTCCAGTAGTCTTCGAAGAGGCGGACGACTGCATCGTGCGACGTGTCGTGGCACAGCACTTCGTAGTCTGCAAGACACTGTTGCAGGAGCTGCTTGCGACGGGCCTCGCGCTGTCGTAGCCTCCCAGCAATTACTGCCTGCTGTGTCCCAACTGGGAAGAACGACTTTGCGTCCGACATATGCAGACGTAGGAGGTCGCGTACACCCACACCTTTCCGCAGCATGACAAGCACAGAGCGCGGTGAGTTGACAAGCTGCAGGCCTTCGCTCTGCCCTGCCTCGGGAGCCCAGACACCAAACTGGTTGACGAACTTCTCCCGTGTGGCCTCCAGCAGCGCGTCGTCGCAGAGCGACGGCAGCGCCAGCCGCACCGCAGGACGCTGCGCCTTCCACGCCCTCCTCAGGTAAGCCGCAGGCCCAGCCCGCACGAAGCACGACTTGCGCACCTTGTCGGGCACCAGCCACTTCAGCGAGGTGTGCTTCAGAGAGAAGCCATGCGCTATCACTCCGTTGTGCCGCAAATGTGTCGGCTCCAGGTACCCTTGCACAGGGCCGGGGGCTCTGAACGTGTGCATTGGAGCTAGCAGTTGTGCTAGAGCCCGCCACTCCCCAAACTCACATCTGCCCGGCCGGTTGGTGGGTGCAGAGCAGGGGCGAGGGACCGAAGGCCTCTCCCGCGGGATGCCCTGCGACGTCCTATCGAGCACGTCTTTCACCAGCTTGGAGGAGGGCGACAGGGGCGGGGACTCCACGAGGTAGTCTGCCTGCTGGATGTGCACATCGCTGGGTGGGCCGCACAGGGAGGTAGTCAGCTCCTCCAGCATCGAGTCGACATGCGACACAGGCAGCTCGATGCCATCCGCGATCGAGCTCATGCTCCAGTCGTCGTGCGACTCGGGGATGCCGCAGGGAATAGACGCCTCCCCATAGCGCAGCTTCGCGTCAAACGCAGGCTTCTCACGGGCTTCGCTTGCACCCTCCTTATGGCACTGCGACTCGCCGCTCCCCGACAACTCGTCGACAGGCACATAGACATGTCGTGGACTCCATTGCACAGCAGGCGGATCCTCCGAACAATCTGTGCGGAAACTACGGACACTGTCCCTGTGCATACCTCATCCTGCTGATATGGCGTTGGTGTGGTGGTGGCCCCAGGCAGGGCTGAGGGGTCTTCTCCAACAAAACATCACTGGGGGGGCGGGTGGGGAGGGGTGGCGCTTGCGTGCCAGCGAAGTGCTGCCTGGTCAGGCTCCTGCTAGTCCGAACCGGCAGAGACGAGATGCAAGTCTATCGTAGTACAACACAGTGGCCTTTCAGATGTCCAAACGGCAACGGCCAAGTAGACGTGAGTCCTGAGATGGTTCATTCTGTTCTTCAGGTAGATAGCGGGGTAAGTAATCTGCAGACACAATCGCTCCCCATGATCACAGGGTGGATCAGGGAAGGGAGGAGGGGGGGTGGGGTGGAAACAGTTCGAAGTGCACTGAGTGTCAGAATGGCACACGATGGTGACGGCACGCGGAGTGTGGTGGGTCGCTGTGCGCACACCCCCCCCACTCCCCCCCTTGAACAAACCACTTTCCCCCGATATGAAAGCTTTCTTTTGATGAATTATCGTGCAAGTTTCCTGCAACGGCAGGGCTCACAACAGCCACCTTTTTCTCCGGGAGGTGATCTTGGTTCTTTTGCCGATTAGTATTGCCACAGTGCGAAGACCCTGAACGGGATGAACCGCACCACTCGCATTACTCCTGTCCTCGAGCACTCCCACACGGCGACCCATCCACTAGTTTATGTAGGTTCATTTCTGAGGTTGTGATTTGGTATTGTTTCTTGAGTGATTTTCTAATTTTCGTTCAAAGTCGTCACCCACCCACCCACCCCCCCCAACCTTATCCCGGCTTGCCGTGGTTCGCACATAGGGTTCACGATCCAGCAGCGTGCATCAGGGAAGAGGCATCAGCGGATCAAGGCAAGAAGGGAATGGCCAACCCAACAATAAGAGGCAACAGGATGATGCTGGCATGGATGGGGACGGTGTGGGTGACAACTTGGTTGTGTTGACAACACCACAAGGCAAAAAAGGCAGAAACAGAAGCAAAGGCACAAGCAACGTCAAAGGAGACACGGTTTCATCCCACTGTGAAATAAACACGAAGGGCTTAGTCGATGAAGCCTGGTTGCACAACAGGGCCACGACAGGGCAGAATATATCCCTGTGTAGATGCCTGTTGGAGATTCTCGCTTACAACAACGCAGGGCTGCATACACCATGCAAACCACACGGCACGCAAAACACACCAGGCGGGCTGACCTCACCTGAAGAAACAGCAACACACAACCCTCCCCCCCTGTGTTGCTGCCAGAAGGCCCTGCTTCAAAAGGGGTATTCCTTTTGAAATAAAACCAGACATGGAGCTCCCTCCCTCTGGACATGATGTTCGTATCCGGGAGGCCCCACCCACCCACTCAGCTCCCCGCCCCCCACCCATCCCGATCGCTTTGGCTGTTGTTATCAAAAGTTGTGTTGCGTGACAGGTGTATTTTTAATCCCCGGTCTTCCCAGCCAAAAATCCCCGATTCATCCCCGCTTTTTTCCAGCTAAAAATGGTACCCAATGTCCCTCCTCCCCAGTGTGGGGCCCTTGGTCTTGTACCAAACGGGTTCCTTCCACGATTCCTCCCGCTCGCGCCATACTTGGGTGCTGGAGGAAAACCC
The DNA here is from genome assembly GCA_963210315.1 of Rhynchopus euleeides. NCBI lineage: Eukaryota > Euglenozoa > Diplonemea > Diplonemida > Diplonemidae > Rhynchopus > Rhynchopus euleeides. Next base: position 677,150 of record OY723322.1, on the reverse strand, counting down.
CAAAAAACGGCTTTCAGGACCGTTATTCCGACGAACCCCCTGATATGCCACAGCTGAAACAGCCCAAGGACTTGCTGCGGTCACTAGACGGGCAGACACACGCTACACGGGGGGTCTGGGGGGCGGAGCCCCCCAGCCGCCGGAGGCCACGGTAGTGAACATCTGTTCAGTGTGGGCGTACAGATTCTGTGTGAGTTGGCTGCGTCCTCCTGAGGCTACTGGAGCTGTTGGATTCCCTGACCTGCTGGGAATCGAAGGACTTGGGTACGAGATATCCGCCACAGGGGGGTCTGGGGGGCGGAGCCCCCCAGCCGCCGGAGGCCACGGTAGTGAACGTCTGGGCTCTTGGCTGGAAAAAACCCGGTTTTAGCTGGAAAAAAACCGGTATTTTGGCTGGAAAAAAACGGTTTTTTGCTGGAAAAAAAACCTGGTTTTGGCTGGAAAAAAACCGGAAAAAGGGCGGATGCCAAAAAGACTCATCCTCGTCCCCCACTAGAAATACACCTGTTGCGTGATCATGAAACAAATATACGGGCATGCCACCGGAGGTCGGGTTTACGAGCAGCGGAGCCAACCGTCCTGTCGAACGATTCTGAACGTTTTGTTTGGCCGGTGCCTCTGAGCAGACACTCTTGGACCCCCTCCCGGCAAGAGGGGGGGGGGGGGGACGCTGGTTCGGGTTCCTCTGGCTGACACGGCGGTATCGCCTTCTTGGCCTCAAAACCGTGGCGCGTTTTTTTGCAGTGGTCCAACGACCCCCGACCCGACATCGACAAACCTAACACTGGGTATACTGGCGAGTAGAACAGGTACAGCAGGGGTGTCCAAAGCCCGCCGTGCACACAGGACAATCCTGATCGCGAGGTGGCAAAAAAAAGGGTATCCCGTTGGGCTGGTTAGCGCAAAGAACTTCTGGGGTATACCACCCTCGGGTTCATTTGGACTCCCTCTGTTAACCGGCAGAAATCGGGTGGATCAGGCACGGTTTGGGGTTTGGGGTTTGGCTCGAGCAGTTTTGGGCAAACGTTTGGGCCCTGCCTCGGGCAGCCTGCGAGTGATGTGTCGAGCTAATTTTCTTGCCACGCCGAGGGTGCGCAACAAGGGGTTCTCACATTCACAGGCTGCCACCTGCCTGGCCTGCGCCCCCGATGTAATGAGTTATGTTTCGTTCTGCAGCAGGGTCGCAGAGGGGTGCGCCGAAGGCACGCTTTTGAGAAGAGTCCTCCCCTCAAACACACCGCTGGACAAAGGACACCATTCTCCGGATTTGATTTGCGACGAGCTCTCAGGAACAGAATCCAAAAAAAAGATAAGGCATTGTTTGTGCGCCAAACCCGGGTGAACAAACCTCACGTGTTTTGCCTGATGAAGGTTGGTGTGAATGTGCGCACAGTCATAGCAACAAGGCAAGGTAGATTGTGTTTGTCACCCAAAGCGCTGACAACCATCTTTTTCACTGTGACAAGCTTCTTGTTGTGTGTGGAAAAACCCACCAGAATTCTCATGAATTCGCTTTTTTAACGGCGACCCGCACCGATTTGTTCTGACTTTGCTTTGTGCCTTATTGATATGCTTTGGGCCATCCCCTCCTCCGCCAACCTACTTCGAAAGGCTCAACACAGGCGAGGGCCTCGAGGCAGGCCACCACCCTCTGTAGAAAACAAAGAGTGGGGCTGCCTACCAGACAGTGTATTTCGGGGTCAGGCGCTGCGGCACGCCAGTGGGCTTTTATCCTTGAAGATCGGGATACGAGGTTTCGTTGTGGATTTCCAGTCCAATACTGGGCTGGGGGAAAGGGGGGCTAGGAGCTGCGCCCCGAAAAGCTTACTGTCCGGAATATATCAACCTGAGAGCAAATTGGGGTAGGAAGGTGTTTATACGTCTATATCACGGGTGGAAAGTCTCGGAGTGCATAGAGAATGCAGAGGGGTGGGGAGTAGGGGGGTAGGGGATTTCGACCTGGAGTGCAGAAAAGTGGGAGCTGCCATCACAAAAGAATGCGGCGACACCTCACGGCGAATCTTCCTGTACAGGCGGGCTGTACACACACTCGTTCCCTCTCTTTCTCCTTCTCTCCCCCATAACGGAGAGCTGCCAGAAACAACGCAAGACGTTGGGCAAGACGTTAAACTACCTGGGAGGGCTTCCCCAGACCATGACGGGTGCTTGCACCAGGAGTTTGAAACAGCCACTCATGCCTTGCGATGCTCACGTGCCTGCTGGACCCCTATGTCCTTCAGGCCCCAAAGCAGGCAACGATATGGGAGCAACCTAATAGGGGAGGTGAAGAGGGCACGGGTCTTAGCCTGATGACACACTGCAACCTCAAGGTGACTGGCGACACCTCTCCCACAGTCTGCGGCGACTCTGCCGTGGCGACAAGGCTTCCTGTCATGGGAGATCGCTGCGTGGATCAACGTGGCACCACCCGTGTGCTCGGCAGGTTGTTTCGGCACCTATTTTCTCCGTGTCATGCTTTTCGTGAGCGTGTCAGGAATGTTGGCACACGCTGGGGAGGGTTCACATGATGACATAACATATATCAGAAGCACACACCCACGTGGCGCTGTCCTTGGCAGGACTTTGAAAGTGCCGCCTTGATATCCTTGTTGGATAGAACCCTCATATCACACCCTCAATCAGCTGACGAAACAACGCGAAGACCTGTGATGTCGCCCCTGTGTTTTCAATACTATTGATTTTGATTTTGACTTTTTTCCCCACAATAAGGCAACAACAGCTTTCCCCCCCCCCCCACCCACACGCACACGCACACAAGGGAAAACCTTTCCCCCCCGAGACACGCTACAGCTGACGAGGAGGGGGGGGGGGGGAAGGGAAGGAGACGGGTGGCATCTGCAGCGAAATCTTTGCGGAGCCACCTATAGGAGGGGGGGGGAGAGGGGGGGGAGTGGGAGTGGGAGAGTGGGTAGGGGAGCCCTCCCCCCCCACCCCCTCCCCCCTCCAGTTCCCGTAGGCGGAAGAGAAGGAGGCACGGCGGTGCTGGTGGTGGTCGGAGGAGAAGGGACGGGTTCGAATGACCTCCCCAACAACTCTCTTGCCCAACCCGTCTGTTTGCCCCCCCCCCCCACGAGTGGCCACATGCCCGCTTTTGCTCTATTGCTGTGGGCAAGAAGGGGGGCGCAATCGCTGGAGGCGCGGGTCTATTGGGAGGAGGGGAGGGGGGGGGGGCTGTGGATGCTGTAAGTTGATGTTCTTTTTTGGCTTTCTTTCAAGTGTTTGTTTCTGTGGGGGAAGGGAGGGACAAGGGGAAAAGGGGGGGGGGGGTTGGGTTTCTTACTTACTCGGTGTACTGTCTCGGTGACAGCTGCGGGTGTTCACAGCGATTTCCAAATGGATTTTCTGATGACCCCCTCCTTTTTTTTGCGCGGATCACCGGATTAGCCAGTGCAGGCTACGAATGCCTGTCGGTTATGTGGGTTGTTCTACAAAACATGGGCAATACAATACAACTATCACACACGTGCTGCTGGTCTGCCCAAGGGTGCCCTGTCGCCTGCAAGAAGGACCTAGATTATCTTGGCACCCTGACCAGAGACTGCAATGACACGCATGCGAACAGTTCTGTAGTACGCCATGCAATACGACTCTGACACCGCTGCTGCGATCTGAACTTAACCCAAATGAAACCACACGCAGTAATGGATTTTGTGCAGGTCACACCCTGGCGCAATCTCCACTCCCCTGCCCTCACACAGTTCGCAGCAGTTCACACTGCCATGCCTGTCGCCGCACAGAGTCTGGTGTATTCATGTGAAGAGCAGCTTTGAAATATAGGCGAGAGGGGAACCACTCGACGTTAGCCTTGCCTCATCCGCCAGACAGGCAGACGAGGTCTTGAAACATAACAAACTGAATGGGCGCCGCCCCCGGGTGTGAGGGGCATTTTGGCGGAAGGGACAAATTATCATAAACGAGCACCGAGCAAAGACGGGGTTCTGAGTTCGTGGTATTTTGTGGGTCAGGGGGGGTGGGGTCTCCGTTGCTATCCCGGCAAGATGCGGCCAGAAGCTTGGCGTATTGTTCTCACGAAACAATTGGAGAAAATGTGCCGAGCGGCTGTATGAGCCTGAGGGGCCTCTGCTATCCGGCTAATTTTCGGCAGATTTTGGCCCGGGTATGCCCTCCAGGGGAACACAACTGACACATCACACACACAATGTCCCACGCTGCCTCTGTCCCCCTGCACCCCTCCTCGACGGGGTTCCCTGGGGAGGCGTCGGCTAAGCCGGCGCCGAGCGAAGCTGCAGGGAAGAGGCACAAGTGGGTGCTGAGGGAAAAGGAGTGGAGTGCCGACGTCAGGCACTCAACCGACGAGCTGGCCGCCAAGGGCGGCGTAATGCTGTGCGCCAAAGGCGACGCACAGCGCCTGATCGCGAGGTGCAGGGAGCACCCGCCGCCGGGACCGGCGGCAATCCTGACCGTCGAGGCGACGGAGGGGGGGAAGGGGCGCAGCCGCGTCCTCTCCCTCCTGGTCGAGCGCGACGGCGAGACCCGGGGGCTGCGGCGGCACCTGCTGCAGCTCCACAGTGACCCCGTACACTACGGGGCCAGCAGCAGCCCGGGCCTGAAAGCCCCCAAGGGCAGCCGGGAGTGGGTGGTGATGGAAGCACCGCCAGCCACCCCCCTCACACACACACACATCCGCACCTGGCTGCGGGCCCACGGCGCGGAGCCGGACGCGGTCATCGCGATGACCGGCACCACCTGGGCCCGCCGCTTCAAGGTGGGTGTGGACAGTCGACAGGTCAAGGACCTGCTGCGTGCGAGCGGCGAGAGCGACATCTTCTGCCGCCCCCACTTCCACACCACCACACACCCCGACACAGTCGTGCGCCTGCCGCCCGACACCACCATCCAGCAGGCACAGGAGAAGGCGAGCCGGCTGAGCGGAAGGGTCGTCCTTGTCAAGGGCGGCCTCGGCATCGCAGTGCCGAACACCGCCGGGCACCACGCCACGGCAGCAGTCGTCGGCGACGAAGCTGCAACCCCCCTGCAGGGGAAATATGTGCTGGAGGGGCTGCCCCCGGAGTACACCGCCCGCTGCACCCGGGACCTGCTGGAGGAGATGGGCTGGCAGGCGCGCATCCTGGCGTCAACCAGGGTGCCGAACGGGCGGGCAGTCCTGCTGCGCGCCCCCACCACCCCCCAGAAACTCGGCGCGTACTGCGTCGACAACAACACCTACCTGTTGTTGCGGCGGTACCGCGAACCCGAGGACTTGGGGCTCTTCCCCCGCCGGCGGAGGCCAAAGCGCACCAAGCCCCCACCGGAGCCGACCCCACCACCCGCAGCACCGGAGCAGCCGAAGGGAGGAGTGCCGGGGAGTGAGCTGGCGAGTAAGAAGACAAAGAAGAAGACGAAGAAGAAGGGGGCCACGACCGACGCTGAGATGAAGGACAGCGGCCCCCCCCACGCCACCACCACTACCACCGACCCCGCCGCCGCCGCCGCCGCCAACCTCGCCAGGGTGCAAGCCCTCCTCGAGCAGGCGGAACAGCGTGCTGCCGAGGCAGAGCGGCGGGCAGCCGCTGCAGAGGAGCGGGCCGCGAACCAGGAGAGACAGTTCGCGGCCGCCCTGCAGGCAATGCAGGCCCGCCTGCAGCACCTGGAGGCGGCAGCACATCCGCAGTCAAAACCGAAGAAGACCACCAAGCCGGGCACCAGCTCCCCCTCCCGAAAGACCGAGCCGGCCGCCACCACCCCAAACCGGGGGACCAAGGGCTCACCCCCGAAGTCCGCCTCCCCGGCCAGAACCCACACGGGGCTAACCCCCAAGAAGAAGAGCCGGGCACTCTCTCCGTCCCGGACCGCAACCCTGCGCACAAAGCACCCGAAGGAGCGGTTGCACAAACGTCAGTGCGAAGAGGTCCTCTTCAACTGACGGGGAGGCCCGCCATCTCCAGGCCTGCAGCGCCACATCTACGAGACCGGGCGTGACCTCCTCCTCAGGGCGGGTGACATCGAGCAGAACCCTGGCCCGGCGCAGCACCTCAAGTGCCTGACCTGGAACTGCAACGGACTCACCGAGGCAAAAAGGGCGGAGCTCCAGCACCACCTCGCAACCCAGCGGTATGACGTAGTGCATCTGCAGGAACTCCGAGCAGCACAGGGGGGGGACCCCAAGTTCCCGGGCTACTCCGTCTTTCTCCGACGCCGCACCCAGAAGCGCTGTAAGGGGACGCTCACCTCCGGAGGCGGGATCGCAACCCTAGTGCGGGAGGACCTACACGCGACTCTTATTGCCACCGCACCAAACGCCAGTGTGACCGAGACCCTCACGGTGCGCGTCACGGGGCCGGAAAGCGCTATCACCTTCACCAATGTATACCGCCCCTCGGGAGTCGGCACTAGCAACGACCCACGCCGCGACGACTTCTCTACATCCCTGCTACCACACACGCCGGAGTCCATCATCGCCGGCGACTTCAACATCCACAACCGTGCCTGGGATAAACATGCGCGCTGCGACGACAAGGGAACAGACCTGTACCACTGGTCCCTCCTCAACGGCATGTCGCTGTGCAACGACCCTGACCACCCCACACGCATGCGCCGCGACTCCAAGTCCTCGCCGGACATTGTCTTCGCCCACTACGAGCTGGGGGAGGTCACCTGGAATACCCTAGACCAGTGGCAGTCCGATCACTTCGCCATACAATACACCGTCCCCTATGCACGAACGCCAGCTGCAGCCACACACCCGGCAGCCAAAGCCCGCCAACTATGGAACTGGGCAGCGGCAGACTGGCCCGCATTCACTGAGGAGCTGGAACGGCTGTCACGCAAAGTGACGAAGTGGAATGACCCGAAGGAATCCTTCCACAAGTGGCTGGGACTGGTACGCACGGTCGCAGCCAAACACATCCCGACGAAGCGAAGCTCTCGCCCCCGCAAGCGGTGGTTCACAAGCAAGGTGAAACGTGCGATACGGGCGCGGAACGAGGAATCGCGCAGACACGCCCAGACCGCACACCTGTCCCAGGACGACTACGACAAGCTGGACAAGCTGACCACCGACGCCACCAACGCCGTCCTCGAAGCAAAGCGCACAACCTGGGAAACCAGGTGCCAGGCCGCGAGCACCAGCAGCGACCTCGGCGCCACCTTCCGGCTTGTGCGAGAACTCGACGGCCGCAAAATCCAACAGGCTGCCTTCCCACTTGTCGACGGAGGGGTCCCGGTGACCGACCCCAAAGCTAAGGCGGACCTCCTCTGCAGCCACTACGCCAAGATCAGCGAAGGAAGCGACCAACAGCCACAAGCAGCACACACCCCGCAGCATGCGAATGACCAGACACCCCCCGAGCTCTCAGCTGCCGAAGACGACTTCTCCAAAGAGGAGCTGAACGCGGCTCTATCCGAACTGCAGGAGCGGAAATCCCCAGGGCCTGACGACCTCAACAACGAGCTGCTGATGCATCTGGGCCCCCAGGCACGGCAGGGACTCCTGCATGTGCTCAACCTGTCGTGGAACAGCGGCATCCTCCCCGACGCGTGGACACGAGCAGTCATCATCCCGATCCTGAAACCGGGGAAGCCAGCAACGGCAGCGTCCTCGTACCGACCAATCGCGCTCACCAGCACAGCGTGCAAGGTGCTAGAAAAAATGGTGAAGAGGCGCATGGAGCAGCTCATGCTCGACGACGCCTACCCACAGGTGGAGGGGCACTGCGCGAACCAGGCAGGGTTCCAGCGGCTGAGATCGACAACCGACCAACTAGCCTACATCACCCAAACAGCAACGGACGCCCTCTCCTCCGGAAAGGCAGCTGTCACCCTGTACTTCGACCTCGAGAAAGCCTTCGACAAGGTCAGCAAGCACGCAGTCATCAACAGTGTCAGACGGAAGGGCTTCCCCCCGAAATTCACCAGATGGCTACACAACTACCTCAGCAACCGCCGAGCCGCCGCACAGGTGCACGGGGTAAGAAGCGACTACTACGACTTCAACAACGGGGTCCCGCAGGGAACAGTGCTCTCGCCCCTGCTCTTCAACTGCGTGATGGACGATGTATCTCGAGCCATCACCGCCTCCCCTAACATCCACCCAGCGGTGTTCGCAGATGACATCGCAGTACTCGTCGTCGGGGACAACTACACTGAAGCCCTAAGCACCGCACAGGGCGTCATATCCACACTCGCCGCCGAAATCCCACTCCACGGGCTGCAGCTCTCCCCCAGTAAGTGCTGCTACACGCTGATGGGAACGACGCCCGCAGCGTTGGGCGAGCACAGACGCATGGAGCTCCCAGACGGCACCCCCCTCCAGCACGAATCGACAGCGAAGTACCTCGGGGTCTACATCGATGCCTGCCACACGATGACAGACCACGTCGACCACGTCGTGACCACCTGCATGCGACGCCTGAGCATTCTGCGTATGTTGGCAGGCACTGACTGGGGCTCAAGTGGAGACACGCTGCGCCAGGCCTACCTGACATATGTCTACCCCATCCTGATGTACGCCGCCAGCGTCTACACCCCTGGCCTGTCCACGAAGAACCTCAAACGCCTGCGAGATGTCCACCGCATGGCAGCCCTGATCATCACGGGCTGTATGAAGAACACCAGCACGGCAAAGCTCCTCTGGGAATCACACCTGCGAGACCTCGACCTCGACTTCAAGGTCGCGGTGTGCACAGACCACGAACGCTTCCGCCGCGTGCCCCACTCCCCAGGATACCGGGCGCAACTAAACACCGGGAACACGGGAGGCAGCTGGCTACATCAGGCACGGAGTCTGGTGAAATCCTCGAAGGTCGACGGGCGCACCCCCCTGCTGGCCCCCCTGCATGCAGCACACCCCATCCCCCCCTGGGAATGGAACCTGGTGCTGCCACGAGTACACATCCTGGCGACGCTGCCGGGGCTCACCGCCCCAAAGGCCGCCACCCCGAAAGACACCCTCCGGGACCTGGCAGAGCAGACCATCCAGGCCCTCCCGACATGCGCCTGGCATGTGTACACCGACGGGTCAGTCTCCAACTCCACATCGCGGCAACAGCAGGGCGGCGCAGGAGCAGCGGTGTACAGCATGCCGGAGGGCCGCCTCAGGAAAAAGCTCGCCTGGCCGGCAGGACTCCGCTGCATCAGCTACCAGGCGGAGCTGGTGGCCATCAGAGAATCCCTCGCTCACCTATGCACCCTGGTATCCCCAGGCGAAACGATCGCCATCCTCACAGACTCGCAGAGCGCACTGAACGCGCTGCTGAGCGGCCCGCAGCGAGCGAGAGGATCCACCGAATGGGACATCTGGAGGTGGTTGAACGAGCTCGCCCAAACCCACGATGTCACCACCCACCTCCGCTACATCCCGTCACACGTTGGGGTAGCAGGGAACGAACTCGCTGACAAACAGGCGCAAATCGGTGCCTTCCGGCCGCAGGTGGAACCGGTTAGCCTCGCGTCGGCTCGTGTCGTCCTCCGCCGACACATCTACAACGACGCAACGGTGCCCCGCACGGACAGCGTGTACGCGTACCGTTCGGGAATCGGGGAGACGCGACTGCAACGCCCCGACCTCCGCATGGAGGGACTCACCCGCTTAGGGGAAACCACCATCCGCCGACTCCGGGCCGACCACCACCGCCTGGTCTACGACCACGACATCCCGGGCACGGCACAACCACCTTGCCAACCCTGCCTGAAGCATGCGCCGGGCCACCCCCCGCCTGGGGTCTCACTGAAGCACCTCTTCTTCGGCTGCCCCGCGACAGCGTCGGCCCGACACCACCTCACAGCCACAAACGTGCACAACCTGCTGTTGCACAACTGCAAGGAGGCACTGCGCTACCTGGCCGAGGCAGGGGTAACGGAGCACGGCGAGAAGGACTACCTGAACGCGTGAACCAAATAACATCATCAGAGAACAAGGGCTTCGGCCCGACCCCCCAGCACCCCCCCCCCCCATCCCAGCCCCACGTCACTTTCCACAGGCCGCCAGGCGCGTCAGCGTCGGCGACCGCCCGCCCCCAGTCTGAGAGGCATCAGCCGAATCTCGGTGGAGGCGGGCACAAAACAAAAGGGAGAGTCGTCACTGTGCATATCAGCACGGTCCCGCCCTCTGTGCCAGACCAACACACCACCAAAGGAAAAGAGGAAGAGGCGACGTAAGGCAATGCCTCCGTGCGGCCAGGAGAACACGAAATAGCGACCCCCTCAACGGGGAATGCTACGAGCACGGCCAAAAATCGTTCAAAATCGTTCAAAGCCTGCCCGGGCCGCCTTTGGGGCAAGCTGGGCTGAGGTGTTGCGTCTGGCTGCATAGCTTGGTGAAATCGAGATTCTCTAGATTACCACTCCACATCGCCAGCAGCAAATGTGTCCCATTGCCACCTTTGGGCTCACTGGCTATTTCTTCAAATATATCCACTCGGCAGGACTTCGTCCATCCTGTCGATGTTCAGCCGCCTATTTCAAAACGAACTGTGGGTACCGCGAGCAAACGCGCGACCCTTTGACGTTAAAACGTCAGAAGATGGGCCAAATTTGATATTCATTCCTGTTTTTTTGGCCAAATTGCCGGCCGCATTCACTTTTCTCCCTCTATTCTGGCGAGACCAATCTTCTCATTCTCGCCTGCTCTCGAGAGGGTTCGTTCCGGGGAGGGGGGTGAGGGGGTTGTCGAGAAAGGTGTGTTAGACGTGCAAATATCGCAGTTTCGTAGTCACTCTAGAAGGTGGCCGAGAAAAAGGCACGGTCCCCACACACCGAGCTCCAGCAAATGGAACCGTTTCGGCATGCGCGAAGAGGCCAATGCAATTGTTAATTCAAAACGACCTCGGCGTAGATGTCGGAGGAACGTAGCGACGGGGGTGCGAAGGCACAACTGAGGGAGACAGCCTTCTGGGTTCTGAACACCGCATTGCATTCATTGTCTTTGCATGCGTGTTACACAGGGTTTGAGGGCAGACCCTGTGCGGGCCATGTCCAGGATGTGGGCCACTGCCCTCTCGCCGCCCATGCGTTCAAAAAACCGTCAACTCCCTGACTACATGCCGCTTGTGGCACGTATCAGGAGGTGTGTGTGATGAACCACCTCAGACGCCTTGAAGGTGTGCCCCAACTCCCTGCAGCTGTACAAACTAGGAAGTTTGGCACGCTCCTTCGCTGCCCAAACAAAACAATGTTCGTTCTGGCAAAACCATATGAAGAGAGTGCGGTGAATCGCTTCGCAAAGTTGTGGCGTGGAAACCTCTCAAGGGGACATCCGCTCTGTGCCAAACTGCATCAGAGCATGGCACCTCAGTCGGAGGCTTTGGAGCTTCGCTCAGATGCTTTTGAGAGCGGTGGCCCTCACACAACGTTTTATCATCATAGTGTCGTTGGGTATCTGCCCAACCCCGTCCCCCCCCACCTTCTCTGTCGCCACAACAGGCACCGAATAGCTGCCAGCAGATCCCTGCGATCTGCACCCACACTGTGGGACAGGTTCTTGGGGAGATCTCGGATCGCTGCATCATCGACGATGACCTGTTGTGGCAGCTGCCTGAACACCAACCGTATTGCCTCAGAGTAGGCCAAGACCTGAATAGCTGGGCTTTGGTGGAAGTGTGTGAAGAGGTACTTCTATTTTACCTGAATCGGCGCGTTGCGAAAGAACAGGCGAACCGTAGCTCGAAGATAGTTTCAGCTCAGTAAAGAGCACAGAGAAGGGGATGTGTGGAAAGGTATTCACTTCTATCAAACACGCCACCCCCCAGCTTCGAGCAGCGTGGAAGAAAGCTGGGAGGCACACATCTGTCAAGGGAGCCCCTCCCGCGCCCCCCCTGGTAATGCCCATCCGTCTGGCACGAGCGCATAAAGGAACTGTGTTTGTCTCACCGCCACCTCTCTGCCCCTTTGCCTGGCAGGCAAGCCAGTCCCACCACCTGCACCCGAGGTGTGGAATCGTCCAAAAGACCCTCCTGTGTGCTTCTCACTGCTTCTCGGAACTTTTCCGGAAAAAAAACCTCCGATATATACCATCCCCCGTGGCGAAATAATCCAGGAGGTTTGCTTGTGCGGCACGAGCAGGGAAAAAAACACAACTCGGCTTTCAAAGAGAAGCAAAACACTAACGCAGAAACGGGCTATCCCTTTTCCCTTTCGGGGGGTAAAAAGATGGTTTTTTTCAGGACAGCAATTACTTTTTCACGACCAGTGGACCCGGTACCGCTGGGCACTGCTGCAGTGGTGAAAGGGGCAGACACGCCAAGCCACACCAGGTGGTGGGTTCGGGAGGCGAGAGCTACTGTTTTGGGGGACACTATCGCAGGGCATGTATGATGACACATTCTGTGCTGCACACAGGGCTGGCTTCGTAATAAGGGCGGCAAAGCTCCCTGCAGTGCGCCAGTAGCCCCTCAGACTGGAGCACAGTTCAGCGACCAATGGCATTGTATGAATCTATCTTGCACGAGCAGGCCGAAGCCACAGCGGAAGCACAGGGTTGCATGGGGGTGCGGCGGAGCGCAAAGCGGGCGCTGCTGGGTCTCTTGATGCAAAGAGAGAAGAGAAAGACTCGAACACGGCAAAGCGGATGGCGTCTTCCCCCTTCCCCTTCTCCGGGTGACTTTTGCGGGGGGGGGGGGTGCTGAAGAAAGAAGGATATCTGCGAAAGAAACACCCACCCCCCTGCTAAGTGTGATTGAAAAGGCGGAGAAACATCTCGGAGGGGGTACTAAAGTAGAGATCGGCAAGGTAGAGAGATTCGACCTCACCTCACCCTTCACTCAAAAACAGTAGGGGGTGGGGGCAATCACGTTGAGAAACAGTAAAGGCGTAAAGTCGACAACCCATTGCAGGCAACGTCTGAGACCGAGTGTGTGGTGCTCAGTTTGCCTTGCAATGTGCAAAACGGGGTGGGACGACTGTCAAAAAAATGCATCCTCGCCCACGAACACACTTGGCAGTTCACAATACTGATGTGTGCCTTGCCAAGGAAGGCTGTGAGGCTTCCTGTTGCTGCATGCTGGCGTCTTCTTCATGCTGGCAACTCCGCTTCAAATCCGGGCCGGACAGAACAGAACAAAATAACCGCAACCGCAATAGTTTCTTCCACAGATCCAAAACAAAACCACTGGCAATCCAGACTTTCTCACCAACTCTTGGGATCAGTACGGCCCAAGACTTGTAACGGCTGCCCTTGTGCGCACGAGGGGCTGAAATAAAAAAGCACAAAACCACAACCACACACATCCTGGTTTAGCTGTCGCCGAAGCACTCTCCCCCGCCCCACCTTTGGGATGGGGGGAAACTTCACCGCCAGCAGGGCTAGGTAAAGGAACAACACCCTTGCTGTTCGGCAGAAGAATGAACCGCGGGGCGCGGCCCGCATGCGCCCGCAACACGTCACGGAACGCTGCTGCTCGGGGCAAGCCCCTCTTGGGATTCATCCAGGGGCTTCTGTGGTGCGGGGTGGTGCGTTGCATTCGTGAGGCCACGGCTTCCATGGAAGGCATCAGGACTCAGCAGTGCAACATATACTGCTGGGTATTGATTGCTGTGCCCGCGGTCTCACCCTGAGCTCTTTGCGCATTGTACAAATTTCGGAAAAATGCAAAACTATCTGTGCCCCCGCTGGATCGTAAAGTGACAGCAAAACGAGACAACAAACCAATTACTGCCGAAAGTTGTTTTGTTGGAACGCAGACCCCACTCTTTGTGCACACCACTCCCCGGTCTGATGAAGTGGTGTGAGTGGGGACGCACGATCCAGCTAAAGGCACAGAAAGTTTCCCCAGTTGGCTACGCCGAACCAACAAAACATAAACGTGATGCTGGCACACCTTCTTCTTCTTTACGCTCCGCACCTTCTTGGGCCCCATTGTCGGGGATGCCAGCGGGTTTGTGTCGTCGTCTTTGGGCTTCTCCTCGACGGGGTCAGCCGAAGGAAGGCTCATGGGGGACGCGAGGTCATCACCCTTGCTCTCCTTCCGCCGCGGTGGGCTCGTCGCTGCCTTGTCCTGCTGGCGCGACTGTCGAGGGCGTGTAGGTGTGTAGTGTGGTGTGGGTGTGCCGGAAGCCTTGCAATAGGGCGGGTCAAAGGATGCTGCAGCAATCTAGCAGCCACCACAAAGGCTGCGGGTGGATTCAACCTCGACGACACTCCCTTCCAACCACCAGGGGTGGAGTGGTGCGATGGGTCTGAAAACTGTGCTGCCAAGCATACCTTCCTCCTGGGCAGGAGTGACTCGTTGCTTGTATCGACCTGCAGTGGCCGGTACTCAACATCATCCTCGTTGATGTCGACCACAATGCCATCACCAGAGGAGCACTCCTTCGGGTCCTTCCTGTTCTTCGGGAAGCGGGGGTTGCGCGAGTCGATCATCGCCTGATACTCGCGTGTCAGCACAGGGGGGCGGGGTGCCTTAGACGACTCGAAGACGAGGATCTTGGCCCTCCGTGGAATCCCGAGAGGGGACTGGAAGTCGTAGCCGTTGATCTCCATGTACTTCTCTGACACCCACCCCTTCTCATACAGGCGCTGCATCTTCCAGAAGAGCACACGCTGGTAGAGCTCGATGATGCTCTGCACAAACCATGCAACAAAGCCCATGCCGATGAAGATGAAGGCAAACGCGAGCATCCTGCCGCGGTGCGTCTCTGGCGCCTTGTCGCCGAACCCGATGGTTGTGAGCGTGATGAACCCATACCACACCCCGTCGCGGAAGGTCCAGTCCTCGATGCTGCCGATGGCGCTGCCCCAGATCACAATCCACAGGAAGATCGCGATGCTGGCAATGCACATCATCACCAGGTCCGCCCCCTTCGGGATGGTGGGCCACACCTGCAGGAACACGGAGACGGCGTTGAGCAGCTCATCCTTGTCGAGCGTGCCCTTCTGCTGCGGGTCTGCCTTATACATGCAGTAGGCAACGACCGACTCGTCGAGGTTCTCCGTGTCGCTCAGCTCCTCCAGGGCAGCCCGCAGCTCCCTGGCATCCACCTCGCCAGACTTGGAGGTGTTGATGGCGTCGAAGGACAGGTTGTTGACAAACCCCTTTTTAGTCGTGATGTTCAGAGGCCCGCAACGCTGCAGTATCCCACGCACTATCATGACGTAAAGATGCGCCGACTGAAAGATGAAGGTGAGGATCAGCGAGATCCCGAAGAAGGCGTAGATCACCACCAGCCACTGCCCACCGAGGGTTGTGGGGGAGAAGTTCCCATAACCAATGGTGGTGACCACGGTGAGAGCAAAGAACATCGACCCCTGGAAATCCCAGTCATAGTCCGCCTCCTTCGGCTTGAAGGAACACCCGCCGTTCAGGCCCGACAGAGCCTCCCGAAAGGCGACCGCCCTGGGGTCGTCGCTCCCCAGGGAAACACCTCCGTTGATCTTCAGCTGGTCCAACACCTTCCAGTCCTCCTCACGCGCCTTCTCCTCAGGCCCGCTCTCAACCGCCATGAAGATCAGCCCCCCGATGAGCAGATACGCCCCGACGATGATGAAGTTCTTGAGGAGCTCATTCGCACGCCTCCTCACGCTAATCCTCTTAGACTTCTCCTCGCGCTCCTCGGGGCTGTCATCGCTGCTGCTGCTGCCCTTAAAGAACGACCGCAGCCGGTCCATTTCTGCACACCCACACCTCCACCCCACTCGCGGGGCACAGCGAGGGTGGGGCTCTTGGGTACGCTAAATAGACCCCCTCAATGCCCTGTGTATGAGCGGATCGCGGGAGGGCACACCCGCCTTGCTGGGTGGGGGTGGGGAATAGCAGTTGGCAGGACCCTGTGGAGAGGCGTGGGTGTGGGGTGGGGTGATAAAGAGTAGAATGTAGAATTGGTTGTTCCACTGTGTTAAAAGCCACACGTGGTGGGGTGGGGGTGGGGGGAGTCTTGCTCGGTCAGAGGATACAAAGGAGATAGGGGGAGGGGGAGGTCAGGGGTATTCCTAACTTTCCAGGGTCGGGGGAAAACTGGGTCGATGGGGGGAAAAAGGGGGGGAGTTGTAACACACACACACACTAATCACACGATCACAGGTTCAAAACACATCATGGGGGGTAAGAAAATTGTTCTGAAGTCTGCTGCAAAGCCAGCACCGAAGAAGGCGGGACGCCCCAAGGGGCGTAAAAACACAAAGAAGCCCTTCGAGATTCAACTAAACGACATGGTGCAAGAGGTGCAGAAGCGTGCAGAACCACTCGAGGACATGTACAGCCTGGTGAAGGCTAGGGAGTACATCACGAAGAGATTCGCCCTGTTCCTGAGGCAGTGGGAACTGAACAAGGTGGCGGAGCAGAACGACCTCAAGAAGCGCATGAGGGAGCAGAGGGAGGCCTACGAGCTGTCGCACGAGAACATGCGGGGGAGGATGAACATGCTCGAGCTGGGCAAAGACTGTCAAAAAGGGGGGTACCTACCCCTCCCCGTGTTTAAGTCCCCTATCCATATGATGTGTTTAAGTCCCCTCGGCGGCCAATTTTCCCGAAGGGACTTAAACACCCCGGTCTAGTAGTTTGGTTGGGGGGCATTTTTTCTCGATTTTTCCAGGTGTCCGTTGGCGGACCACCAGGATGTGAGGCACGTGTGGAGGCCAGGGAGGGAGCCTGGGGGCTTCGGATACCCGCGCGGCCCGGACTGCCCCGCAGGGGGCAGTCCGGGTCACGTCGCTCGTCCTCATCCACAGCCTCGCTGTGTGCGATGCAGGTCGTGCGCCAGCCCCTCTTGTCGCACTGGAGTCGGGAATCAATTCTGCGGCACAGCGGGGCTGCTAGCAGTGGCGAGGGCCGCAGTGTGCCAGTGCTCAGCGCCCTCGGATCCCCACGCCACCCATACTGCCACCCCCAGCTGGCCCCGCCTGAGCACCCGCCGTGTGTCCCGTCTCCCAGGGGAGAACGTCGGTTGGCCCAGGGGACATGCCATCTTCAATGGGACATCTAGTGGAAAGCTTGACACCTCCCAGGGCTAGCATCAACCCCTGAGGCACGACATCTCTTGCGCTTCAGGCCCCCTTGGGTTGCTTGCCCTGCAGCTTTGGCAGCCTGACCACCCCAAGTCAGTGGTTATGGGCAGTGCTTGGCAGAGTAGGGTGGCCCTGAAGCAGTGTGAGAGGCAAAGGGGTTTGAGGCCCCAGCACCCAGGTCCCCAGAATCTGTCCAGATGTGCCTCGGAATCGATATAATACGGCCTCTCCCCGATTCCCTCAGGAAACAGGTGACAGGCGTGTTTAAGTCCCCTCCGATGTGTTTAAGTCCCCTTGGCCCCGATTTTGACGTTTGGATAGGGGACTTAAACACGGGGGGGGGTAGGTACATATTTTTTCGCGCGCTTCGCGCGAAACGTGCGCGCTCAGCTAGCAGCTCCATGGTGGCCCGTGTTTTCTTCAAGCCCATTGCATCTGCAACTTCCTTGGGGTGCAGGACCTCCCCATGATTGACGGGGTGGGCAGCATGACAGACGATGACGTAGCATCGACCCACAGGGCTTGCACTTTTTGGGACTCCACTTGAAACAGCTGCGTGATGAACTCATGGGACAAACACAGGGCACAGGGGGGGTCTGGGGGGCTCTGCCCCCCAGCCGCCGGAGGCCACGGTAGCAAATTTATTCCTGGCGGGCGCAGATTCGTGAAATGGGCTGCATCCTGAGTGGCCAGACCCTACCCGATGTGACGATAAATTGTCGCACAAAGACACGCCACAGGGGGGTCTGGGGGGCTCTGCCCCCCAGCCGCCGGAGGCCACGGTAGTGTGCTGGAGGTTGCTGGAGGTTGCTAGAGGTTGCTAGAGGTTGCTGGAGGTTGCTGGTCGCTGGAAACCGTCAGGAACAGGTGTTTTCTGACTTTTCCTAGCTGTTGCTGGGCTGGATCGAGGCAGCCTCCTGAATTTGTGGTGTTAGGCAGGACGAAAAGCCGACGACTAGATGAGTGCGAGCGGCAGAGCAAGCGTATTGTGACCATTTTCAACGAGGCATGAACATCTGTTCACAGGTTGACAGGATCCATGTCATGTCAAGCCCCTGACCAAAGTCGGTGGGTTGATGGGTTGACGGGGCGATCCCCTCAACCCATGAACCCATCGACCCACCGACCCAGAAATTCGGTGGGTCGATGGAAAAAGTGGGGGGGGGGAAACCGGTTTTTGGTGGGTCGATGGGTCGATAGTTAGGAATTGCCCTGGGGGGAGGTCAGTTCATCTGGGGGGGGGGGGGGGGGGGGGGCTCGGCAGATCTGCGCTTCGCTGTGCTAGATTTGTTGCTTTCCCACACCTCCGGCATGTGTTACCTTACCATGTGCCCACGCCACACCAGGGAAGGGTGGGGTGTGTGAGATGGCCTCTGCCTTCAGAACACCCCACCCCATTCGCTTCCTCTCTCCGGGGCCAGCCGCCCCGCCTCTTTGCAGACATCCGCTGTGTGCGTGTGAGCCTCCAGAGGCTATCAGACGTCAGAGGGGGCTGGGGTGAGGCGGGTGCTTCTTTTGGTTGACACGCACTGAACAGGCCGCGGCCTGTGCAGTGCTGCTGGTTCATTAAATCTACAATAAACCGCAGGGGGGGGGTGGGGAGGGGAGAGAAGAAAACAGCAACAACAGCAAATGGGGTGGGTGTTATGGGGAGAGAGGATGTACCCACACAGAGGGCGTGTCCTGACCTGAGCAGGCTTGCAGGGAGGCCAGCGGCATCCTGCTGCCCGGTGTGTAGGATTTTTCTGTGGCATTGCCGGGAGGAAAACAGGTTCTGAACGACTTCGAGCGATTCTTTCAGCCAGTGGCTCCTCAGAGCCCCCTGTGATGGGGCTGCTGTTTCAGGGTTTCGCACGGGCTCCGCTCAACCCCGAGCAGCTCTGTAGCACTTTTCGGCAGCACGATTTGTTTCCGTTGTTCAAGAGTTGGGCCAACCAATTCGCAGAGACGTCCTGAGGAGTGCGGTGACCTGCCATTGCCTGGCCCACCAGAGAGCGGGGAGGGGCAATGGCTCTGCCAGAGGTTGTCACGCATGCGTGTGGCGTGGTTGGTGGGGGAGGAGGCGAGATGTGATTATGTGTCGAGAAAAGAGGAAATCGCACTCCTTTCGCTTTCTGGTCGAAACCACCCCTGCCCAGCAACTGTGAGTGCATTTGCTGTTTCAAGGCTGTGTTGAGGCATGAAGGTGCTGGCCCCAAAGCTATAGTCGTCCAATTCTCTTCGTTACTTCGCGACCGCCACGCTTCATCACTCGTAACCAGTCTAAAACGAAGGGCGCAGAAACAGTACTGCAAGCTGTTGTTCCGCGAGGAACCCAACTACCCCCCTTTGATCTGAGGTGGTGTCCGAGAATGCCTTGGTGAATCCCGCTGTGATTCTTTTGTTTGCCATGCTGGGTCTGTCTGCACACACCCATTTCCCATCCCCCCCCCACCCGCGGGGGAGAAGGCTGGGGAAACCGGGAGGCAAACAACCACAAGGGCACCGCGGCACCGGAGGAAGTTGGCAAAGAATGCAGCAACAATCACACCGCAGGGGCGTCGCCTCTCACGAGCCAAAGAAGCTCCCCCCACGCGGCAATAACATCATACAGCAGGCGGGGTGGAGGGGTGGAGGGGCCCCGCCTGCAACGGGCGACAGGGAGAACGACCCGTGCCCCGGTGGGGAGAAGGAGGTGGCGGCAAAACAAAGCCTTGCGCCTACTGTATCAGGGCTGTGGATACCGCTTCCACAACGTACACCTCGATGCGTTTAACCTTTAGGTACCTAGCGACACACATGTGTGTCGAAAAGTCAATTTTTTTTCGCACTGGGCAACCATATGCTTTCCACTACGAATTTTTGATCGATTTTTTTTATGGTGAACTCAGATGTCGCAGAACGTTGCAAAGAAGCAAGAGAAAAATTACGATGCGGTCTCCCGACTACATTGGTTGCAAGGAAGAAAAATGCACTTTTTCGGAAAATCCCGAAAATCGCGTTTTTTGGGGTTTTGGGGATATTTTTCTCCATTACCAGTAACAGGGACTGTACTCCACCTTTTTCCTCGATTTTTTTATGGTGAATTGTTTTGGTCTCGAAAAAGCGCGTTTTCGCCATGTTTCGAAAATCCGGGGGGGTGCAAAAAACTGGGCTGCGTAACACAACCTGGAGAGGCCTTCCAAATTTACATAAATAGCCCCACTATCGCCAGAAAAAAAATTCGGGAAAAAAAAATATTCTCGGAAACGGCCAGAGCAGCGCGTTTCACGACAACAATTTTTTCGAAAAAAGTCCAAAATTGAAAAATTTTCCTGCCGAGACCAAATATGGAGTCCACCTATTTCCAGGTTTTTGGTGGTTTTTGGCCACCCGGGGGTCCTGCATCTGTGGCCACAGAAATGGCCTCGAAACACCCCCAGGCACCCAAAAAACGTGTTTCTGGAAAGATATGTCCCAAAACTGCCCGAAAGTCACACCTGGGTCTGGTGACCCGACCTCACAGACCCTGCATTTTACACCTTTTTCACCGGAATATTGGGTCAGCAGGCAAAAGTCGATTTTTTTTTTCGGGGGGCCTCAAAACCCGTCTACCAGTGCCGCTTCTAATCTCGTCGGTCTTGTCCCAACCACCACCAGCCAGCCCAGAACGCCCTGACGCTGCGACCTCGTCGATTTTTCCGTTTCGCCCATCCGCCCAACTCCGCCAACCCAACCAGCCCTACCCTTTCTCCCAGTCAGGGCGGTACTCACACGAGCGGCAAAGCGCTGGGGGAGGGGGGGGGGGGACATCAATAGGGGAGGGGAGGGGAGGGGAGGGGAGGGGAGGGGAGGGGAGGGGAGGGGAGGGGAGGGGAGGGGAGGGGAGGGGAGGGGAGGGGAGGGGAGGGGAGGGGAGGGGAGGGGAGGGGAGGGGAGGGGAGGGGAGGGGGGAGGAAGGGAGGGGAGGAAGGGGGGGGGGTTATGTTGTTTCTAACCCAGACCTGCTGTGCAGAGCCCGGGGGAGGGGGTGGCCAGCCCCTGTCTAACCATTCACAACGGCCACCTGCACACATCTATGAAAGGGGGGGGGGGGGAAGGTCCCGGGGGGGGGGGGGGGTGGTGGGGGTGGGGACGCTGCTCCGCCTACTCGCCCCGCTCCACCTCCGTCTGCAGCTTGCGCATGTAGACGCGCAGGCTGACCCCCGGCTCCCTCGTCTGGTTCCCGGGCTCGGCCTGCGCGCCCCCTTGCAGGATGCGCGCCTGCAGCCACTCCGCCGCTACGTCACCTGCCACCCTGGGCGAGAGGGGGCAAAGGCCATAGCTGGGGTGGAAGCAGTGCCTCCACGCCTCGACGGTGCGGGGGATGGCTCCTCCCATCGAGACGCAGGGGGCCATGCCGCGGGCCCGCGCTACCACCCCCTCGGCCCAGACACGGGACGCCGCAAGCTCCTGCAGAGCGGGGATGTTCGCCGCGGGCGTCTCGTCGTCCCCGTAGGCGTCGATGGCCTGGAGGTCGTCCTCGGGCTCCCACACGTTCGCCGGGTCGTCGTCGAACTCCATGGGGCCCGCCGCGTCACCCTGACGCAGCTCCTCCAGGCGTCTCGAGGACGCGGCCGTCCGGCTGCGGCGCTGCCCGTCCCGGCGGGCCTGCGCGGCGTTGCGCATCATCGTCGCAGCAACCCCCTGGATCCCGCCAGCCCCACCGGGGGCTGTTCCGCCAGAGGTGCCAGAGGGGGCTGTGTTGAAGGTGTGGGAGCCTCCGCCCTGGCGGCGCCATTTTTTTGGAATTTTTCAGAAAATCTTGGCATCGTGGAATGCGCTGTCCCCGTTCTGCCCGAAAAACGCATTTTCGGACTTTTTTCTCAGATCTGGGGGTCTGGTTCAGATGTGTGATTGGGCCCTATAACCGCCCAAGAATATTTTGGGTGGCCATTGCGAGTGGCCGGCCGTGAAAAAAAATTCTTTTTCTCAAAAAAAAGTTGATTCTCGGATCGTTCTGAAACAACGCAGTTCACCATAAAAGGAAATTCTGATTTTGGTGGAGTGGAAAAATCCTTACTGGGGAAGGTGGCCAAAATCCCGGATTTTGGGTGAATTAAGTCGCCCCCCCACCGGTCTCAAAAGGTTAAAAAAAGCAAATTCAATTCTCTTTTTTGCAGCAGTGATGAATGACGATATGTGCCTCAACAAGGGCACCGCGGTTCTCCTTCCCTACCCGGCAATCCAGCTTGCCGGGAGGGAAGGAGAGGGGATCGGGTGGCATCTACATGGTTGTGTGTGTGGGGGGTGGGGGGGGGAAATTTTTTTGCGGAAGGGATAATTTGTGCGGAAGGAATGGCGTCGGAAACCCACCACATGAATGACCAATTATCTGCCAGACCCCGGCGTGGCATCTAACCAAAACGGGCTGGCAGACCTGAGACGAGGCGTTTCTGCCTCGTGGTGGGTTGCTATGGCAGGGCAAGCTCTCCACCCCCCCGGAGTCCAGGCAGGCAAGCAGAAGCCAGAATGTGAACAGAGCACCGCCCTGTGACACCACGGCTTAGCAGAGAGAGGTTCGTTCAGAAGAGGCGCCTGAAGAATCCCTCAAAAGGGACTGCATGCATTGCTGTTGCATGTGCCGTTCGTACGGCACGAACGATATGACACCACCTAATGCCGCCCTCCCCCAAGCACAAAAAAATGACGGAGAGGAGACGCATCTACGGAAAAAAAAGGCCATATCAGGCCATCTCTGTGCCACATCAAGCAAGGCCCAACCCCGCTGGCAGAAATGTGTTAGACCAGGCGGGGACGTGCATCGCCGTAAAAAAACGCGGCAGTGGCAAAAAAAATGAATCTGAGGTGGCAGGGATACCAAAGGAAAAGCTAAGTACATTGGGATGTGGGAGGGGGCGTGGTTGGGGGAGGGAGATTTTCGGGTCGGAGGCTGGGGGATATATCTACGTTACTAGGGGGCGAGAGGGGGCGGGGGCGGGGGGGGGGGGACCACCAGACACCACGTCAGGGGTTCCCCCCCTCCCCTCCCTGCCCCCCTCCGATCCACCCTCTCTCAATGCGCCTAGAAGATATCATCGTCACAGGAGCACAGGGCGCCAGGCCCACCCTTGTAACCACCACTGTGCGGTGCTGCGGCAGGGGGTCGCGTCGGCGAGAAGGACGAGTCGCGCCTCTCAGGGTCGTTCATCCCACTGTCGCTGTGCTGGTGGTGGTGGTGCGAGTGGCTGTGCGAGTGCCGCCCCTTCAGCGACGGGGGCGAGTCCGCCACGGCAGAGGTGAAGATGGGAATCCCCTGGCACATGATACGCCCCGCCTCCGCAACCTGCCTCTCCAGGGCTGACTTGGCGTGCTCCACACCCTGCACAGCGTTGAGCAGCTCCAGCAGCTTGTGGTCGGTGTCATCGCGCATGCGGTTGAAGCTCCCCCTGAAGTCGCTCTCCACCTTGGTGACGTGGTCATTCGTTGCGGCAATGTCACCCTGCATCCGGTTGACCAGCTCACGCAGGCGCTGCAGCCCGTCGTCCATCCCGACGGTGCGACGCGACACAATCTCATCCAAACGCGTTGCCAGACGCTGCTCCATGCTGCCCACACGCCCATCGATGTCACGCTCCAGGGTGACAATGGACTCATCAACCTTCCGCGTGTGGATGTGGATTGTGGAGCGCAGATCATTCATCTCCGTCAGGGCAGCCTGGCTGCTGCGCTTCCCCGCAGCCTCGATGGCAGCCTCCAGAGCAGTAACCTGCTCAGCATGCTGCCTGTCGCGCGAAATGAGGGTCAGGCGGAGCTGCTCCAGCTCACCCGCCTGACGCTTCACCAGCTCCTCCGAAGCGGCGGACTGCCTCCGCATCGTCTCGATCTCTGTGTGCTGCCTCTTGTTGGCATCCTCGACCTGTGCCACCACCTTGTCGAGATCCGCCGTCTCCGTCTTGCAGTCAACCCGGTTGGCAAGGTCGTTCATCGCCTCGGTGACGGAGCGGTTGCGCGTCTCCACATCGCGCTGCAGCGTCTCGACAGAGGTCGTCAGGCTTGCCTTGAAGTCATCCGCGGCACGCCCACGCTGGTCCACCATACCCCGCACCACATCCAGCACACCGCGGATCTCCACCACAGCCTCCTGCTGGCTGGCCTGCCCTTTGCGCATCTCCTCCACGTCGCGCTTCATCGGGGGCTCGCTGCGGAGGGACTCAATCTGCAGGGACAGCTGCTTCGTCTGTGCGGAGATGTAGTGAACATTCTGCGTGTTCTCGTCAGAGGTCTCCGAAAGGCGCCCCATCTTGTTCTCGATGCCGGACACCTTGCCCTGCAGTGCCTCCACCGCGCTGACGAGGGCTGCCAGCACCTTCTGCAAGTGCGACTTCTCAGCCTCCGGCAGCAGCGGCTTGGACATGAGGAACTCCATTGTCGGTGCACCGTCCCCACGGGTGGGATGCGCATGCCTGGGCTGGGCATATCCCAGCATCTCGTCATCCAGGGAATGGTTCAGCTGGTGAAGAGACACCATCGGACTCCCGTTCGTCGCGGGACGGGGGGGTGAAATGCGCGCCAGCTTAAATCAGGGGGAGGACGAGAGCCGTGCTCTGCAGGGTGGTGGCGGTGGCGGCTGCAGAGGGTGTTCAACATGGAGAGGCCAGACAATGCGTTGTTCAAGGCTTGGGGTGGGGGGGTGGGATGGGGGTGGGGGACATGGGCAGACACCAAGCAATTCCGCTCACCCCTGCGCCGCCCTGGCCACATCGGGGGCTGTGGGGGGTGGGGGGGTATGGGGGGGGGGGGATGTGATCTAGGCAAGGTAAACCCTGTTTGGCCCGGTGGGCAGGGGTGCGGGGTGGAGGAGGGGGGCCAGTCAGGGGATTTAATAACAAAGAAAAGGGGGGGGAAGTGGTGCCACCCGGCACTCCCTCCACGCAGAAGTGTGTGAGGCGAGCCGCGCGCAGCGCCACGGGGCTCCAGTCAGCAGCGGAGGAGGAAGAGGAGGAGAAGGTGGAGAGACTGGGCGGAGAGGAGGCAGGTGTGCACATCGCACAGTGGGTGCACTCTACTTCGCGATCGGGAGGAAGAGCTTGAACTCCGGCGGGAGCTCCTCCTCGCTGTACAGGCGGTCGGAGAAGTACAGGCGACGCACCCTGCAGTTTGCGTGCACCTGCACCCTCAGTGTCTCGATGTAGTTCGTCCCGTACGCCCTGTAGTACACAATAAGCACAGAAGAGGCACCAGCACACATACCGTCGGGTGAAGTCAGACAAGTTGAACTGGATCTGGTTCCACCCCTCATCAAGCCTCATGGGCATCGTGCAGATGAAGGGCTTCACCCGCGTCGTGCTCTGGTAGTTGCTGGCACGGAAACGCCGGCGGACGTTCTTGTCGTCCAGCACTTGCACCTCGAATGTGAAGTATTTCTGCACATGGGGTTGGTGGGAGGGGGGGGTGGGGTGGGGGTGGCACATCGCCAAAGAGAGTCTCCAAAAGAGGCGGCGTGGTTCGGCTCAGAGCAGAGATGCTCTGAGCCTGCTGTTGGGTGGAGCAGCGCTGTTGGATGGCCACTATCGGTGATGAAAGAGCCGAGGGTTGCAAGCTGTCACACAAGGCACGGGAAACGCCAGCTGGCAGTCAAACCAAACCCTGTGGTGTGAAGCGGTGGGCGGAAGAATAACCGCAGGGGATTCGCCGATCGAGACCACCACGCTGATGTCTGGCTGTACTGCATGCCCGAATACTGGCACAGGTTCCTGCTGCTCGCACAAACTAAATCCAAGGAGGCACACCTTCAGGTTCTTGATGATCATCACAAGGAAGGGCAGCTTGATCCCAAGGGTCTTCTGTGGGTCTGCCGGGCACGTGATGTAGTTTGTGTTCACGTTGGCCCCGATCAGCTCCAGCACACTCGACTGGATGTCCTGTGCGGCAGTGTAGTGGTGGCCATACACAATCTTCAGTACTGCTGCGTCACACGGTCCTGCACACAAACCCGGGTTGGGCGCACTGGATTTGTGTGGCACAACACAAAGGCTGCAAATAAGTGGCAGGGTCTGCACCTGCACTATGCGTTGACAACACAATACCTGATCGGTGATGCGCTTGATGTGGCCATTCTTCACCTGCTTATCCCAGATCTGCAGTGGCCTGCTGCCGATACTATACAGGATTGACAAGAATCCTGACTGGAATGTGTTGCGGAACATTCTTCCCCACCCTGTGCGGCGTTCCCTCTCCGGGAACGCGCGACGTGTGTGTGGGCCTGTAGGGTGTGGGTGAGCTGGACCAGTCAATCACGCGAACAGCAGAAGAAGTAAGCAAAAGAGCAGAGGGTTGGGGATCCTGCAACTGAACCTGAAGACTGGACTGACACGCCTTGATTACCTTCGTCCCAACCGAGGTTAGCAGCGACAGCGAGATGCCATGCACGTGTAAATGGCATTGCCCACTCGCACGCGCCACAGGCGGCCACACAGGCAAGAGGATAGAGTGCGCTGGCAGCGCTTTGAAAAGCGTGCCGCACCACAGAAGTGGGGAGGACTGGGTGGGAGGAAGGGGGAGGGGTGGGTGTGTAATCATGAACCGCTCTACTTCGCGATCGGGAGGAAGAGCTTGAACTCCGGCGGGAGCTCCTCCTCGCTGTACAGGCGGTCGGAGAAGTACAGGCGACGCACCCTGCAGTTTGCGTGCACCTGCACTCTCAGTGTCTCGATGTAGTTCGTCCCGTACGCCCTGTAGTCCACAATAAGCACAGAAGAGGCACCAGCACACATACCGTCGGGTGAAGTCAGACAAGTTGAACTGGATCTGGTTCCACCCCTCATCAAGCCTCATGGGCATCGTGCA
This sequence comes from Rhynchopus euleeides, assembly GCA_963210315.1. NCBI lineage: Eukaryota > Euglenozoa > Diplonemea > Diplonemida > Diplonemidae > Rhynchopus > Rhynchopus euleeides. The sequence goes on along the minus strand of OY723322.1, from coordinate 650,449 downwards.
GATGAAGGGCTTCACCCGCGTCGTGCTCTGGTAGTTGCTGGCACGGAAACGCCGGCGGACGTTCTTGTCGTCCAGCACTTGCACCTCAAACGTGAAGTATTTCTGTAGCAGGTGGTAGTGACAGAAGAACAACTCCGAAGTTCGGATGGTCAAGAATGTGGTAAAAAAACAGCAATGCCACCGTCCGGAAGAACCCTCTCACCGGGGGTTGAGAAGAGCACGACCTCATCATGAAACCGTTCAAACCCACACGAGTGTCCGACAATTATGTATCCCTGTGTGCAGAGCAGAGGCACACCTTCAGGTTCTTAATGATCATCACAAGGAAGGGCAGCTTGATCCCAAGGGTCTTCTGTGGGTCTGCCGGGCACGTGATGTAGTTTGTGTTCACGTTGGCCCCGATCAGCTCCAGCACACTCGACTGGATGTCCTGTGCGGCAGTGTAGTGGTGGTCATACACAACTCAACAAGGCTGCACAATACCTGATCGGTGATGCGCTTGATGTGGCCATTCTTCACCTGCTTGTCCCAGATCTGCAGTGGCCTGCTGCCGATACTATACAGGATTGACAAGAATCCTGACTGGAATGTGTTGCGGAACATGGTCCCTTGTGTTCCAAAGGGGCCTGTCGGGGATGCAGTGTGCGGCAACAACACGGATCAAACACGAAATACACCCAACCCATAATCACTGGCAAATTGACAACAAAAGGATTAATACACCTCCCCTGAACCCACTCACTGCAATCACAGGCTTCCTACGCCACATCCTCGACCGCAAGCTCCTCTCCCACCCACTGGACGGCGCTGGCAACACGCCACACGCGACACAGATCCACTCGAAAAACCAAGCGGGTTACGGGCACGATGGCGCAGCCACGCGGGGGGGCCGCGAGACACAATACTCGAGGCAAGCAATACATCTGAGGCACTTAAGCCACCGAACAGCCGCCGCTTCTGGCGGCGCGCTTGGGCCTCCCCACGGTTGGGGAGCTGTTTGCACAGCGACGGGATTGCACTGATGTCGATCCGGCGAATCTGGTAAGATGCGCGCTGCGACGGTGACAAATGATGGTGTGTGCGCAACACGCCCCGATCCTGCTGCACTGGCTGGCACACACGCCGCCGCCGAGCCACCCTGCTCCCTTCCAGCGAGAAGCTGTCGCCGAGGAGGAAGTCCGACGCATCGCTCGACGTCTCCGCCTTCGACGACTGGATCTCGAAGCCCTCCTCCTCATTCGACACGTCGCTCCCCTCGGGCACCGGCGCCTCAGAATCCGCAGCCGCGATGTGCACCGCCTTCAGCAAAGAAGCGCTGCGGGACACCGCACGCCTGGCCCTCCGTTTCACGGGAGCAGCCGCGGCAACAGCAACAGCCACCAACACACCCCCTGTGGCCGCCAGCCTCACTATGTGGCGCAACAGGAAGGGCGGGGGAAGGGCACCACCCATGCGGGTAGGCTTCTGCGCCTTCCGCCCGGCAGTTGCAAAGAAACCCGCCTTGCGGTGGCGCAAGGCGGCCTGACGGCTCTCGGCAACAGCACCGGCCGCCACCGCACCCCCCAGCACCACCGCCGCAAGGGAGAGAAACAGGAAGAGGTTGCGCTGCACCTGGGCCACGAGGCAGCCCACCTCCGACACGACATCCTGTGTGCTGCCGAGCTGCAGGGCAATGTAGTAGAAGTAGGAGTCCACCCCGTCACCCGTCACGACTGCCGCGGAGGCGAAGGGCGGCACCTGGGTCAGGGGCTGGTCGAACTGATAGAGGTCGACAAGCGACATCTTCAACATCCGCATATACGTTGGGTTCTGCAGGGCGCTGCGCTGCGACCCGGCCTTCCGTATGCGCTGCCCTGTCAGCTCGTTGAGCATCTCGACGAGCCTCTCCTGGCGTTCCCCGCAGGACTCCACCTTCGCCTCTGCCTTGGCAGCAGCCTTGTGCCGCACTGCAGCACGCTCGTCCCCACTCAGCACGACGAGCTGCAGGTTGACCGCATGGTCCTCCTTCACGGCAGCCAGCTCCTTGTCGATCTCCGCCCGTTGCATCAGCAGCCCGTCCAGCGCAAACCGCAGGTCGACGATGGGCTGGGCGTGCATCGTCCCCTCCTGTGGCGACAGCAGATACAGCAGCCAGTGTATAGCCCCCTCTGCCTCGCGGAGCAGGCGGCGCTCCTCCCGCATGCACAGCAGGGTGCGTTGGTACTCCGCCTTGACCAGCTCCTCGAAGAGGAGCTTGGTCTCTGCGACAGGGAGGGCACGCTTCTCCCCCTCCACGATGTTCTGCCTGTTGGCCAGGTCATAAGCGCGCTTCGCCTGCAGGACGTGGGAGCCGTTCAGCGCCACAGCGTCCGCCTTTGCCTTCACACGGTCTGCGTGGTGGGGGCGCTCCTCTGCAGCATCAGCAAACCTGCGCGCCACATCCGCCGCCGTGGCGGGGGTCGTGGGGTGGGCAGCCTGTGCCCGGTGCTGTGTCGCGTCGCCCCTGCCGCCTTCCCGAAGGCCCGCAACATCGCGCCACCTGCGCTGCGCAGGCTTCTCCGCTGCTGGCTGGGCCTGCCCGGTAGCCCCCACAGGCAGGGGGGCTGGGGCTGCACCGCCTTCCGGCAAGCCTGGCGGCACGGCGGGACGGTCTCTGCAGACGCTGTCACCGCCGGCAGGCGGTGTCTGGGGGGACGCAGGCGCGCCCTCTCCAGCAGTGCCTCCCACGTCCGGTTGTGGGGGTGGCAGCAGCGCCGCGGGCGGCGGCGGCTGCTGGTCGGCAGGGGATCCCGGGGCTGCTGCTGGCGGCGTCTGGTGTGGTGGGTCGGACTGGAATGCGGGGGCGTCTGGCGCAGCGCCCTCACGTGGCGGTGACGGAGGGTCGCTCGGTGGGGGGGACGGGGGTGGCGCCTCATCGTCCGCACCCTCCGAGGCAAGCGGCGAGCCGTGCTGCGCACCGCCCCTGGCACTCACGGGACTCACGGAGGAGAAGGAGGAGGAGGGGGTGGAGTAGGCGGTGGGGCTTTCCTCGTGCTGCTGCTGCTGCTGCTGTTGCTGATGTTCTTTGTCCCTTCGCAGGCGCTCCCGCCGGGTGGTGACTGTCACACCATCAGGCGCACGCTCGAGGTACTCCGCAGGGAACCACACGAGGTCCATCCCCGGGCCGCGCACCAGATACGGCGTCTCCCCGACTGTGGACAGCACCACCTCCCCCACCTCCCCAGCCCCGAGGCATGATGCAAACCCTGCAACGGATGCGGCGAGCCCCGCCTCTGTGAGCACAGCACGGTCCCCACCCTGCAGCTTGCTTCCGGCGGGGTCGGACATTGCTGCAGCAGGCAGCAGCAGGGATGAGGGGGTGGGCCCGCCTCTTGGGGCCGGCCATGTGGCGCAAGGGGAGGGGCCCTGAGTGGCAGTGGTGTGTGGGTTGGCCGAGTCACACAACAATCTACGCCAGGCACTCTGCTGCACACGGTGGTGGGAGGCGGGCTTCAAGACGGAGGAACAGGCGCAGTGGGATGGCGAAAATCATCTGAATAGCGTTGCAGGGTGCAGATGCTGAGGCAGGCTTGGGATGAGGGTGGCGTGGCGAGGTGGGGTGGGGGGAAGGCCGGGACCGCACGTTCCGCAGATTTCTTTTTTTCCACTTCGTAATCGTTGCGGCTTCGCCCTCTCTGAGGGGGAGGGTAAGGCAGTTCAGACTGAAAGCTCAGACCGCAAATCCTACAAGGCTGATACTGTGTTACGCACAGAGGCGCACAACAAAGTCAGACAGAACAGCGCAGTCTAGTAGATGCGCTGGGGCTTGCCGAACGTCGACTTGATGTACAGCGACTTCACGTTCTGCCAGTTCTTCTTCAGCAGGGAGACCAGGAAGTTGATGGACTTCAGGGTGTTCTGGCGGACCTCCTCGGGCTGCATGTCGATGTGCCCCACCACGATCCCCAGGTTCAGGTTCTTCTTCAGCTGGAACTTGATCATGGAGCGCATGCCGTCAATCTGTGTGTGGTAGGGTTTGGATTCAATAGTTTCGGGATGCAGTTGAGACAACACCAATGAAACCTGACACAATCCTGCAGGTGGCTCACACAACTCAAATCGCGACGGACTAACGACATACCTTCGCCTTCAGGTCGTCACCCTGGGCCACAGCCGTGGGGAACTTGCCGGAACGGTTCATGTGGGGCCCGACAATCCTGCAAGTGGGAAGTGAATGGGTGACGTGATGTAGCAAGTTGTACGCAACATAGGCAGCAAGTGCACGTGCTCTATACCTGGGGATCGTCTTGATCAGGGACTCGGACGCCAGGAATGCGTCGTGCTGGGCGCACATCTTCTTCACCAGCTTCTTGTTCTTCTGAAGCTTCTTCAGGTCCTCCACGTTCAGCTGTGGTGGGGTGGGATGGAATGATTATAATGACGACTGCACCCAACCCGGACTTCCAGGCGAGGGTCTCTCTATTACCATGCAGGCACACCACACCCCGATCTGACCACCGGTTCACGAAAACATCGGATTACAACAGGGCCCCAATCATCAAATAGCCCAGCCCTGTCGGACGGGTCGCATACCTTGGGGATCTCGTGCTTCTCGGCCTGCTCGTAGTGGTAGGCGTCACCGATGATGCACACGCTCATGCGGGGGCGCGCGATGTTCGGGAGGGGGATCGACCCAGAGAAACGCTTGTCCTTGTTGGTGTCGTAGTTCTTCAGGTTAACGTGGAGCTCGATCGACTCCAGGAACGGGCGCTTCTTCGCCTGCGCCCCATCGAGGATGGCCTGAATGCCCTCCTGCAGCACCTGCGGCTGGATCTTCGACATTTTTCCTGGTTGCCTTTCTGCTTCTTGGAGGTGGAGGGCGGAATGGCGCACGCGAGGGGCACAACAAGGGATGCAAGGCACAGCAAACAGCAAGGCAAATGCAAAAATGGGGACAGCGGCGGACAGTGACTTGCTCCTGAACTTGATACTTCGTGCCCAACCCGAGGGTTGTGACGAGGTTAAACGCTACAATATCTCACCTCGTGCAACACAGAAGTGCCGAAAACAGCACAGCCTAGTAGATGCGCTGGGGCTTGCCGAACGTCGACTTGATGTACAGCGACTTCACGTTCTGCCAGTTCTTCTTCAGCAGGGAGACCAGGAAGTTGATGGACTTCAGGGTGTTCTGGCGGACCTCCTCGGGCTGCATGTCGATGTGCCCCACCACGATCCCCAGGTTCAGGTTCTTCTTCAGCTGGAACTTGATCATGGAGCGCATGCCGTCAATCTGTGTGTGGGGGTGTGATTAAGCATGGACGAACAGAGTCAAGCCATTTACTTCAAACGATCCTTCTGCACAGTGGCCATGATCCGAGCAGAGGATTCTGGCGAAGTGAAAAACACACGACGGACTAACGACATACCTTCGCCTTCAGGTCGTCACCCTGGGCCACAGCCGTGGGGAACTTGCCGGAACGGTTCATGTGGGGCCCGACAATCCTGTAAGTGGGGAAGCGGATGGGGGCGTACGTGTGTTGCAGATCGCATTAAGAACACCAGTGATGCAGCAAGGTAGTGCATCGCGCACAACAAAGCAGCAAGTGCACGTGCTCTATACCTGGGGATCGTCTTGATCAGGGACTCGGACGCCAGGAAGGCGTCGTGCTGGGCGCACATCTTCTTCACCAGCTTCTTGTTCTTCTGAAGCTTCTTCAGGTCCTCCACGTTCAGCTGTGGTGGGGTGGGATGGAATGATTATAATGACGACTGCACCCAACCCGGACTTCCAGGCGAGGGTCTCTCTATTACCATGCAGGCACACCACACCCCGATCTGACCACCGGTTCACGAAAACATCGGATTACAACAGGGCCCCAATCATCAAATAGCCCAGCCCTGTCGGACGGGTCGCATACCTTGGGGATCTCGTGCTTCTCGGCCTGCTCGTAGTGGTAGGCGTCACCGATGATGCACACGCTCATGCGGGGGCGCGCGATGTTCGGGAGGGGGATCGACCCAGAGAAACGCTTGTCCTTGTTGGTGTCGTAGTTCTTCAGGTTAACGTGGAGCTCGATCGACTCCAGGAACGGGCGCTTCTTCGCCTGCGCCCCATCGAGGATGGCCTGAATGCCCTCCTGCAGCACCTGCGGCTGGATCTTCGACATTTTTCCTTTCGGTTCGTGGAGCTGCTGGTGTGGTGGTGCGTGTCAAATCAACAGGATAGCCTCCAATAAACCACAGAACACACCCAGATCGTAACAAGCTGCAGGAGTGTGAAACGGGAGCTCGCAACAGCAGGCATCGGGGGGTGGGTTGGGCGGGACGGGTTGTATGGGCGGAGGCTCGCTGATTATTCTGCGGCAGGGTCATCCCAATCCACAGCTTGGCGCAACGTGAGGAGGAAAGAACAGGGACCCCGCAGTATCAATGTGGATAGACAGCGAAGCGCACTGCAGCAGCACAGCAACATGGGTTAGCACCACAAATCAAGGCCGTTGCACCCCCTTCAGGTGGGTGGCTGGGAGGCAGCACGGCCTGCTGCGTAGCAAACTGCACACGATAATCACAACCCCTGGCAGTGGCTTGCGCCATATTAGGTGAGCGGAAGCCGCTCATTGCAACAGAGAGATGACCACCTCCGTCTTTCGCGCCTCAATCTCCCCTATTCGCAGGAGCGCAACAATAGCCAGGAAAAGGGGGTGATGACCCGTTGAATGCGTCATAAACAGTATTGCTGTTCCTACACACCACTTCCGACGCATTTCTGCAAGGTTGTAGCCAGGGGGGGTTGGGGAGGAGAAAGGGCCGTTTTCTTTCCTGAGTTCGCCGCCTGGTTCGCATTTTCTTCTTAGTTAGCATCCAAAGGTGGCAACCCTTTCGAACGTTTTGAACCGGGTTGGGCCATGCCAGGCCCACACCGGGTAATACAGACTGTGCCCCCCGATGTGCCGTGAAATGGCAGGATAACTCGACACCACACCAAAGTTGCGCCCTCACAGCAGCTGTTTGTCGGGACAGGTGATGAAGGGGGGGGGGGGTCGGGCTGAAAGGGTTGCAGCACACACCAGCAACACGGCACAGAAAGTTTTTTTTTTTTTGCGAAGTTTTTTTACCCCAGTTCCGACAACCGAACTGTCAGAAAAGGGAGGATGCCAGTTGCCTGGCATCACATGATGCTCACACTCCCCAGAGGGGAGACGTGGTTACACACGACGAACATCCACTTCCAATTCGTTTGTTTGGGAAAGACACGGATCACACGGATCACTCCTGGACTCACGGTGCAAGCAGCTGTCATAGTGTGTGAAGCCGCCCAGGGCAGTCTAGAGTCGTTCGCGGGACAAGGTTTGAGGGATATATTATTTCGATGCTCGCCGTGTATCGATGAGCCGGCGCGCTGCCGGCAAGGCGACGGGGAGCCGTGCGAGATCTCAGGGAGAGAGTGGCTGAGTGGCTTAGAAGGTTCGTCCTGGAGAAGTGGTTCGCTGCAGAAGCTGCTTACTGCATAAACAGCACATTGCGATCACGGTGGGTGTGCATGCACTGTTGGGCAATGAAACCATGCGCATGCGAACAATTGCGGTGTCAAAAAATCGGGGGAAACGTCTTGTTTCGAAACCAATCTCACAGGGGTGGCTGTGATGTGCGACTAAGAAACGCTGGGCAGATGTTGTTCAATTTGCCCTGAGACTACGGAGGTTGCACCCGAAAAGTGTCGGGTTGGCTGTTGCTTGGATAGTAGCTGCGCTGCCAACGGCAGGAGAGTTGGGATAAACCCTCCGGTTTCGAGGCTGGCTCCACCCAAAGGGCTTCAAGGGCAAAACCCGAAGGAAGTAGGTTTCCACACAAATTCAACGATACGCCCCGCCCCCTGCCCCCCCGCTACCCAACTCCGTCAATAGAATGTGACCCCGAAGACGAGTCTTTAGGGCGTTCGGCCACACTACGCAAGCGAAACGTTTTCCGAAAAAACTTAACTGAACCAACCGGGCGAGGAAGGCAAGAGGAAGCAGGCCAGACGTGCCGCACAGAGAACCACCCACCAACGGCACGGGCGCCGTTGCCGGGATTGGCTGTCCGCATCTCCCGAGTTAGAGCTCGCCTGGCTTGCTGCCTCCTGGATGATTTAAACAAGAGGCTCTCGCATCTGCCATAACTTGCTGCCTGCTCATCTGGGCCGTGCAACAACCCATGCAATACACCTGTTGCGTGCGGAACAAGCGGCTATGTGGCAAGGTGTTAGCAACACGACACCCCCAACCAGCCCCGCATTTCGTCGTATTGGACGGCGCAGGCAATTTGAAATATTGCTCGCATGGACAAGACGCGTCGGCAGGCAAGGCTCACCACACTCGGCAAATGCGACAGGCTATTGGGGAGGGAAGGGGTGGTATCATATTGAACGATTTGTTTGCCGTGCTTCCAGCAGTCCTATTATTGGCAGCAGTAAAGTAGCACCCGTGATGTGTCCCTTTCACCCCACCCCACCCAGCGGTTGCTTGCTCCTGAAACCGCTTTCAGAACACGGACCTTGAGCAGCATCAGGTGCACTGTGTCTTGAAGGAAGAAGAAGAAAAATACGATACGTTGGTTTGTGACAGCAGTTTTGGCCAAGAGGTAAAAAAACAGCGGCTGAAATCAGCGCCCGTTGCTGTGGGTGCATCCGTTTTTTGAAAAGGGATCATCCTGCACCTCAAGTGTTGCTGATTGATAGAATCTGGGCTGCAAAAGGGCATCGCACGACACACTCGGCCTGGCCACAACGGGAGTGGTTGGGAAGGGTGTAGGATGGGGGTGGGGGGTGGCCAAATCATAAACAAATACCCAATCCAATTCATGTCGTTCCGAGAATAAATTGAAACCGTCGCACAGCTACCTCACATCTCCTTTGTCAGTTGGTCCGGGCTTTGGACCAACTCCTTATTATCGGGTTTGCTCCTGATGCCCGGCTCGGCGTTGTCCAACCCAATGTCTCGAGCAGCAGGACCACAGCCCTGTATGGCCCTGCCGTTGGGGAACTGCCACATGAGCGATTTGGGCGATACAAGACCAAGTCATCACAGCCCAACATACGCACTCACAAGTCTGCACCAGGCGTTGCAGCTTGTGAGCGACGTTACTGACCTGCAAGTTCTGTGAGTTGGTCCACCATTCTCTCATTATCACACAAACAGGAATTCTGCCATCGTATTTTGGAAAATGGTGGGACAGAACTCATTCGTAGGGTTCCCTTTCGTCCATAGTTCTGTTCCGGGTTGGGCGCACAAACAACGCTTATCTTTTTGTTCCAGAAAAACGGAACCGGGGTTCAACATGCAGTGCTGGGTGTGGCGAGCATCTGGGAAAAGTAACAGGATCCGAAACTACACAGCATGCAATTCCCGATCCAGAACTAACACTCTCCACGCGATTGTTCGGCGTAAAAATATTGGGGTGTTGTTTGTTTACGCACAAAACGGAAGTGGTGTGCCTGGAGTGTAGCGTGTGTGAGGTGGCAGGCACAAGTGTGATGCCATTGCCGTCACACACACACACACAGCCCTCCCCCCCAGCACTGCCTTTCCATCTGACAAGCACCTTGTTGGAGAAACTTGAAGAATGACGATACTGCCACACCAACCGGACGTTTTACAAGCGACAGATATCTCACGATCAGGAGCGACGATAGGAGAGGAGACTTGCCGTGGCAAAAACCCAGCCATGCGCGGTAGTCTTCGGAGGCGACCACGCATGTGCCATGAGATAAACAAACCTGGAGGGGAAGGAACTGTGTTGGAACAGACCACCCCCGCCTTCAACAGATAACGCCCGTCGGTAGGGGGGTGGTGACGGTGGTGGCTTGGCTGACCAACCCCATCACCCCCCACAGGGCCTCATAAGATATACATCGCCGAATCATGTGTACGCGCCTCCAAATTACCGACGCAGCACAGCAGCTGCGCAGGACACACCGTTGTTGGGCCACCGAAAGAAATGCCCGAGGCGATGCGATGATTAGATGGCTGATAATAAAAGGTGGGTAGGCGGTGACGCCTTGAGAGGCCACCATAGGTTCCAGCGGCAAAGCGTCGTTCCGGTTCTGTCCTCTCTTCCCCGCCGATCTGGAGATATTCTTGCGATGCCTTGACCTCTCCTGATGAGGGATGGGAGGAGGCATGGGTGGAGACGGCTTGTCAGAACTGAACGGCGCATTCCGTAAGAAGGCCGTGTGCACGGACAACACACAAGCGGTGAAACAACAACAGGGGGAAGCAGATCCTTCAACACCTGTCTGACAAGGAGCCTGTCTGACAAGGAGGGGCTCGACAGTGCCGCGCATATTGTTCGGTAGTCTTGAAACCATCAAAACCACACCACATGGTTGCACCTGGCAGCCCGCTGAGAGCTCAGAGGTGTGTGTGTGTGTGTGTGTGTGGGGGGGGGTCGCTTGAAACGATTGCCAGCCCTGGGAAAAATGATAAGGAGACGGCCACAGTAAGGGTGGTGGCATGATGTGGTGGCTGAAGAAGTTAATGATCCAGCCTGCCCCACCCCCCCAGTGAAGCTGTGCCGGTGATTATATAAGGAAGGTTGGGCGACAAAGCAGTTTCCACGGAGACAAAAGGAGGTTTTGTGGAGAAGAAGAAGGTGCACAGATTCTGCTAATTTATGCGGCCCTCTGATTTTCTTTGCAGAGGCAAGCTAAAAGTGGGTGAAAACACTGTTCCTTCTGGTGGGGGCTGATCCGTTCAGACCACGGGAACTTGCATTTTTTCCTGGAACCGGTTTTTGAAAAGAATCATGAAAAAGATGCGGTCAAATCACTAATCACACCGGGAGGGTTTTTTGAGAATGGTGTGACAGACAGGGCGAGCGTCGAATCAAAACACAGGAAAGATCACACGTAACACACACAGTATTGTCCACACCCACCAAACTGTGACGGTGGGAACCCAACCCAAAAACTTATTAGGAATTGTTATCAGAGCTCAGAACTCAGCTCAGATTGAAAGCATCCTGTTCAATGCAGACGCCCCCCACCCCCCCCCCCCCCAGCGAAGGTGCTTCCTGAAGCTGTTCGGCAGTGAGAGCCGAACAAAACCTGAAGCAGTCTGGCAGAAGCTTCCCTCTGCCTAGCCCCCCTCCCCCCCAGACGCAAACCCCATCGCGATGCGCCCACAACCCCTTCTGGCCGCAGAGACACACCCCGGCTGCGCTGCTCCACCCCACCACTCAGGGCGGTGAGGGGGTCACAGGGGAGGGGGACATGGGGGAGTCGGTGTCTGCCCCCGACTGCACCTGCATCACCCCGACTACCCAGACGACGAAGAAGAACGCGAACACAATCAGCCCGACACGGAGGAGGACGGAAACGATCCGCTTCGTCCCCTCGACACACGTAGGGTCGGGAGGGGGCGGTGCCGGGGCCAGCGGCTGCAGCAGTGGGCGGCGCTCGCCAGGCGCCTCCGACACAGGCATCTGCAGCACAGTGTCGGACGGTGCCCCGCTCGGTGCGGTCGCCTCCGCTTCGGGTGCCGAGGGCTTGGCGCCATCCTCGTGAGCCCCGTCCGCCTCGTGGCCCTCCTGGATGCCTGTGGAGGGGTCAGGGTCCACACCCTCCCCGTCGCACACCAGGGCGTAGATCTTCGGCAGCGTCTCCACCCCGCGTGGGGCGTGCGTGCGGACTCGGCAGATGGGGCACGTCACCACCTTGTCCTTCACCAGGTGCCGGCAGCACCCCGTGCAAAGCGTGTGCCCGCACATCGCCGCCACCGGCATGGCATCGGGGGTATCCCGGTAGGGCTCGAAGCAGACCGGGCAGGATGGAGGCATGTTGCCGCGTGCCAGCAGCAGCTCCGGAGGAGAGGCGGCCCACGAGTGTTCCCCCTTCCGAAAGCCTGTGGGTGGGTGGGTGGTGGGCGGGTGGCGGAAGAGTGGATTTGCAGCCCGCGCGGTGATGTTGTGCGTTGTGTGGAGGGGAGAGGAGGGGGGGGGGGAGAGTGAGAACCGAAACCCCCCCCCCCGATCCAAGCATTCTTTTTTAAAGTCCTGCCGCGGTTTTGCCGCACCATCACCTGCTTCCGAAGCCCCCGCGCATACTCATGTGAAGAAACCTGCTTCTTCAAAGAGACGCTCTGATGGTAATACCCCCGCCCAGCCAACCCACCCACCCTCCCTCCTCGCCTGAACGTTAAGCATTTTGTGCAGTTCTTGCCGTTTTACCCCCTGTCTCACACTACCACAACTCTTCTCCACCACCCTGCGTTCTTGCCATCGCTTCAGGATCCCACAGAGCAGGAGTTCGCAACTTCACACGGCGCAGGCTGTGCTCCGTTTCGGTTCCAACCCTGTGACCCGGCGTTATCCAGATCAGTCCATCTCCGAACCCATACATCACCCAAATTACCTCACATCTGTTATGTATGGTCTTAGCGCTTCCCCACGAGTATGATTCATCTCGGCTTGACTACAAACAGGCTGGGATAGCCACGCCAGAAACTCACTGGGTTTGTTTGCTGTTCGGTCAGTTCAGCCTTAATCAGTTTAGCCTTTTTGACCGGCGCAGCCGGGACTCTTGTTTTGTTAACTGAGGAGGTGTTTGTACCGCACGAAAGAACAATGCGGGGGAAACGCCAAGCTGGGTGGGGGTTGGGGGGGGAGGAGGTGGACAGAAGCGAGGAACAAAAAGGGAGGTGGTGGGTAAAGGAGGTGACATTGGCACAGAGTAGATAAGGTTTGTTCATTTTAGTTCTGGATTCGATATTCTTCAAAAAAAGAGGTGCGACTGCCCTGCGCAAAGAACACCGCGTCAACAAAATCAAGGTATGCGCTGCCACACAACACTGCCCCCCCCCCCCCCCCCCTAGGCATAGGGTGCGGGCGATTCGGTTATCGCCCAAATCGCAAAAATTATCGCCCTCATTATCGCCCATTCTGTCAAGGCGATAAGTGGGCGATAATGTTTCCGTCGTATTTTTGGGGGCAAAATGGCCCGGCCAGGGACGTCAGATCACTGCTGAGGTGGTGAGTGGGTCATTGCCTCAGTGAAGACCCGGTTCCTGACCTAGATCAAGCCCTCTGCTCCAGTGTTCTCAGTGGGTCATGACTCTGTGACCAGGGTCAGAACCGCCCCAGGTCTCAGATCAGCCGTGAAGCTTCCTGTGGGCTATGCAATGAGTCATCTCAAACGTACGGAGTTCATCTCCTCCCATTCAGACCGACTACACTAGAACCACGCATCTCCTTCAACACTAAGGTGTACCCGCTTCATGCTCACGAGTGCTCCTAGTAACGGCGAGGGAACAGGTCCTGAGCGAGGTCAGGATCTGGGACAATGCCCAGTTCCTCACGTGGGTTTTGACCGAGGAAATGACCCACCCGCATGACGTCAGTGGTCAGAAGCTGATTTCTGATGCAGAGTCCTAGGTCTTGGCCCAGTTGTTGACGAGGTCACAGGGCCCTGTGGGACCCAGGGTCAGTAGAGCGGTAACCCACTCACCACTAGCTGAAAACCCCTTCAGAAAGTGTGAAAGAAAACGGGCGATACTGGGCGATAATTTGGCGATAATGGGCGATAAGGCGATTCGATACGCGATAATCGGGGCTCGAACCCGGTTGGGCGAATATAGGGCGATAGGCGAATCGCCCGCACCCTATGCCTAGGGGTGGTCTTAAGCCCTTTAAAAACGTTACAGGGGGGGGTCAAATAAACGTACTTAGTACTACTATTCGGCGAACGCGCGGGCCTAAATCGACCTCGCCAGAAAATTAATAAATAGTTTGCGAGCGAATAGACGTACTAAGTACGTCTATTCAACTTTTCCTAAAAACGCTGTTTGCAGGGGCTCTGCGGGGCTGTTTGGTCCACCAGGGGCGCGCTGGTCACTGCTGTCGTCCGTCTCTCACTTCTTCTGCCTTCCGGTCGAGTATCCGCTCTGTTCTCGTCCTACCACTCGCCCCTCATTTGGTTTCGTACCGTTTTGATTTGTATTGCCCCCCCCCCCTCTGGTGCCCCCCCTGGTTGACATTCTTGTTGAGTTAGTGAAAGCATACACAGTTCATCAGAGCTGTCAGCTTCACTGTCGGTGGTTGGTTGGTGCGTTGATGCTTAAAAAAAAGATGTGAAAAAGGCAAGCCACAACCAGCACGCCCCAACTTACTTCTTCTTCAAGTTCTTGGGCTTGCTGGGGCAAGTCTGCATGTTGTGCCCAGGCTTCCTACACCCTTTGCAGAGCCTGCGGTGTTTGTTGGGAGTCTGGGTGGTCGGGGACGCTGCGCGCTTCTTTTCGGAGGACTGGGAGGACTGGGAAGGCTGTGTCTGTGTGAGAGAGTTCACACGAACCGGCTTCGCCCATGCCAAGATGCTTGACTGTTGGGTTGGCTGAGACACAACTTTCTTTTGGGTGGACTGCTTCTCTGTGCTCTCTTTTGCCTTCCCGTCCAACCCAGGTTCAAGGCCCGCACCACCAGCCTCAGGGGATGTTTCTGTGCTTGGTGCGAAGGTGAGGTCCGGACAAAGGGAGCACTTCACGAACCCGTCCTCCTCACCCGACACCTTCAGCACGTACCCCATATCCCGCAAGCGCTCGGCTACCACCTCCCCCCTCACACTTTCCACCGACTTTCCCCAAACAGCTCCAACAGAGGTGCACATGGCCTCGCGGTACCACCTCTCTGTGAAGCGACAATCCTGGCGAAAACCTTCGGCTGTTGATTTCTTCATCTCGAGACGGGCTTTGTCCTTGAGCCCTTCCAGGTGAGTGTGGAAGGCAGCCTTGAATGGTGCAAATGCATGCACATCAAGGTACTGCACTGTTCCTGTCAACCCACCTGGAATGACCGCTGACTTCGCCCCCGTCTTCCTGTGCAAGTACGCAACATTTTTTGGTGCAATGTGTGTTGTCGCCGAGTCATAAATGGTTTGCGGGCGTGTGTTGATCAGTGCTGCACAACAGGAGAGAATGTCAAACAACGTCAGGGAAGGGGGCTGCGGGGGGTGGGGGGTGGGCTCAGCTGGTCCTCGAAGGCTACATCTATGGTGAGGTGTGTCTGGGGCCATCCGCCCACATCTTCTCGTTGGTGGTAGGGACTGCGGACGCCGTAGATGAGGAGTCGTTTAATGCGCGCCGCTCTTCAGCAGTGATTTTGACGCCTCTGGACCCCAGGAGTTTGCGGGTTTCCGGGTTTGCGGTCTTCAGCAGTGGTTCTGATGCCTCTGGACCGCAGGAGTTTGCGGGTTCGCTGGTTTCCCGTCCGTATGTGTCTGAGGGGGGATGCCCCGATTCCCTTCGTCACGACATATCTTTGAGCGTAGGTCACTTCCCCCCTCTACGGACCCCGTGCACCCTGGTTCCCCTAAGTGGCACCAATAGACCCCGTTGTCCCCATTCCTTGCCCCAAAGTTTGCAGATTTGTGTGTCTCCAAAAAGAAAATCTCAAAAAAAACGAAAAATTTCCCCAAAAAAAAAGGGTGAAAAGTAAGTACTACTATTCAACGGCCCAACGTGCCCCAGAGCCCCAAAAAAATAAGTACTACACGGTGGACTCCAGCGGCCCTAGCGGGAGTCTGGGAGCGGGAGTCTGAGCGGGTGTCAAAGACTCCCGCTAGCGGGAGTCTATACTCCCGCTAGGGGGAGTCTGACTCCCCCTAGCGGGAGTCTTTTCACCTATTTTCATCCATTTTTCCCATGATATAGTTACAGTCTACTGGCGTGGGGGGTAAAATCATGGTGGAAGAGGGATGGGGAGGGGCTTGTTTTGCTTCTGTCAGTTTCCCCGGACTCTGGACTACCTACCTATCCTCCTGGTAGCGGCTACACCTGCGGAGGTGAGCGGTTAGAATTTGAGGTGTCAAAGTGCGGCCATCGCCTGTCGTAGTTGTGTTACACCTTGGGCAAGACAAGCCATCCTGCAGGCCTCATCTTCTTCGTCAGAACTGTCATCCCCCTCCTGCTGTGCGCGTTGGTCAAGCGTGCTCAAAGTCGCCTCGGATGACACGAATGGTGTGAAAGTCGCCCCCAGCGGGATTGGCATTTTGCACAAGCAGAGCGATAATTTGCGGTGTCCTTCGGGGAACCGGAACAGGAAGTAGGGCGCGCTGATGGGTTCAACGAAGTCCTGTGTGTTGCAGTGCACAAACCCCTTCTGCAGCTGTGTCAACTGTGTGCAAAGAACATACACAGCCAATCTATGAGCGTGTCGGGTGTGCAGACACGGACACAGGATGACTTCTCTATACCCGAGGATCCCGTCCTGCGACAGGTGCGCAACCTTCCAAGGCATGCCCGATGCGCGCCGCTTCTCTTCTGCCATCGCAAGATCTCTCTCGTAAGTTGCGGAGCTGGCGATTGTAACGGCATCTTTCTTGCGATGTCCGTTCTCTGCTTCTTCAAATTCGTCGTTGTTCTGCAGAGGCACTGCATCTTCTGGAGCCCACCAATGATGGAGACTGTGTACGTAGGCATTGCGCGTTGATCCCTTTTCGGCATGCTCCATCAACCAGTGAAATATATGCCCTGAGATCCGAGCACGCAAGAAGGGAATCCGGGCTGACTCATCCTTGCATCCCCAGAAGCGCCAGGGGATGTCTGCATACCGGAAATGCATGAGGTCTGCAAGGGAGACAAAGAGGTAGCGGAACAAGCCCTTGTAGGTGTGTCCTGTGACAGGCAAGCACGACCTTCCGGAACTGAGCACCTGTCCCATGCTGCGACACATTCAGTGCAAGGTTTGTACAGGTCTTGTCGAATATTTTTTTGTTGTCTCATCCAGCAGGGGTGGAGCTTGAAATATGGGGTTGCGGGCTGGATCGGGTCAGATCGGGTCAGCCAATTTTTTCTTATGGGTTCCCCCCCGGTTCGTCTCAGAGATCAGTGCTCGGGCCCAGCCTCCCGCGAGGTACCGGAACCGATATGCAGCCCCGGACGCGCAAGGACTTGGTTACAAGACAAACACATGCCGTAGGGGGGGTCTGGGAGGCGGAGCTCCCAGCCGCCGGAGGCCACGGTAGTGAACATCTGTGACTTGCGGGCGTACGGATTCTGTGTGAGTTGGCTGCGTCCTCCTGAGGATACTGAGATTCCCTGATGTAAAGGGCTTGGGTACAAGACAGGCACATGCCACAGGGGGGTCTGGGGGGCGGAGCCCCCCAGCCACCGGAGGCCACGGTAGTAAACGTCTGTTGCACGGTACGGGTTGGGCAGCTTCATTTGTCCTCTATTGTGACTGTTTGAGGCCTGTGCTCATGTCGCTGGGGTCACTTTGCTCACGAAACGCCTCCTGGTCACCTTGAGGCCCCAAGGCGAGGAGCCAACTTTTCCGGTTTCCCGAAAATCTATATTTTTTTTCTTTTTACCCCTGACCTGATTTTTTGTGAGGGCCTGCAGAAAATCAGGTCAGCTGACCCGAAAAAACCCCCAAGCTCCACCCCTGTCATCCAGTACCCTGATCAGCCGCATGGCGAGCCCCTTGCAGTCATGGAGTGCTGGGGTGACGTAGCGGGCATTGGGAAGCACACCTGCCAAGAGGGAGGGGTAGCCAGCCTCTTTCATCTCAGAGAGAGTCAGGTGCGGGTATCGATGCACCTGTTGATACCAGCGTTCTTCTGGGATGTCGCACAGTGAGCATCGGTGCCCTCGCCCCCCGCATCGCCTCATTGTTGCCCACTGCTGATCTATACTCCCGCTAGCGGGAGTTGGACTCCCCCTAGTTGAGACTCCCGAAAAGGGTTAAACCCGGTAGTGGTACCCTACCCCCGCTGGAGTCCACCGTGCAAGGCCGGATCAGCCCACGGGTGGGTTTGAGGAAGAAATCTGGGGGGGCAAAGTTTGCTGCGACTTCCGGTTTCACCCGGCCGAACTCCAGCATCTATCCAGACCCACGGTGCCAAGCCGTTCGCCCGTGTCGCGATCATTCGCGGCTTCAGGCTGCCCCCGACGACACGTTTGTATCCTGCACCTTGCCATACTTCGCCTCCACCTTGTATATGACGGAGAGCGCCCTCCTTCCGCATCGTTGCGACTTCCCTGACAGCGAACTTATCCATGTCAGGGAAGACATGGCGATGATTGCGTTGGCCACCTGGGTGCTGTGCTGGTGGAGCTCCTTGCTCAACACCGTTGCTAGGAGCCTTCTAATGGATCCCAGTGTCAGCACACTGCCCCCTTTTTTAACAGGGAAGGCCGTGCAAAAATCATGCACAATGTTCGTCGCCTCCGCAGCCTCGGGACTCTCTGCGCTCTTCTTCTTCTTAATCGACTTTGCCGCCGGCTTCGCTGCCGGCTTCGTTGTCGTCTTCCCCATTTTTGTGAA